>OOIN01000013.1:600000-910607 GCA_900323505.1 Ustilago trichophora | reverse complement strand
CCCTAACCTAACCCTAACCTAACCCTAACCCTAACCCTAACCCTAACCCTAACCCTAACCCTAACCCTAACCCTAACCCTAACCCTAACCCTAACCCTAACCCTAACCCTAACCCTAACCCTAACCCTAACCCTAACCCTAACCCTAACCCTAACCCTAACCCTAACCCTAACCCTAACCCTCATCCCTCGTAGTCTCTGACTCTGATGATGACCAACCTCTCAGGTCCAGGGCCAGGCTCCAGCAACCTTCCAAGCCCACCCTCCAACCTCACAAGCCTCACCACCAGCCTACCTCATCCTCACTCCAGCCTGTCCAACCTCACCAACCTCACCACCAGCCTTCCCCATCCCCCCACCAACCTTCTCCATCCCCTTCCCAAGCTGATCTTCCCAATTGGAATGCTAGGAGGAGGCCTCTACCTAGAGTCAGTGGTACACCTTGGATGTCAGGTGAGGTTGAACTCAGGGAAGCCATCTGGGAAGCCTTTGGTAGGATCAGGATGATGCACAGCACCATCATCAACCCTGAACTCAGGAGACCTCTTCAGTACTTTGATTCTGAGCTGGAGGAGCTCCTCAGCCTCATGGGTGGCTCTCCCAACCCCACTTCATCCTAGTCCATCCTTCCCCAACCTAGCTCAACCTAGCTCTGCCTTCCCCCTCTCTAGTTCAACCTAGCTCAACCTCTGTACATAGCTCACTCTGGTCTGGGGCACTTTTTCCCACTGGGTTTTTCCCCCAGACATGTAAGTAGTCTTCACTCTGCTGCAATTAACCTCTTCACAACCTCACCCAACCTGTCTGAGCCCAACTTCATCCTCCTCCATCCTTGCTACCCTCACTACCATGTCTCCCCATCCCTCTTGAGTCAAGCCAACCTCACCAACCTCACTACCATGTCTCCTCATCCTGCCTGATCCATCTTCATCCTTCCACAAGCCTGGCCAACCTCACCAACCTCTCTTCTGGCACCTTCATCCTTCCACAAGCTTGCATCACCTGAGCATCATCATGCCACTGCCTTGATTCAACCTCACCAGCCCAACTCTCATCTTACTTCATCATTGCCAACTTGCCACTCTCAGCAGGGATGTGAAAGTATGGATGCAAATAATATGATCAAATTGGGGTTGAGAAATTCAACCTCACCTTGCTCTGCCCTCAACCTCACCCTTGCTCAAGCCTCCAAGCCTCACAAGCATCAACCTCACCAACCTCACTTGATGATCCAGCATCAACCTCACTACCACGCTCACACCACAACCAACTTCATCCTCCTTGCCAACCCAGGCTCATCAACCTTGTCATCCTTCTCAACCCTTCTTCATCGACCTCATCGTGCTCATCTCTGCCGTGTCAACCTCACTATGAAGCCTGCCACCAACCTCAGGCAGGCTAGACATCTTCTGCTCAGCCTTGCTTAACCTGGACTTCCTCCTGTGAGGTTAACTTGGTTGGTGATTGCACCTAACCACCTGACTTGGCGGCAGAGGAATGGAGTGTCCCCCCCTTTTGGGGGGGCCTTCTTACAAAGACTTGAGAGGCTTAGAGGAGCTTCTGGAGCTCCTCCTCCACCTCCCTGTGGAGGTCCCTGGCAATGAGGACCCCAGAGTTGGGGTCACACCTTGCCAAGGCCCTCCCCAGTCTCTCCACCTTTTCTTTCAAGGTGGAGAGGTCCTGGGGCCCAGGCTGGGCAGGGGCAGGCCTGGGCTCAGGGCTGGGCAGCACAACTGAAACTCCAGAGGAGTCAGCATCATCAGGATGCTGGTTGTAGAAGCCCAGGTAAGTAACACCAGGCCTGTTGATGAAGGCTCTGGCTGGCTGAGGGCTGGTGTAGGCAGGGGCTGGCTGGTGAGGAGCACATCTAAGAGGAGGATCCCTGTCTCTGCAGACATCACATCTGTAAGAGGTGGAAGTCCTAGTACATCTGTCCTGACAGTTAGCATCAATGCACTGCTGACAAGGAAGTTGGTGGTGGGGTGGATGGACCATGGTGAAGGAATGGATGGTGGTGGTAGGAAGGAAAGATGGATGGAGATGAAATTTCAGTAATTATCCAATTTTGGTGGTCAGTGCACCACCAAAATTTCAAAAGCAAAATTTTTTTTAATTTTTTTTTGGCTGGTTGAAAAAAATGTTTTGTGTTTGAACGTAGATAGGGCTAATATAAATTACCACACCAAGTCTCAGAGCTTAAAATTAAATATTGACAGAGCTACAGTCCTTCAAAGTTTGACTTGGTGGAACTTCAACCTCCATTATCTCCGCCACCAGGTGACCAAACCTAGGAAAGTTAGGGATCATTGGAACCGCAACAAGCAGCTCTACACACTCAGCACCTCAGATCATTGATCAGAGCACTTTTCAAATCCACCTTTCTGGGTGGCAACAGGTTTCATCCTTGTTGTTGGCACCATAGGTTCTGCTCTATGTTGTAAAGGTTGTGAACATTGCAGTCTTGGTAAAGGAAGTTGCATCCTATGATGTGGAGGTTGTGGATGTTGAGCTCTACCTTTTGGAGGTTTGGCCAGAGGTTGCAAAGGTTGTGGACATTGAGCTCTACCTTTTGGAGGTTTGGCCAGAGGTTGTGGAGGTTATGGACGTTGAGCTCCACCTTTTGGAGGTTCAGCCAGAGGTTGCCAAGGTTGCAGTCTATCTTGTGAAGGTTGAGCTCAATGTTACGGAGGTTATGGAGGTTCCAGCCTATGTTAAGGAGGTTGGACTCCAGGTTGACAAGGTTAAACCTTGAATGATGGCGTACAGCACCAAATGTGAAACATAAACCTCTTTCCCTGTCCATGCCCACCTCTTTGGACCCCAATGCATGCCCTCACACCATCTGCAGCCAAGTTGATTAGTAGTTTCAACATCTCGACTGAAAACTTTGACGGCCCGGAAAGTTACGTTAATTGTTAAACTTTAACGATGTTTGTAACTAATATACATCTAAACACCCCAACTGAGGTTCCCAGAACAAGAAAATTGCATATAGTTTTTTGCCTAGGACCAGACAGTCATATAACCCATCTCGGCTGAAAACTTTGACGGCTCGGAAAGTTACGTTAATCGTTAAACTTTAATGATGTTTGTAACTAATATACATCTAAACACCCCAACTGAGGTTCCCAGAACAAGAAAATTGCATATAGTTTTTTGCCTAGGACCAGACAGTCATATAACCCTAAGTGTGGAGAATGTTATCTAGAGTGATTAGAGTGTAGATAATATTATCTAGAGTGTTGAGTAGAGACGGATGGCATCGAGATGCGTGCTCGAAAGCAGACTTGGATATTTTAGAATTTACATTTGTATGTGGAGGGAGCATCGAGAATATTATTGGAAAATAGTTGACTGTCGTCAGGAGAATCGAGGACCCCTGTCAGAACAGAGGGAGTATCGATCATTCTTTGTGATCTTCAAAGATGGCATCGAGCCGCCACTGTGCAATCTTGCACACTGCTTCCCTGTTGAAGATCGATTCTCGAAAGAATCCACTGAAGGCCCATCGATCACCTGCATCCTTTGATCGAGAATCATCTAAAGGCTTGGTCCTGTGATAGAAAGTTCGAGAGTTGAGGATGACCAGGTCGAGGGGCTCGATCAGAATCTTTGCTGAGAACTCTGGCAACTTGATCCAGGCAGCTTCTCCAAAGTTGAATAGATAAGAGGGAATGCAGTCCTCGGTGTCTCGATGAATGCCCCCTGCAAAGCTCGAGAAGAAAGCTACAGTGGTCCAGTCAGGATGCAGTAGCTTGACACTTCTCGAACCAAAGATCGATGCTAACCACCTCTTTCCTTTCCTTCTCGATGCAATGTTTGATCGAAAGCGCAGATCGATCAAGTACTTTGCTGTATTCATTGCTCGATGTGTGTGCTGTCGAGCCCAGTTGAGCAGATCGAGGGCCTCTGCCTTGTATCGAGGGTTTGATGTCTCCTTGGTGAAGTTGAGATCGAGTTTGCCTTGGGTGTGCCATATGCCTAGATGGTGTTCGATGACCTTCCTTCGAGTGAGCTTGAACTTGTGGCTGCCATTCTTCTGGATCAAATATGTTGAAGTCTTCTCTGCCAGGTATCGATCATAGTAGTATTTGCCTAGAAGGGAGCTTGTCTGTAGTTCGAGAGCCTTCGAGTAGCTGCTAGGTGCAATCCTCTGTAGAATGACTTGATCGGTGTCTCGATCCACCAGGGTGACATTGTCTTGATGCTGTTCGATACCACCAGGCTGATCAATCGCTGTGCACTCGATGTCATCGGCTTTGCTGAGGTCTGTCTTGGTCTTGATGTGATGCTGTCGAGAAAGATCGATCTGGGTGGATTGCCCTCGAGAGTCTCGGTATCTCTGCCTCTTCTTAGCCTCTCTAACTGCATTGTTCGAGCGCTTTCGAGCCATGGCTTCTGCTGTCTTTGCTGGCATGATGGGATCGAGTGCTTTGACAAGGTATCGAAGGGGATGTGTGTATGCTGTGAGATATCGATGGGTGGTGGTCGATCATCGTCGATGGTGTCGAGACTGCTGGCTGCTGTGATGAAAATTTTTGCAGAGAAAAATGTGGAGGGGGCCTTGCCTGTTTTGGCCTTTTTTCTTGAGGATTTCGCAAGGCCCCCTCGAATGCTCGAGCCATCATTCGACTATGGAGGGGGCCTTGCCTGTTTTGGATCATTTTTCTCAAGGAATCGGCAAGGCCCCCTTGAATGCTCGAGCTACCATTCAACTTTGGGCCACTGAATTAATTTCTCTGAGATAATTTCTCACCGGGGGCCTTGCCTGTTTGGACACTTTTTTTGGCCATCAAGGCAAGGCCCCCTTGACTTCCTTGACATACACTCATCAGCCTATTCTCTGCCACTTACACATGTAATGTAGGATGTATGTACATAAAACAATGCAAAGCTAAGTAGTACTAGTCGTCTGCATCGGTGGATGTATCACTAGACTCTTCATCAGTGGACATATCACCTGACTCTTCATTGGTAGATAAGTCAAGTATGAAGTTATCATCTGAGTCATCTGCTACCGGAGCAGCAACTTTTTGCCTCTTGAGCTGACGCTGCTTCTCTGTAGCCACCTTGGCCAGATGAGCTGCATTCTGCTTGATCGGTTCCCGCTTATCCAACAATCCCTTCCGGAAGAAACAACTGATTGCCATGCGGTCTCCTACTTTGCTGTTGGCAGCAACATGGGCGGGATGCTGAATGGTGCGGTGGTAGATAGAGTTGGAGAGAAAAACAACAATGTCCAGCGGCTGCAGGACAACCTGGCAGTTGTAGTGCCAAAGTTCCAGTATTGCATGCTGACCAAAGTTGACAAGAATAGAGACATCGGCATCTTTGTGATCTTTATGAGATTTACCAGAGAAGCCTTGGAAGGGTGAGATTGTTGAATAGAGTGTGTGACAATGCTTGTCAAGACCAGGTACCCGGTCCATTGCCCATGGAAAATGCTCCTTACTTCTGTCGATGAGCTCTTGCCGAAAGGCATCACACAGGCCAGAGTGCTTGTTCTGGATGAGTGGGTCAAAATACTGAATGGCAAAGAGCTTGAACCATGCGCAAAAGTCAGCCACAGCTTGCTTGCCTTCTTCGTTGCCCTTTTGCAGAGTCTCAGATGAGACCACCAGATTAACCATGGAGAGATTGTACCATGCACCAAAGTGAAAGTGCGGGAACTTTTGCTGCTCCTTGAGCTGCCGAGTAGCAGCAGAGTGTTTCTTGCAGTTGGCTTTGTTGCTCACTGCCTTGAAATAATGCTGTCCCCATCGAGCATCCTTTGCCATTGCTTCGGCTGTGTGAAGTGCTGTGGGTGCAAAGCGCTGCAAGATGACTTTGCCTGAATCGGCATCTTTCAAAGTGACGTTGCGCACATAGATTTGATTCTTGCTATCAGTAAACTGCGTGACAGCTTCACCAGTGATGATCAAAGGATCTACCAGTTGTATGTCGGCTTTTCTGCTTGGTAATTTGGGTTTGGACCGCTCAGTGAAAACCTTCTTGATAGAGTGAGTCTCTGCCTCAGTGACTGCCAATTCGTAGATTGTCCGCTTATCTCTCTTCTGCCTGGATTGCAAGCTTGGAACTGGTTGAAAGGCCATGGTGGTGATGTGATTGCAATGATGGACCGGTGTTGAGTGAGGTGATTTGCAGGTGGTGTTTGAGGTGTGGTCCGTGTAGCTGGCAAAAATGCAGGAGTCAACTCACCCGCTCTCCAAGTCCACACATTTGGGTGGAGACAGTCCAGCTCCGAGAGCCAAAAATTTTGGCTGGAGACATTGCGGCTCTGAGAGCCGACAAATTTGGCTGGAAAATCTTCGGCTCTGAGAGCCAACAAATTTGGCTGGAAAATCTTCGGCTCTGAGAGCCGACAAATTTCACTGGTGTATCTCCGGCTCTGAGAGCCGATGTTTTTTGGTTGTTGTTGACTTTAGTAATCATGTTTGGCAAATGACTTTTCATAAATGTGTTATGTACTCTGCAGAGGATGCTTAGCATATACAGTACAGTACAGTACCTACCCAAAGAGAGACATGGCATCCATGGCTGAAACAAAGATGGCAAAGGCAAGCAACACTCTCTGCCCTTGATAGATGACTGCAGTGCAAAGGCTGATCTGGACCCAGCTGATGTCCTGGTTGCTTGGGTCAAGCTGAGGTACTTGGAGTAGACGGTGCACCTTGGCAAGCAGATCATGGCTAAGCAGTACAGCTGCCACCACAGGCAGCACAATGTCTCCATATCTGCATGAGCATCCAGACATGAGAGAAGGGCTGTTGTCTGTGCAGACACGGATGGGCACCAGGCATGAGTAGCATGCTATGCCCTTGGTCTTCCTGCCTAGTGTCGCCTTCTTGAGCCTGCCAATGTAGCTTGCATTGATGGGGCCAAGAGCAGCCAGGTCCATGTGCTCTGCCAGCAGGTCCCAGCAACCGCAGTCCTGGAAGCAGTGGTTGCCTTCACAGATGTGCTTGTTACGGAAGAGGTAGCAGAGAGAGCACTGGTTGGAGAGTGTGTGCAGCAGAGATATGATGGTGTTGGAGGCCGGAGCTTGCTGTGATGGTGTTGGGATACTGACAGCAGCTGACGGTGAGCTGAGTCTGGGTTGTGTTGGCTGCGGTAGTTGCCAAGGTGTTGGTGGTGCCATGCTTTGTGTCTTGGTTTGCTGACTATGGAGGACGTCAAGAGCTGTTGCAAACACAGTGTGCTGCCTTGACTTGGGTGTAGGAGATGGCTGGGCAGATGCTGTGTCCTGGTTACAGCTGCTGCTTGCCACTTGCTGATGGGAGGTGGATACTTTGCTGCTGTAGCACCGTGGAGCCTTGTCAGAGTGTGGTGGTGAGTCCAGTGGCACTACCTTCTTGGGAGGAGTGGTGGTGCCTCCAACACGCTTCTGGCAGAGGTCACAGAAGGCAAAGTCAGGCTGGCTGACGCAGGTGATGGGCATACCATCCATGTAGCCAGAGATGTAGAGCCTACGGCAGTTCTCTTCTGCCTCATACTGCTTGACATGGGCATCAAAGTTCTTACTGTGTGTAGACAGGAGGATGGCAGATGCAGCCTCACCATCACGTCCAGCACGGCCTGACTCTTGCACATAGCTGATCATGTCCCAAGCTCCTCCTGCATGTACCACCAGCCTCACGTGTTGAGGATTGATGCCAGTGCCAATGGCAGATGTGCCTACCAGCACACGTCTGGTGTTGATCTCCTCAGTTGGAGAGCACTGCAGCCACGCAGAGAGGATCTGCTCCTTGTCCTTCTCTTCCATCTCTGACCAGATGGCCCTGCATCCTAGCTCCTCTGCCGATGCCTGTGCCAGCCCTTTGGTAAGGCAGATCACCATGACAGCTCCATACTTGTACGTGGTCAGCAGCTGTGGGATGCTCTTGTATACGTCCTTCATGGAAGCAAAGAGCTGGACAGAGTAGCTGATGTTCTTGCGGTTGGTGGCAGCCCTGATCATACCTGTGCCATCCTCAGGCAGGTTGAGCTTGGCCTTGAAGTCATTGACCAGAGAGGGAGGAAGCGTGGCAGTGAGGAAGTACTGAGGCACGCAGACAGTAGTGATGAGAGACTTGATCTGGTCCATGGCGTTCCTGAAGCTGCTCTGTGTCAAGCAGACGTGACACTCATCAAAGAAGATGGCTGCCAAGCGTCCTTGCTGATCCAGGTCCCTGGCCCAGTTGCAGAAGGCCTCACCGTAGCAGATCTCTGCTGCCACAAAGACAAGCTGGCTGCCTTCCACCTTCTCTGCACACCTGTAGCCGTTCCATCTGCTGGTGGTGATGCCTCTTGCACGGCACTGCTCCACCAGGTCCTGAGTCAATGCAATGAAAGGCACCACCACCACCACCACTGCCGTTGGAGACAGCCAGAAGATGGGAGCCATGAAGAGAGCTGACTTGCCTGAGCCTGTTGCCATGATGACAATGAGAGGAGACTGCTTACGGTGGATGGCATTGAGTGCATGAGCCTGCTCCAATGTCTTGGTGCAGTGGCTGCCAGTGACCTTGAAGAGAGCCTTGCTGACATTGGCCTCCAGCTGAGAGGTGCGAGTGCTGAGCTTGGTGGGATTGCCAAAGGCAGGGAAGAGATGGTGGTCCAGCTTGCGACGGATGTGCCTGACATCTTCCTTGAGCTCCTCCAAGCTGTGCTTCATGGCACCGCATGTGTTGTGCCTCTGCACCTCTGCCACCGTAGAGGCCAGCTCTGTGAAAGGCAGCACTGGGTCCTGGAAGCGTGAAGACAGCCCCCAGAACTGATGCCAACGCTTGGAAACCAGGAGCATTGCATCAATGCTGGGCTGCGTGAGCTGGTGAAGCAAGCTGGCATCCAGACCATAGTGACGCTCTGCAGTGGAGGAGGTGTGGCCAGCTTGCAGGTCATGAGCATGATCCTCGTACTCCTCTGCTGGAAGCTCTGGCCTGATGAGCTCCCTATCAATGCTGACAGAGAGCTGACGCCACAGCCTGATGTTGAGCTCACAGGCCTCTGTGCCAATGAACTCCAAGCAGAGACCCTGCAACGTCTTGCTGATGTCAGTGGTCTCCCAAGGCTTGCCAGCATGGTTGACCAGGAGCATAGGTGTAGCTTCACGTGGATGAAAGACAGAGTTGAAGAGCAGGTGGACAAAAGGCGCCACCTCCATGATGTAGTAGAGCACCAGCTGACCAACTGCATGAGGCAGGAAGCGTGGGATCAGCTTGGGCCGTCCTGAGCCCTTCTTGCTGATGAGGGTGGTGACAAAGTGGCCATGGCAGAGGAAGAGGTTGCGTTGACCAGCCAGGGTGTTGGTGTGCTGCAGCTGCATCAGCTCTGAGCCTCTTGCAGGCAGGCCACTGGTGAGCTCAATGAGCACGGTCAAGAGCTTGGTGTACTCATCATGGACATGGAAGTACTTCTTGGCAGCCAGCCTCTTGAAGGTAGGAGAGGTTGCATTGGCATCCATCAACGGCTGTCCATGAGGATGCTTGCCCAGTGCTGCTTGATGGAGACAGTGGGCACCAGCCTTGAGCTCTGACTCGTTGGCAAAGCTGTAGCCAGGCAAGGCATTGTTGAAGTCATCCCTGTACGTGGACAGGTTGGTCAGCTCAAGGAACTCTGTGCTGTCCTCCAGCAAGAGATGCTGAAGCAGCTTGCCAGCACGGTCCAAGGTCTCTGCAACAAGGTGCTGCAGACCAGTGACAGTGACCTGCTTGTTGCCAAAGGTGACCATGTTGCGGCGTGGTGTCCAGATGAACCTCAGGTTGGTACGGTCATCCTGAGCCAGCACCATACCATACCGCAGCAGAGACTGCAGGTAGCCACTAGCTGAGCAGCTGTTGTGGTGAAGGTAGCGTTGAAGGTGGGCTTGGATGCAGTTGCTGGCCTCCAGCGTTGGCATGTGGATGACAGCACCGTCCTCTGGATCAAGGAGGTAGTGGTGCTCAATGGCACGTGCAGCAAACTCAATGGTGACCAGCTCAGAGGTGGCCACATTGACTGCTGCAGCTGTGCCATGAGGAGTGAGGCACAGGTGCAGGAAGGCACGCACCAGAGGAAGAGACCCTGCCCCTCCCACCTCGTCTGGAAGCTGGGTGATGAGCAGGTGGCAGGCATTGAAGATCTCTTGCGTAGCCTTGCTGACAATGGTGGTGTCCTCAAAGACGTAGAGGTCCTTGTCAAAGTCATCCTTGGAGACGCTCTTGAAGTACTCCAGTAGGCCGTAGATGATGTCCTTGAACTCCTGGTTGACACCAAGGTGAGGACCTTGAAGATCCTGCTCTGTCTTGGGGATGAGAGGATCACCTTCACCATAGTAGTCAAGGTCATCACCATCCATCATGACGTGCACCAGCACAGCGAAGAGCCTGGCCCACCTGTCAGCACGTCTCTTGACAGTGTGAGCATCCAGATTGTAGGGATGGCTGGGAGCACCATCAGTGGCACGGAAGGTCTGTTGGACTTGACGGCCAGCTTGAAGGAGGGAGTTCATCCACTTGAGTGCAGATTGCTTGGTGAGGTGGAGGATCCAGGCGTAGAAGGCGGCATGCTCACTCAGCCAACGCATAGGATCCTTGTCCAGGGATCCAATGGCCACCACTGGCTTGCCAGCCCAGTATGCATGCCAGCTCAGCTCTTTGAGCCAAGGGCTGATGTTGCCAATCACCGTCTTGGGCTGGACACCGTCAGGAGTGACCTTGGCATTGGCCATTAGCTCTGCATCTTTGGCCAGGATGGCATCTACACGGTCCTGAGCTGCAGCATCCAGCTTGCCTTCCTTGGGGTCAAGGCTGAAGGTAGCAGGAGCAGGTGGAGCAAGCTTGGGATTCTTGACGTGCAGGTAGCGTCGGTTGGTACCACACTGGTAGATGAGCTGGACAGGCACTGGGTGAATTCCCTTGAGGTGGCCATGAGTACGTCTGTGCTCATACCAAGAAGACCTGGCCATGACAGCATAGTCACAGTGACCACAACGGTAGCCATCGTAGTAGACCTTGAGCTCCTCGATGATGTTGGCTGGGAGCAGGTCAGAGCTGATCCTGACGGCAGAGGGGTAGTCCAGGTTGAGAGCTGCCAACGTAGCCTCCAGCTCTTGCTTGGCTGGAGCAGGCAGCACATCTGCCTCCTTGGGCTCACGCACAGCGCCAGACTGACGCAGCTTGTGGTGCATCTTGAGGTGGTCAATGATGGAGGGGACCTCAGGGACCAGAGGCACACGCTCCTCAGGACAGTCAGAGCGGGTGCAGACCAGGAGAGCAGGGTGATGAATGACACGGAGGTTGAGGCGGTGGAGGCTGGCAGCCAGGATGGGATTGGCAGGCACAGCGTGAGCTACCTGGTTGGGTGTAGGGGGAGCTGGACTGCTGCTGCTGGAAAGATGGTGTGGAAAGGAGAGATACAACGTCAGTGAGGGATCAGCACAAGGGTAGTAAGGATGGGAGATGAACGTACATGAGCTCAATGACATCATGAGTGGTGGTGCTGTCATGAACAGATGCAGCGTTGCCCACAGTAGAAGCTGTCTGGATGGGAGAGGTGGTATTGATGGTGGCAACAGGAGTGTTGGAGAAGGAGGTGATGTTGATGGGAGACGTGGTAGGAGACTTGGTGTTGGTGTTGTTGTTGATGATGGGAGATGTGGTGATGGCAAGAGGAGAGGGGCTGCCAAAAGCGTCAGCAGCCTGAAGCTCAGCCAGAGGGATCTGGCTGATGTTGACGTTGAGGTTGGTGCAGGCACCAACAGAGGCACGATGAGCAGATTGCTGAGACATGGTAAGGATGTTTGTTAGAGTATGTTGCCGTGCTGTAGAGATAGACTGGAATGATGAGATGCACTTACGGTGAGGAGAGCAAGACCAAGCTGGTATAAGTACGTTGAGGCGAGAGGCAAGCAAGCATAGCACAGACATCAGTGCTGACGGTGGTGAACAAGAGTGTATTGCTGAAGATGATGATGGTGACAATGACATGAGCAAAGGCAAAAGCAAGACAGGTGATGAGAGCGGTGAGCAGGGACAAGTGACAGTGACGTAGATGATGGTGGTGGCTGAATGCATTGAGTGATGCTGAGCAGTGGGAGTTGAGTGTGAAGAGTGGTGATGTGGAAGGCAGAGCGGTGGTGGTGGGCAGAGAGCTGGCAGTGGACAAGGACGTTGAGTTGCTGGGAGAGAAGGAAGCCGTGGTGAGCAGACAATGGTAATGGTGGAAGGCAAGCATGTGCAAATGCCTTGTGCTGTTGATGCTGAGCGTGAGAGAGCTGAGTGTGGTGGGACAAAGTGTAGAAGAGTATGTGATTGCAACGTACAAAGCATGGAAGCAGGTGAGAGCAAGAAGCACGGCAGCAAGCAATGTGAGTAGAGCGTAGGGTGGGTGAGAGACACAAAGCGTGGTTGAAGACATAGCAGTGTGTGCAGTCCACGTAGCGCAAACCCAAAGTCAAAAATTTTCACATCAATTTGCGGCCAGCAGCGTCCAGTCATGCAGCAGTCAGTCACGTAGCACTCAGCCAGGTAGCGTTCAGTCATTTCAGTGCACAAAGCCTCAACACATCAAGCAGCAGAATGAGAGTGCAAAATAGAGTACATTGGACAAGTAGCATGCGCTAGTGTGAAGTAAGAATGATCAGCTACGCTTGAGTGGTGCTGACTTGCGCTGAGGTGGATATGGGGGAAGGCGCACATTGAGTTGCTTGGTGATCCTGCGCATGGTAGCGGTGGCCCAGCCACGGAGGTACTTGTGAGGTAGCTGGGTGTGCAAGTACTGCAGACGGTAGAGATCCATCTTGAGGTTGTTGGCGGCCTTTCTCTTTTTTACAGCAGTGCGCTTGGCGGCTTTCTTGGGGTGAGCTGCAACTTTGCCGTATGGAGACATAGTGCTGGCTTCTGGACTGGCAGTGTGCTTGCGTTCAGGAGTGCAAAGCTCCACCGACAGATAATCCATGTGGACTTCACTGGAGCTGCCGTGCTTGGTGCCGTGCTTGTAGCCTTTATCCTTGCTTGCAGTCATGCTACGGTCAAACTCGTCAAAGATGTCAGAGAGGTCCAGGTCAAATTCCGTCTCTACATTGCTGTGATTCGTAGTGGGCCCTTGAGCTTCCTCCTCCAGTGCCAATTTCTGCTGAGAGCGTGTGCGCCGCATCTTGATGGAAGCTGTGTTGTGCTGTAGGGTGAGCTTGAGGTTGAGTTGTGTGTGGAGTCTGGCAGTGCAGAGAAGTCTGTTGCGTGGAGTAGTACGGTGCAGAGCAGTCTGTTGTGTGCAGTCCGTTGCGCAACAGTCTGGTGTGCTGCTGACAGACTCAACGGACTCAAGCAAAGGCCAACGCACACAGACCCAGTCCAGTGTGGTGAGACGCGTCAAATTACCTGGAAATTCCAAAATCCATTATGCTGCTGTCTGTTACTTGGCTGAGCATCTAACAGCAAGGGTTAACAGACCCAGCAGATTCTGCTTGATGCAGTCCGGTGAGACGCGTCAATTACTTGGAATTTCCATGCCTCCATTCTGGCAGTCATTCTAGCAGACTTTTCAGTCTGTCCGTTGCTGCTACTGTCTGTTGCTGTTGCGGTCTGTTGCCGCTGCAGTCCGTTGAAGCTATTGTCTGTTGCCACCTCAGTCTGCTGACGCTACAGTCCCTGGCTCTCCTGTCTGCTGCAGTGCATGTAACAGCATAACATTTGCATCTGCCACTCAAGTCTCTCATACTGAGTCTGTCACACTCATGTCTGTTGCACTTCAATGCGTTACAGGTGAGTATGTTGCACTTGAGTCTGTTGCTTCCAACTGTCTGCTGGCCTGAGTCTGTTGCGGGTGCTGTCCGTGGCTGCGTGGCTGAAGTCTGCTGCCAGCTGTCTGCTGCACTGGAGTCTGCTCAACTGGCTGAGGCACTGAAGCAGTGTGCTGAGACGCGTTGAATTTCTTTGAATTTCCAGAGCTGTCCATTGGCCAGTGCCAGGAAATTTGTTTCCGTTGCGGCACTTGACCAGTGTCACTGACGCGTCCGTTGGTGGCCAGCAGCGAGGGTGGGTGGGTGCAATTTGGCAGAGCGGCAGCGTCCATTGCCAGCATGAGCGGACACGGCCTAGGGCTAGGCTTGCCAGTCTGCAAAGGGTACGATGCGGCATTCGTGGTAGTCAATCTATTCTTGCGCATGTTGATCACTCGGGCTTGCACCTCCCGTGCGACGGCAACGGACCTCTATGCCATGCTGTCCGAAATGGTACTTCAACGAGGGTTCACCCCAGAGGTCATAGTCTCCGACTCCGACTCACGCTTTGTTGGACAAGTCGGGGAAAAGTTCGCCAAAGCCATCGGGGCCACACTCAAACCGTCGGCCCCATATCACCAACAGGCCAACCCGGTGGAAAGGCACATTCAGACCCTCAACAGGGTGCTCAAGGCCCTGGCCATGGATCACCTGGAGGATTGGCCGTCCTACCTAGCAGCAGCCGAGCTCGCTATCAATTGGACGCCGTCCGTCACAACGGGAGAGTCTCCTTTCGACTTGGTTTACATATCCAAGGTCGAGAAGGCCGTTCTACCGTCGGTGTCTCTGCAGACACAAGAAGACAAGGTTGCAGTTGCCAAGGCTCGCCTTGACGCCGCTTGGCAGAAGGCTCTGAATAAAGCAGCCACAGACAAACAGACTTACAATCGTCGTCATTGCCCCCTTCCCTCCCTACAAGTGGGCGACTTGGTCTTCATATGCCTCAAGGACCGTCCCATGCCGTCCACAGCCCGGTTTCCCAAGCTCAATCCTGCCAAACTGGGACCTTTCCCGGTCTCTGAAGTCATATCCAAGCACAGGGTACGTCTGCAGCTGCCTCCAGACCTCAACGCCGACCCTACTTTCGACGTTTTGCAGCTGGACCCCGCTCCGAAACAGCCAGATCCGTTTGGCTGCCCCCTACAAGCCTCGCCAGTTACCCATCCCTTGGCCCAGCCGAAGAGTACAAGATCGAACAGATCACAGGAGAGAGGCGCAGGTACGGTCACCTCCAGTACCAGGTCAAATGGAGAGACAATCCTCGGCCAACTTGGGAATTTGCAGATGACCTTGCAGAGGACAGTTGTCAAGAAGCCATCAATGATTGGATTCTCAGGGACGTGTTGACACCTCCCCCGGCATCACACCACCTTCACGACGCCGATGAGGACTCACTCATCGAACGTCCTGTTGCATTCATCTCGACTACGACCTCGCTGGCAGAATCCAAGATGGCAGCCATTGAGCTCAAGATCTCCTGCCTTGCCTGGGCCATGCACCGCCTCCAACACTTCCTAGACGGCGCAGACACAGACAAGATCATCGTAGTGACAGACCACGCACCCCTTCCAGCAGTACTCAGGTTACCTTCGCGCAGCCAGCGCCACTTCACGCCGAAGATAGAAAGGCTCCGAGCTTACCTCATGCCGCATCTGGAGCGCATGGAGTTCCGTTATAAGCAAGGGAAGCTGCACACCAATGTCAATTCTCTGTCTCAACTGGAACGCATGACGACAACCTGACCTCCATACGAGCACTCCAACGCAACTCAACTCCTTCTTCGTGCCGAACTCCAACCAACACAGGCTGAGCCTGTCGTCCGTCCCGCCCTGGATCGCATCTTCACCCTCTCGCATCGCATTCCGCCTCGCATAGAACCACCATTGCACCACACTCCATCTTCACACCGTTTCTCGACAAGTCTCCGCATTCCCCATAGAGTTTCCGTCGCGGCCCTGTGTCTAGTTCTCGTCTTGGTCTCGTCTCCAGTTCTCGTCTCGACCTCGTCTTCGGCTCCTGCCTTCCATCTCGGATCCCGGGATCACCAGTTTTGTCAGTCAGTCTCATGTCTTGGTCTCCTGCTCTAGACTCATATCGCGGCTCTCTCGCCTTCTTTGGAAGGGGGGATGTCGTGATCCACTCGCTCCTTGTAGATTAGTTGGTGTGTATTTTGGTCTAACAGGCCGAGTTGGCTTAACCAACTCGGTCTGTTTGCTCCACCTCACTCTCACAAATACCATCATCTGCTCTCCATATCATCTCCGTCTGTACCACTGTACATGACACTCGTGTTGCCCGATCTCACCCACTTCGAGGACACTCGACTCCGAGAATGAGATTGGTGTTTTCTTGATGTCACTACAACTTCGAGAAAGGCCCTACTGAGATCTTCGAGCTCGACTAACTCCTGTGAACACTCCGTTCAGGGGCAATACGGCACAATGGGCTTAGCCTTTGGGGTATAGCTATGTAACTAACCACCAGAATCAAGCACAAGTGTTCTTGGTGCTCTCCAGTGGACCTAGCCGTGGAGCGGCCTTGCTGTATGTGGACTGGTTGAGGTTCCAGGCCCCGGTTGAGGTTCCGGCTGCGATTGAGGTGTCGCAGCATCAGTGTAGGTGCTGACGATGTTCAAAGACAGGCTCTCCTATACTGAGGACAAGCACAAACTGCGAAATGATTGCAAAGCTCTGCTATTGCAATTGGTACAACTGAGAGTGCTTACAAAGTGCAACTGAGAGGTATTCTTGATATAACGAAAGTAAAGATTAGAGTGGATGAGCTCCGCTCATCACACTGCGAGTGAAGAATGAGTATATATAACCGTTCGGCCCAAGCTGAGTGCACTCGACCTGCGTGTGTACCGAGCTCGGGCCTCCTGCCAGCATGCAACTCGCACATGTGGCTCTCCTATCGAACCACCAAGGCCTGCTTGCCATCACAGATGGTGTCAAGCACCATGCCCTTCGATACCACTAAGTTGCACTACTCAAAACCAGTCGATTCGTGTTTTCCCGGCATCGCTTTCTGAGTTCGAGAATTCATCATACCAATTTCTCAAACTCAAATTGAGTTTGAGAACCAAGTACGCGTCTTTCTCAAACTGGGACTTGTGTCCTGTAACAGAGGCTTGAGAGCGTTGGCCAGCTCGTAGAGGCCGTCAAGGTAAAGGGGAGGGCTTGAGAGTGCTGTGCAGCTTGTAGAGGCCGTCGAGGTAAAGGGGAGGGCTTGAGAGTGCTGTGCAGCTCGCAGAGGCCCTCGGCAAAGAAGAGCAAGGAGGGGCATGCCGGCGCAGAGGTGGGAGCCAAGCGAGCAGGGGCTAGACCGACAATGGGGCCGCCTGTTGAGGCTCTGGCCGTCGGTCGGGACGAAGGAGGGGCTTGTGCTTGTGCACAGAGGCCAGGAAGCCAATGGGAAAGGCACAGAGCCCAAAAGCGAGGATTTGAGGCCACCGGCGTGGCTCGTCGAGGTTGTTGGACGGCAGCGCGTGCAGCTGCCGAGGTGGTGAAGGCTGGTGCGGCTTGTCGCAACCAGAAGGAACAGAAAAGAAAGAAAAGACACTGCCCAGAGCTGGCAGTGCTTGCTGATGATGATGATGGTAGAGTGGAAGAGGTTTGAGCGAGTGTGCAGTGCAAGTGTGCAGTGTGACGAAGCTCAGCTTCGTCTCAGCTGAGTCTTTCAGCTCGGTTCCGAGGTCTGTGCTCGGAACCGCAAGCTTGGCCAAGCTGTCAAGACCAGCGTGGTAATTTTGACCTCTGCTGAACATTGAAAATGGTGTCTGTACCAGACACCTTAATAGTCTTTGTGCGACTAAAGGACAGGCCAATGCCCACAGCTGCGCGTTTTCCCAAGCTTGACCCAGCCAAGCTAGGACCGTTCAAAGTGTCAGAGGTCCTCTCTAGGCACCGAGTTTGCCTGGCCCTTCCCCCTGACCTTGGCACAGACACAATCTTCAACGTGTCGCAAGTCAATTTAGCCCCAGCGGCGCCTGACCCTTTTGGACGACCCCTGGCCGCGTCTCCCATTAGCCAGGCCAACTCTGCCATGGACGAACCTGAGTACAAGGTTGAGCGCATCATTGCCGAGCGCAAGCGCTATGGGCACCTCCAGTACCAAGTGAAGTGGAAAGACGATCCTCGTCCCACCTGGGAATTTGCCAACAACCTTGCAGAAGGTCACTGCGAGGACGTCATTGCCAAGTGGCGCCTCCGAGACGTATTGACACCACCTCCAGCAGACCACCATTGGCATGAGGCTGCGGATGACTCTCTGGTCAAGCACCCTATTGCGTTCATCTCCACCACAACATCACTTACCAAGTCCAAGATGGCGGCAATAGAGCTCAAGATCTCAGGTCTAGCCTGGGCCCTACATCGGCTCCAGCACTACCTGGACGGTGCCATAAAGATCATTGTCATCACTGACCATGCGCCCCTCCCGGCCGTCCTCAGAGCGCTGTCACACAGCCAACGGCACTTCACACCCCGCATTGAAAAGCTGCGGGCATACCTCATGCCATATCTCGAGAGAATGGAATTTAGGTACAAGCCTGGGAAGCTGCATGCAAATGTCGATGCACTCTCCTGACTTTCACGCGCTGACCCAACCTCGGCCTAAGACCCCCCAACCAGCGGCCGGACCGCTCCCTCCCCTTTGCATTGCATCCATTCCGCTCCTCGCGCTTCAATGAGAAGCCACCCTTGAAGCCACCTGGGGTGGCTACAGTGAAAAGCCACCCTCAAAGCCAGCCAGATCGGGGGTGCCTTCAAGGGTGGCTTTGGTGTTGTAGCCACCCACGGTGGCTTCGAGGGTGGCTTCGTGACGGATTTTTACTTTTTTTAGGATATGATTAATGGGCCACTCACGTTATTCATGAAATTCATCTTCTGACCCAACCATGAACGTGACCGGCCCATAACAGGGTCGGGCCCATCAAAGAATCGCAAATACAACTTTTTTCCAAAGTATTCCAAAGATTCAAGTACAAATTTAAAAGCGTGCATATCTTGTATTGCTGATTCTTTGATGGGCCTGACTCTGTTATGGGCCAGACACGTTAGTCAGGTCTTGTTCTTCTTCGGAACAAAAACATCCTATCCACCTTTAAAATTTGTCGCAAAGCCCACCCGTGTTGGGTTGATTAACGTGACTGGCCCATTAACGGGTCAGGCCCATTAGTGGGTCAGCACTACAATTTTTGCGAAAAGTGTTCAAAAGATTTGAAGCTGAAATACAAAAGCTCCTCAAATTTGTATTAGTGACCCACTGATGGGCCTGACCCGTTAATGGGCCAGTCCCGTTATGTATAATTGCAAACATGTGTTTGTCACACCCTTATGGCACGGGTGGCTTCTCAGGGCAGACGTGAGAAGGGGCATCCTAAATGGGTTTGTTCTGCGCGAGTCACACTCCTTTTTAGCAAACACCAAGGAGATCGCTAAGGTGCTATGATTCCTGGGCGTAGCTTTTCGGAGAAGCAGTCACTCGTGACTGGCGCACGATCAGAGATAACGGGAGTGGCCCGAGTCAGGCCCATCAAAGAACCAGCAATACATAACATGCACGCTTTTGTATTCATAATACAAAAAAAAAACATTTCAAACACTTCGGGGAAAAATTGCATTTGTGATTCTTTACTGAGCCTGGACTCTTTTAATTCTTTTTCAGCATCAGATCGTGATGCCCCGCGATGTCTTCGTGACCTCTAATTGAATGTTATCGTGATCCCGCGCCAATGTCATTGTGAAATTGGCATAATTGGCCGGTGGTCCAATCTTCAGCAGCATGGCTGAGTGATCGGTCAATCTTCGTCACGGTTTTATCCTGAAAAAGGAATATGGGCCACTCCCGTTATAAAGTTATTGACACTTGGAGTAAAAGAATTATATCACCCTGGGTGGCTTCGAGGGTGGCTTCGCGACGGATTTTTCTTTTCTTCGCGATATGATTTATAAAGTACCTCGAAGCCCACCCACCATAGCCCATGTAAATTTTACAGCAGGGTTGGAGTGGTCATAACGTGACTGGCCCATTTATGATTAACGGGTCAGGCCCATTCATGATTAGTGGGTCACCAATACAATTTCGAGGAGCTTTTGAACAACTTTCTCTTCGAAAAATTGTATTGCTGACCCACTGATGGGCCTGACCCGTTAACGAGCCAGTCACGTTATCGCCAAAAAAAGAAAAAGAGTAACGGGAGTGGCCCAGAACAGTCAAAGAATCAGCAATGATTTATGAATACAAGATATGCATGCTTTTGTATTCCTACTTGAAAATTTTTGATTACTTTGCGGAAAAATTGTATTTGTGATCCCTTGATGGGCCTGACTCTGTTATGGGCCACTAATGACTCCCGATAATGCGAGGGCCATTTTGCGCTTGAGCTACCACGGCACAAAATTTGTCTGACCGGTCAAACAACATTGAAATCCTAGAAAAAATGCACAAAGTCATATCGTAGACTAAAGGAAAAGTTGGGTTCCGGTACCACCCTAGCAACCACCCCGGGTGGGTGTTCAGGGGGAGCCATCCAAACACATCGTAAAAAGAGGAAAAATCTGTCATGAAGCCACCCTGGAAGCCACCACGGGTGGGTTTGGTAGCCACCTAGAAAGCCAGCCAATTGGGGTGGCTTTCACGGTGGTTTTGTGATGGATTTTCCCTTTTTTCACAATGTGAAAGAAATTAGAAAAACAGGGAGTACCCCCCGGGATCCACCTATACAATCATTCAGTCACATGCACACATGCGCGTGTTTCACCTAACCACTCATATCCTGAAGAACATGAAATTACGACAGCAAAGCCACCCCTGATGCCACATGAAATTACGACAGCAAAGCCACCCCTGATGCCACCCAGAGTGGCAAATCACATCGTAAAAAAAGGAAAAACCGTCGCGAAGCCACCCACTACCATCAGATTCACATCGTGAAAAAAGGAAAAATCCGTCACGAAGCCACCCTTGAAGCCGCCCCCGATCAGCTGGCTTTCTGTGAAGCCACCCTAGGTGGCTACCGAACCCACCCGGGGTGGCTTTGCAGGAAGCCAGCCAATTGGGGGTGCCTTAGATGGTGGCTTCATGACGGATTTTTCCTTTTTTTACGATGTGATTTAATTTCATACTCAAAAACGCGTCGGAAGTACACATGCGTCGGAACTACTGTAATTCATGATTACGTTACTCTAGACAAGAGCAACTTGATAGCTCTCAAGCCCAGGAAAAAGCACGGCTTTTAGATGAGGTGGGAATCACAATCACATTGTGAAAAAAGTAAAAAACCGTCACGAAGCCACCCTTGAAGCCACCCCCGATCAGTTGGCTTTCTGTGAAGCCACCCTAGGTGGCTACTGAACCCACCTGGGGTGGCTTCACGGGTGGCTTTGTGACGGTTTTTTTACTTTTTTCACAATTTGAATGGCATCAACAGATCGGCGCGACTCGGCGGAAAAGACTCACAAGCTAGCAATTGTGCAAATAATGGGACAAGAGTTTGCAGCAGCCATCTCAGAGAGAGAGAGAGAGAGAGAGAGAGAGAGAGAGAGAGAGAGAGAGAGAGAGAGAGAGAGAGAGAGAGAGGTTTGGCTCGATCAGATTGGGAAGCTAGCCTTGACCTACCGAACGTTTCTTGTGCGCAAAGACACAATGAATGGTGGGCTTAAGCTCGGCAAGGTAGCTAGGGCCATCAATGTGCTGGATGCGGTGGGTCGCCATGATCAAGGGGTTGCGCTTGACGGCAGCATACAAGGTTCTCAGGCGGGTCTCGTTGCTGAACTCGTCAAAGCCGAACAGGTTCCAAAGATCGTTGCGGGCGTTTTTGGTGAGACGCTTGAGCAGCGGAAACACAGAGGCGTTGGAACCTTGGACCAACAAATGGTGGGCACAATCCGGGCGAACCGCGTCGCTGGCTGGTGGCATGGCTTGACTTCTTTCAGCCGATTTGTCTAGGTCCATATCGTCGACAGAGCCTGAACCCGCCGGCGGGTCATCTGAGACAATCTCGTCATCAGTCTGTTTGGCTGCTGCCGACGGCGTCTTGGCTGAGCAGGTTGATGCGGGTGGTAGAGGTTTGATCATTTGTGGCAACGTCCTGACATTGCCCTCTTTGATCCCCAGGTCCTCGTATGTGACCTCTGCAGGGGCGCGCAAGTCGAGAAAGATTTCAAGGCAGGTTGCCTGCGTGGTCATTTGGGAGGATGGTATGGTTTCGTCGTCGATGGAACTGGTGCGTAGCCAGTGACAAGGTCCAAAGAATTTGGTAACCTGGCCTTCGCCGTTCCGATTCTTGACCTGCAGCGCCACGTAAGAAAATCAATTAGGATCGATGGGCTCGTCG
Organism: Ustilago trichophora; assembly: GCA_900323505.1. Lineage (NCBI taxonomy): Eukaryota > Fungi > Basidiomycota > Ustilaginomycetes > Ustilaginales > Ustilaginaceae > Ustilago > Ustilago trichophora. The sequence continues at coordinate 888,532 of OOIN01000013.1, read as the reverse complement.
CCGCGTGGCGCACGGCCAGGCGAGTGGTAAATCGGTATGACGAGGTCCCATTGCGGCTGTCCCAGCTGGCCGTAAAAGGCAGCTTGTCGCATCCAGTGCTCGGCTAGCAACATTGGATCCAGGTGACCCGGCTGGAGAGTGCCTCTCAATCTCATCCAATGCGTGAAGTTGATGTAGTACTCTGCCGACCAGGAGCACAGATCTTGCCTCAGGCTTTGCGGTCCAACGAGGCACTCGAGCCAGTCCTTCAGACAGATGTACTTGCTCTGCGCAACGAAGATGTCGAGTTGCTTGCCAAACAGCGTCTTTTGGGTGGACTCTTGGAGGGTCGACTCTACAGCGGCGGCCGCGACCAGATCGGCAGCTAGGCTACACAGCAGTCGTACGCATTCTTCGCCCTCTTCTCCCAACATGATGCCAGCGCTGCGGTGCGTGTCTGCAAGCACTTGAATCGCCGTGCTCCACCTTTCGATGCACTTTTCAACGGCATCGACAGAGTCGCCTCAAAAGAGCGAGGCGGCGGCCAGGGCTAGCGCAGGTTCCGAGGGGCTAGATGTTTGGAAAAAGTCCGTGTTGTATAACTCGCTGACAATACGCAGATGATGCGAGACGAGGTCTTGTTGAGTACTGCGGCTCGTCTCGAAACGGTTGCGACTGGCGTTGGGCTGGCGCTCAGGCAAAGTGGTCGAGATGCGGGTGTTTTGGTGGCCAACAAAGAAGAGTGGCAGACGTTGTCCCAGAAGGGAAAATACACAGGCATGGTGGTTATATGCGGCCGGTTCCGGCCACTTTTCCGAGTCGTTGATGCGTTCAGGCAGCAACTTGAGCAAAATGTTGCGCAGATTCGGGCGGTACAGGCTCGGGCTGAGATCGGGTTTCCAAAGATCACTGTAGAGGCCCGTCGACCACAGCGGACGGCCGAATAGCCGGATTAGGTCGACGAGATGATCGTGCGTGAGGCGCCCATCCAGCAACCGTTGCTTGTAGTCGTCCTTTCTGGGAAGAAAGGCAACATCGAAAGGGAGATAGATGAAGGGTGGAAGAAGGAGGTGGCCAGTGTCTGCGTCGTCAAGTCGAAGAGATGCTTTTACAGCTTCTTGGCCCGCAAGATGTGCGATGTTGGAGTCAGTGTCGACAAAGTACAGCCAGGTGAATTGCGGATTGCTCTCTTGCCAAAGGCGACGGAAGATGGGCAGGAGCGCCTGGAAGCCCGCCACCTCGTCAAGGCAGAGAAAGAAGAAGTGCTTTCGATGCAACGACTTGGGAAGAAGAGCTTCGAGACGCCAGAGATTATGGCAGATATACTTTGCAGATGCATATTGGGCGTGATGGACCGGGTCTTGATCTTTGGCAGATGCATTGGGCACGTCACTTGCGTTGCCTGTCTGGTGCCCAGTGGCATGCTCCGTCAAATCACCTGTTGTGGATTCCTGAGTCGCATCCTTTGGTGCATCTTTTTTCGGATCAAAGTGGCTTCTGGCAATCTCGTCAATCTTGTTGAGAAGTGAGGTGCGGTACGGCAAAGTTGCTGGGCGGCCAGTCGATGACGAAGAGGCAACGTCGAAGGCTTGGCCAGGAAGCTTGGCGGCGCTGGAAGCGTTCGGTGTCAGACTACTCTTGTTGCAAACGGAGATGCGAAGGAGGTCGCCTTTCTTGAACGAATAGTCGGTGATGAAGTCAGGGCCATCGTGGATGTCGAGTGCTAGCGAGTAGACCACGCTGTTCCAGCATTCTTCAAGCGACTTGTGCTCTTCCCTATGTGCTTTGGTGCCGATTTTGGTGGGGAAACAGCCGCTGCGTTGCATCCTGCTTTGGATTTCGTCGGCGAGCACCTTGAGATATGCGCCAAGCCATGCAGCGATGCGTTCGTGTCGTTGGAGATTCTTGAACTCGTCGCTGCTTTTAACGGCATCCGCACCAAAGACCTCGACGTTGTCATTGTCAAGGAGCTGGCTGAAATAGTCGTAGGCGCTCTGATCGTTAGGGGGAAATGAGACAGTGCCCGAGCTCTTTCTTTGGGTTGGATCTCGGAGACAGACAAGAAAGCCTGGGCGCTGGGCCGAGAGCTGGACGGCAAGCTTGGTTTTGCCAGTGCCAGAGGACTGCAGGATAGGAAAGGTCTTGGCGTAGATTTTGTTGTTATTCCTGGATGCGAACTTGTAGCATTCGTTTGTGTAGGTGATCAAGGAATCAACTGCCTGGCCGTAAAAGGGGCGCTTGAAGTCGACACGAACTTGCCAGCTAGGGTTGATCTTGAGGTTGAGGTCAACATCAGGAATGTGATGGAGTACGAGAGGAATGAGTCGAAGAGTCATGTTGATGAGTATGTCTCGGTCGTTCAGGCCTTGAGTAGCCAGTACATCCGAGAAGAGAGACTTGTCGTCGTCGACTGCCTTGACCAGATCTGCGCCTGTTTTGCTTGGCTGGGGCCGGCTGTTGCGGCGCCACAAGTGTGCGGAAGGACAGTCGGTGTATTGTGTCGCCTTGACTGTTGGACCGGGGCTCTTGAGGTCAAGATGCGGGCAAGATTCGGCTGGTTGAACCTTGCTGAATAGCTCGTGCAGTGCGTCGATGATGTGCTGGGCGCTGGAAATACGTTCCTTGTCGGTGGCCTTGTCATCAATGATGCCGAGAGGTGAGAACAGCGTCTTGACACAGTTGGAATAGTAAAAAGACTTGACCAATGGCTGCAGAGTCCCACTAATGTGGCACTGTTGGTTCGACATTTTGGCGTTCAAGTCCTTTTGACCACGCCGATTGGATGCGACCAAACTGAAGCTGCTCCTGAAGCTGCTCTATGACGTTCAACGCCGTCCGAAGATGATGTACAGCACAGTACTATACACGCGAGCGGTTGAGGTTATGGTTATGGTTATGGTTACGGTTATGGTTGTGGTTGTGGCTGTGGTTGTGGTTGTGGCTATGGTTGCGGTTGTGGCTGTAGCTGTAGCTGTAGCTGTAGCTGTGCTATCGAATGTTGGATGGTAGGGGTTGGGGGTTGTGGTGGTGGTCGACAAGCAAGAGTGCAACCGCTTTGCACGGGCCTCTGAGTCCACGTGATGCTAATTCAAGGGTCTCCTCCCGAGACCTCGGATCTCGGACCTTGAAATGGCGCGCACGTACGCATCTCAGCTGCTCAGCCAAAATTTGCTGGAAATCTCCGACATCCACAACGTCGAATTAATACTAACCTTGTGGCTCCGGGGATTTTTCCTTTTTTTAGGATATGACTGTAATTACGTTACAACGAAGTGCCTCATGCCAGCTCCTTGCGCAACACACTGTAGTTTTTTTTTTTTGTTCCAAGTGTATGGTATTGTCTCATGACCCTGCAATGTGAGTTTCAGCTTGCTGTGATCACAGACATGGCTCGTCGCCATCACCGCCGAGTGCTACCATCAGACTTTGAAAATCGTATCGACGCGCGTCGGTACTACGGGCGCGTCGGTAGTTCATGAAACACATCATCCAAAAGTCACGCAGGCTTCTTGAGTTGAACAAATCAAATTTTCGATACAGAATTATGGGTTTGTGCTTGCGCTTCCGGTCGTGCTGGATTGTGCTCAGCGGCGGTAATCGTATCCATGTGGCGGAGGCGGAGGCGGAGGGTAGGACGACTGATATCCCCCATAGCCTCCAGCTCCACTGGGCGGAGGTGGCGGCGGGTAGGCGTACCTTCCATCTCGGTACTCTCGGTCTCGTCCTTCTCGGTATGGCGAGTCGCGCCGATCAGGGTAGGATGGGGATGCGACTCACGTCCAACTCCATAGTGATGTGCAGGCGGCGGCGGAGGGGGCGGATGTCCACCAGTTCCGTAGCCTCCTTGCTGCGGGGGATAGTACGACGGAGGGTATGGCAGGTTGGCGCCAGCAGGCGGACCACCGTATCCATTGCCATAGCCTCGTCCGCCCGACGACGGCTCCATCGAAGTGCGCGGCTTCTTGGGGATGGGTGCATCCTGCAACGGGTTTGCTTTACGCTTGACCTCTGTTGTCGAAGACGCAGGCGTGGCACTGTTTCCGTTCTCGCTCGCTCCTTCCGTAGCTGGCTCCGATTTGACTCGTGCGCCTACCGTCGGCGAACCAGCTCCACCGCTCGCCACACCTGCCGATGTCGCCGCCGCTGCTGACGCTGCTGCTGGCGTCGATGTCGCCGGCCCATTCATCACCAATTTGTTGAAGATGGCACGCAGCTTGGAAGGCTTGACTTTTTTGGGCCAGAAAAAGGCAGAGAATGCCCACAAGTGGTGGAACCATCGATCCTTTTCCTTGGCCGACAGGCTCGCAAACTTGGTCTCGAGCAGATGGTCGATATGCCCGCCAATGGCAGAGAGGCAGTCTTTGAGCACAGACACTTTCTGGTCGCGTTCCAGATGATCGGTGCCGTCTCGAAGCCGCTTGAGCTGCTTCTTGCAAGGTCGCATCAGCTCCTTGCACTCGGCCTCGTCCATGCTCGAGTATTCGCTCTCGTCCGACGAGTCGGATGAGTAGGCGGGTGCAGGTCGTCGCTTGTCAGCTGCTCCACCACCGCCACCGCCACCACCTCGTCCCGACTTACCAGTCGGCGCAGGCGAGTTGGTCGGGGAAGGGCTCTTGCGTGCCTTTTTGCTGCCCTTGCTTCCGCCCTCCGCCAGACTCTTCTGGTACGCTTTGGCGTTGTCATCATACTCGCGCAGCACCTTGAGCAGGTAATCTCCACGGCGAACAAGGTGGATGGCGTTGGGGATGGGTCGTGGCTTGCCCTGAGGCGGGCCCGAGGTACCGCTTTTAGGCGCGTCCTTTTCGGCTGCATGAGGCTCCTGATTCGCCTTCTTACCTTCTTCAAGGAAGAACTTGCCCGCCATGTTGAGATCAGGATCGGCTTCGATCTGTTCCCATGCACCAAAACCGTACTTCCAGATTCCGACCAACAGCATTGCATCGTCCTTGGCATCCCAGCCACCAGCCCAATTGAGCGTGGCCTTGAGGTGCTCCGAAGGAACTCTCCACTGCAACGGCTCCTCGACATTGTCGAGCGTCTCGGCGAGCAGACGCAGATCGTAGTGTCGGATCAGCACTGTCTCAGCATTGATGCCGGTGATGCCTCGGCACGACACCAGCACCGCCTTCTGACGCAGGGCTGAAGAGATCTCTTCGCCACGCTCCTGCTTGCCTTTCATAAAGGCGTTGTGCTCGGCCACGGCATCCTCGCATGTCTTGACGAGCTCGTCCGAGATCTGGTACAGCACCTGTCGGTTCTTGTCCTGCAATTTGCCCTCCTTGATGATCGGATCTGTCTTGTAGCGGATGTCACCCCATCGTTGAATGCCACGGATGAGAACACGCAGATCACGTTCCTTCATCTCGACAGAGCGCTGTGCTGCCGTCTTCCGCGAACGCTTGTTGGCAGCGTCCTTGGAGGCGCCAGGCGAAGTGGCTCGATCGTCTCCCTCGCCATTGTCATAGGCGCCAGGAGCGACCTGGGCAGCCGCTCGTCGTCGCGAGGAGCTGGCAGCAGCTGCAGCTTCCTCGACAGCCTTCTTGCGCTCCTCGGCCTCAACCTTCTGTCGCTCTTCGAGTGGAATAATGTCATCCCAGCTGACGTCAGCTTTAAAGTCTTGCACCTGCGCAAACGACTTCAGGAACTCCTGACCACCCGCCGAGCTTCCGGTCGGGTCTGCTTCCGTCTCGTGCGCCTCTGCGTGGGACAGGATGTCGTCGAGATCCATCTCGTCCAGCTTCTTTTGCTGACCATCTTCGTTATCGCTCTTGAACATGTTTTGGGCACCAAACTTGAGAATCGCACCGAGCTCCTCTTTGCTAAACTGCTGTTGGTTCTTGGCAGATGCCTTAGGCGCGAAGTTGGTTCCCGAAGTGTCCATCTGATGAATGATGGCGTACTCGAGCACCATCTTGCGCTTGGCTCGTTCCAGCACATCTTCCTCGACAGTGTCCTTGGTGAGGAAGCGAAAGACGCTGACGTGGAATTTGGAGTTGAGACGATGGGCTCGAGCCATGGCCTGCAGATCGTTTTGTGGATTCCAGTCACTGTCAAAGATGATGACCGTGTCGGCCGTCTCGAGATTGATGCCGAGACCACCTGCACGAGTCGAGAGGAGGAATGCAAAGTCGGGCGACCCTTCGGCATTGAAGTGCTCGATCGCCTTCTTCCTGATCTCGGAAGAGACGGTGCCGTCAAGCCTCTGGTGGATGTAGCCGCGGAGAGACATGTAGTCGGAGAGAATGTCGAGCATACGAACCATCTGACTGAAGATGAGCACACGATGTCCATCCGCTTTGAGTCGAGCCAGAAGTTTGTCGAGCAAAACCATCTTTCCACTGTGCATCACAAGTCCTTTGAGCGTCTCCTCACGATTATCCGAGATGTGCTCGGTGCCGTCAAAGAGGTATGGGTGGTTGGACGCCTTTTTGAGCTCGATGGCAATGTTGAGCAACGAGAATTGGGCCGTGGTCGCACCGCTCAGAAGCGAATAGTTTCGCGTGAGGATAGCCTTGTACATGCGCTGCTGCATGGCAGACATTTCGACGCGAAGGATCTTTTCCGACTTGGTGGGAAGCTCCTTGATGACGTCCTTCTTGAGACGCCGAAGCATGACGTTGTCGAGCTTTTCGTGGAGCTCCTTGATAACGGTCTGATCGACGCTGTTGATGTCAAAGTCGACATCCAGATCGAATTGATCGGGTCGCAGGAAGTGGAGCAGAGCAATCAGCTCCTTGACGTTGTTCTGCAGCGGCGTGCCCGTGATGAGCAGCTTGCCAGCGGCGTGGAAGCTGTTGAGCGCCTCGTACAGTTGTGCTTCCGAGTTCTTGAGTCGATGCGCTTCGTCGACAGCCAGATACTGCCACTTGATCTGACCGAGCTCGGCACGATCCTTCAAGATGAACTCGTAGGTGGTGACGAGGACGTTGAACTTCATCTTTTTGGGAGGGCCAAACTCGTACTCGCGAATCATCTCTCGACTGGCGCTGTTACCCATGTAGGCAATGACGTTGAGGTCCGGTGCCCAGTGGTCAAACTGGTTCATCCAGGCGGGTAGTGTTGAGAGCGGCACAACGACGAGGAAAGGACCGTACTGGTAGCACGAGTGGAAGAGGTAGGAAAGAAATGAAACGGTCTGGACCGTCTTGCCGAGACCCATTTCGTCGGCGAGGATGCCGTTTTCGTTCTTGCTCCAGAGGTAGGCGAGCCAGTTGAGACCCGTCATCTGGAAATCCTTGAGGGTTCCTGCGCTTATGTAGGCGGGTTGCTCGGTCATACGCGTGTACTTGGGTCGGCCCTGAGAGAAGTTTTGCGAGCGGTACGGAACCGTCATGGAAGCAGAGCGTTCAAGGTAGGCAGCAATTGCCTCCTGTGCGATCTCCTTGATCTCCTCCTCGGCTTCCCACGTGCAGTCGGCATAAGGCAGCCCTTTCCACTTGACGAGGTAGGCGAGATGTGGGTATGGGATTTCCTTGTTGGCGTCGTTGTCGCGCTGGGCAATGATGCGGTCGACCGTCTTGAAGCTCTCAATCATTTCGACTTGCCTCTCTTTTTCGATTTGAAGTGCCTCGATGTCCTCACGAGAGGCGTTGGGGTCCGACAAGAGTGCCTTTTCGCGGAGGAAGACCGACTTGATGTAGTTGTCGACTCGCTTGAAGCCGCGGTAGCGTCGGAGGAAGTCGTACGTCTCGTGCGTATCGTGAAGGTGCGAGTAGCCTTTCCACTTGACGATGAAGCGCAAGTTTTGTGTCGGGATGTCCTCCTTGTCGTCGAGACGATCTTCGTGTCGCTCATGACCGACAATGCTTTCAATGACGTCTTCTTCCTCCATGTCACCGGCCTGCTCGGCTTGCCTCTGTGCCTGAACGTCGGCTTCGTCTTCAAAGGGATCGTCGTCGCCGAGGTCGGCATAGTCGTCGGTATAGTTGGGGATGCGCCTGGCGTTCCTGCTCGAGACGCGAGAAGCCTCGAGGTCTGCAGAGGAGAGTCGTGCAGCTGCAGAACGCTTTTGCTTGCGTTTCCTCTTGGACTTGGCGGGGCCGAATTCGTCATCTTGAGGATCATCGCTCTCGTCGTCGTCGTCGTCGTCGTCGTCGTCGTTGTCGGCGCCGTCATCATCATCATCATCGCTGGCCTGTACCGAGCTGCGCACCGAAGCGCGACCACCTTTGACTAGATGTCGACGACGAGATGAGACGGAAGCATCGGCATCATCCGAGTCGGCATCTTGGTCATTGAGATCGGTGTAAGACTTTCTGCTGGCGCGGCCGGATCTTCTGAGGCCGTAGAGGTCTGGGTCGTTTTCGGCTTCGAGAAGATGCTTGCGGTCTGGCTTGGCTGAAGATCGAGAGGAGGTGCTGTGTCTGGACGAGGCGGGCGAGGCTGCTTTGAGGCGGTCGAGCTGCTGATGAGTAGGTTTGCTGTCGTCCTCGTCCTCGTCCTCATCTTGGTCCTCACCCTCATCCTTATCCTCGTCATTGTTATCGCCGTCGTCGTGCTGATGCTTCTTTTGGGTGCGCGAATCGCCATTTTGGGACACATCAGACAAAGGGGACGAGTCGCGACGTGGACGACTGAGCTTGGGGTGTTCGGAGTGATTCGACTTGGTGGGCGACGATGGGGAGCTGGAGCCCTTGTCAGTTTTGAGAGTGGTGAAGGGGCCATCGCGAGACGGCGATGAAGACGAGTCAGCTTGGCGCTGGACGGTGTCGGCTGTTGCTGTTGGTGAGCAATGGGGACAGGCAAAAAGTCGAGGTCAGCTTGATGGGAACGCCTTATGTGGAGAGGTGCAAACAGGTGGGATGGGGCAGCGACCTTTGAGGTGCGCGACTCCTCTACCGGACACGTTCATCGACAGCGACGGCGACGGCGACGATGACGACGATGACGACGATGACCATAGTACGGTACTTACCTGACATAATGCGGTTTCGTAATGGTGGCGATGATGATGTTTGTGAATGTATGTAGTTTGCTCGCGGCAGTGCTTGTCAAAGGCAATGCTGGGTCAGGTGACGTAGAGGGGGCGAATGCTGGAATGACCAAGTGGCGATGCGACTGACGAGGTCGGGATGTGAGGTGTTGCAAAGTGGGAGAAGGAAGAAAAGAGGCTTGCGTGCAGTTTAAACGAGCTGCAATGTGCGTGTTGTTGTTGGGGTATGCAGTGATATGATGGTGTGGAGCTACAATAGCATCGTGGGAGTGATGATGATGATTTGTGATGATGACGATGACGACGACTCAGCCTTGAAGGGAAAGATCGGATCTCCGATGGAGCACGATGTGGGTGGAGATCGATAGGAGTGGTGATGCGAGGGCGAGTTCCGAGACTAGCCGAAGGATGTGAAGGAAGAAAGGGTGTGTACAGTAGGGTTGTGTGTGTGTGTGTGATTGGACCGACTGAACCGTGCGGTGGTCGGAGGAATGTGAGAGGCAGGCAAGGAAAAAGGTCCGTGATATGGAGAGGAGAGAGAGTCCTCTGCAAGTAGAGGAGAAGAGAGATGGTGACAAGGATGTAGTGGTGATTTGGTGTAATTGAGGCTGAGCCAAAGTGGGCTGGCAACGGTGTGAATGTGAATTGTGTGTTGGCTCTGGCCTCCTGTCTGGTGTGTGTGTGTGTGTCGGGCGCGCTGAAAACTCACCCTTGTGTGCACTGTTCCGGTCGCGATCAGACATCTCGAACTGAGACGTGCCGGACGGCGACGGGTTACTTTTTTGGCTATTCGCTGCAATTGACTTGAGCTCGACGCGATTCTGCTCGAGCTTTGGAAATCCCAGTAGAAAAGAAAACGGGAGAGTAATGGATACTGTAAGTGAAAGCGTCTTGGTTGCTTTTTGCCCTCTCGGCTGGTATTCATTCTCGACAACAAAAAATTGGAAATGGAAAAGTGCAGCTCTAGCTACTGTATGCAATAAAGTGTACACTTTTCATTAGCCTGGCTGGCTTTGGCTTGGCTTTTGGATTGTCCGTCCGCGTTGACTTCAGTACACACAGTAAGTGGACCCGTGGACCCACCCACACCTTTCTTCGTCGACGGGACTGGGCCGACGTCGTGCCGGTTGATCGGATCACGCGAATACCAAGGTTAGAGATGCAGAGCGTCCATTCTATCACAGCTCTCCCAGTCTGGTGCTGTTGCAGGTACACGGTGGGCGAGCGTTGTCAAAGAGCCCGCTCGACTCTCTCTTGTCGCACATCGCAAGTGCAAGTCGCAAGCTCGCACCGCTTTCGTCTCTGTCACTCTCAACCCGCGCTCAGCAACGCAACCTTCTTGGCAAACATCCGAGCAGAGACGAGACAACTCGGTTTCAGATCGCAGCAGAGTTAGCGTGTCGTGTATCATTGAGCAGCGGGTCACCATCAACTGCAACTCTTGGCATAGTTTACGCTTGTTCGAGAGGTGGTACAACCAACCAAATGTGCTGCTCGTGCCTGTTCCAGAGCAAGCAAGCCACCAAGCGAGCCATCGCCACTCGTCTGGTTGCGGCAATTTAGCCCCATCTGCCAGCGCATTCCCAACACTCGTGACCGAGCCATTGGACAGTTGCCGCGAATCAAAAACTGAGAGTAAGCGTCCTTCCAGCGTTCCAAAACGTTCAGGTCCATGGCAAAAAAGGCAAGAAAAATGATTTCTGCCGGGTTCGAACCGGCGACCTCCTCCGTAAGCCCTAACGATCTGAAGAGATCAGAATTGTTAAGGAGACGCGCTAACCAACTGCGCCAAGAAACCTTGATGTCCGCATGGATGGAGGTTGTACTTATAAGACTCAAATCTCACATGACCTATCCAGCATGTGGAGGATGAGAAGATCTCGACGCGTGACATGAACCGCACTTTTTCAGCGCGTACATTAGTTACTCTGTACGCTGCAATGCAGGCAATCCGGACAGGCTGAGCAATCATCATCAATACTTGTTGTAGTCACAACGCACCGTCTTGTACCACTCCCCCAGCAGCATCACATTAGCGATCTCAACACATTCTACTTGGTCGCATATACCGACAAACGATTCGGGAATTGACGAGGACTCTAACACCAGCCACCACCAGCACCACCACCTAGGACAGGCAAGGATTATGCAGGCCTCAGTGGCCAGCCTCATGCAAGATGTCACCGACCCTCCGACTGGAACAACGACTTCAGCATCCTGAGGAACCTCGATGCTTCCCTTCGTTGCGATCTTTGCTTTGTAGGTCATCCTCCTCTCCTTTCCGCGCTTTTTGACTTGATTCGCATGCCCTACTGACATCTCCATCTCTTCCTCGAAACCCAATGCCCTCGCAGGACATCTACACCTCACCCGTGTCCATAAAGAGCTGCCATCACACTTTCTGCTCCACCTGCATACGCACCCATATCAACCAGTCCGGCAACACCGGTAGCTTCTGTCCCAAATGCAGGCAAACAAAGGCATACGACTCCGAGCTCATACCCCAGCCCGTTCTCGAAGTCACCGCACTCGAATGGAAAAACGCTCGCTCTTTCTAGCACGCTTGCAGACTCAACAGGCTCTGTCCATCTCACCAGCTGTCGAGTCCAAAAATGTTGCGGGTCCATCTTCCGTCAAGCGACCACCACCATCGCAACAGAATGGCATCACGGTGCTCCAGCATCCTCTGGCGGTGCAAGTCCCCGCAGGTCAAAGCGCTTCAAAACGATCTACACCGCTCTGTCTCCGACCTACCACCGGATCACGCTCGTCGCCTCTCACCATCGATGATGACGAAGAAGATCTGATTGACGCACTGATGACGATCATGACGCTGTTTCAAGTGCAATCGGCTCCAGTCGTGGACGAGGTGCCAGAGACCTAGATGACCGTGATGGCGACTATATCGATGGTCGAAAGCTCACGTTCATCTCCTTCCAAGCGACGCAACCAGACTGATCAGGATGCATCGGCAAAAGCCTCAGAAAGAGAGCTCAAAGCCGACGATCTCGTCGAGTGCCCCATCTGCAGTCACAAGTTCACCGTAACCGCTTTGAATCGTCATCTCGACAGGCGCACGCTGCTATGCTGGCTTCCCCGAGCCATCTGCAGAAGAGCGAGGCCTCGCTTCCAAGCCTGCCAAGTCCACCTCGTCTTGGTTCACAAAAGGTCTTTCCTCTTCTTTGACAACAACGATCACGATGGCGCTGCCAACACGTCCAACGAGAAGAGACTCGTTCGACCCCAGTACAATCTCAAATCCGAACGTGACCTTCGCAAGCTCCTTGACGATGCCGGTCTCTCCACTTCTGGAGATCGCGAAAAGATGGTAGAAAGGCATCGACAGTGGATCAACATTTGGAATGCCAACCTTGATTCGACGAAAGCAAGACGCAGCGCAGCACAACTCAGAAGGATCTGGCTGCATGGGAACGTACAAAGGCTTCAGCCAAGGATCATTCGGCACACGTCGATCGACAAAAGACAACCTGGATCGTAAGTGTCGCAACTCAACTCCTGCGCAGCCATCTCAATTACTGACCAAATGTCGGCCTCTTCTCCTTCCTCTGTCATGATTCTCGCAGAAGGCGAACAAATCGCAATTCGACGACCTCATTCAAAAAGCCAAGATGGGCGCTATCAAAGACAAGAAACTCCGAGAAGCACCACTTTCCTCCTCGGACGACGCCACTGAAACAGCATCGGCGCCTTCCGTCAATGTCACGCATGGTCACAGCGAAGTGGACCCGCATGTCATTACTTCAAGCCCAGTTGTGCACGACACAGGCTCAGATAGTAGCAGCGCAATCGGGGCGGTCGGAGCTGATTCTTCGTAAGAGACGCCCGCGACTCTGGTGCAATCGCATGCCTAGCAACCTGCGCTCTTTTGGTCATTATCCCTGCTCTTCGTATGTACTGCGCTGTACACCCTTCCTCCGCAATCTTAGCCAGCGTCTCGTGCCCCGCAGACCTTCGTTGCTTATCTGCCAGAATTCGATAGAAGTAAATCCTTCTGCCTGAGCCTCTTGAATGCACCGACTTTGCCATGCCGGCATCGAGGTTGCTGCCAGTCACACGATCTCGTCCGGTGCCACTCTGTGTCCCGCTTCCGGCATGTCATGTCTCAATCACAGCTCGCACAATTGGCGACAACAATACAGCGGCAAGGTATGGAATTACATCAAGAATCGGATCATCTCAGTCAAGTTAAAGTGGAAGGGCTAGTTGTACAAGATCCATCAAGCATTAGGATCATAGGGGCTCTGAGAGAGCGGTGCCCAATTTTCTGCCTTTGGCAAGTCGACTAGGCCTTTAGTGTCAAAGTCTGGCGTGACCTCACCGGGGATCCACTGGCCGTGGATGCCCGACCTGATGGCGAAGGGCAATTGGACTGCTGCCACCGCCTTGGTAAAGTCGCGCGTGTCGATGACCACCACCTCACTTCGGTTGAGATCAAGCCTGTCGACGATGGCGAGCACGTAGCCATCACCTTCGGGAGCGTCCTTGGATCGAGGGCTGAACACGGGCTCCTGGATCAGGCAGTTGTCTCCGGCGTAATACCACTCGGTCGTGCCCTCCTTGCGCTTGTAGTGGGCGAGGCCGTTGAGGCCTTGGAAGACGTTCTTGTTGCCATCGCTGCGGTCAGGGACAAAGACGTTGATAAAAGCGCTCGAATATTCGACGCCCATAAATCTGTTGTCGATCTGGGGGAACTCGGAAGGGGTGTCAAGGATCACTTCAGGATCAGGCAGTCGCTCGTTGTTGTCCTTGCGAGGGTCAATGGTCCATCGCACAAACTGGGCCTTGGGTGTGCCGTCGTTCTGCTGCTTCTGCTTCTGCTCATCCGAGTCAGGTGGGAAGAAGGGGAAGGCATTTCCGTGCACAAGCGACGAGTCGATGATGATGCGACCCTGCTCGTCCTCAAAGCCGGCAGCGGTGTGGATGGGCATGCCGTTCTTCCAGTGCCAGTACTTGACCTCGTCCTTGCTCTTGGCGCCTCGAGGAATCGTGATCCAGGTGATGGGCTTGTCGTAGTCGTAAGCCCAGTGGTGACCACCAGCCTTCATTCTCTCCAAGTTAGCTTCGAAGGGCCAGAGCATGAGCACGAGGTAGTTGGGAGTAAGCGCGCAATCGTGGATGAATGCACACCAAGGAGCTTCGAGCCACAGATCATGGACCGTCTTGCCGGAAGGGTCGACTTCAAAGTAGTAGACGTCCTTGGTCGCTAATCCCTTGGCCTCGTATCCGAAACCGACGAGATTACCGGTGACGGAACACTGCTTGGGATGAGCGGTCATGGTCTTGGAGGGAAGGTTGAAGGGTTGTAGCCGAGAGTCTTGAGGGTGTGAGGGTCGAGCTCGTAGGCATTGCCGTTCTCCTTCATGGCGAGGAACCTTCCAGCGTGCATCACGACGTTGGTGTTGGCGGTCGACTCGACGGTCTGTCGAACACAAGGGTGGTGAGTGTAAGGGTTGCGGTAGAGACCGTACATGCTCTTCCTCGCCCTGCGCTCGATCTTGAATCGGTCGGTCTCGACGAATCTCTGCCTGTAGTCCACCTTGCCGTCCTTGAAACGGAAAGCAGCGACGGTTCCATCGCCGTCGATGGGTGCATTGAGCTCACCGCCCTTGTAGTAGGTGGGGGGCTGCGCATAATCAGGCATGATGCGGTAAAAGGTGCCGTAGAGCTCCTTAGGGATAGAGCCGCGGACCATCACGTCAAAGATGGTGCCTTCGAATCTACGTGGCTGTGCACCTCCCGAAAGATCGGTGGCCGTGGGCCAGCCAGAGGGAAGGATGTCGGTAGGGTGGACATAGCCGGACTGACTCGCCTTGGAAGAAGGCACGGGCACGGGCACGGGGTCTTGGGTCGCAGTAGGCGCCATGTTGGACAAATCAAGTTGGTAGGGGGACGAAAGCAAGCGGCTAGTGGTTGGACGGAGCACGGGGGCAATGGGGGACCTCGTCGTTGGAAAAGGCGTGCTAGACTCCTCGATAGTTGAGGATCGTCGCTGCTTATATGCTTTTTCAGCATAGCTTCAATCTACCATAGAAGGGACACGGGCCATAGAGCAGGGACACGCAATAGGCTGGCTCTCATTGGACAGCTGGACCGTGCTTCAGTCGATGTCACCCGCCCCCCGCGCACCAATCTTGCTTGTTTGCTCGCTTGCTGGATCATTTGAGCAAAGGTGTAAAGCTTTGCCCCGGGTACTGAGCGCAGCAGGCTGCCACGAATGACCGTCGGAAGCGTTGCAGTGCCAGTTGGCTCGGTGGCCGGCATCCATGATGCATAGGCGCCTAAAGTACACAACACAAACAAGTGGTCTGAGCATGCGCGCCAACCTCGAATCAATCCATGTTGTTGGAATATCATGCACGAGCGATACTTGACAGGGTCTATTTTCGCCGACTTTTCCGTATCAGCTTGGTGCGGGACGACGTGTCTCGTTGGCTCACGTTAGCCGAATTGCGGGGAAAGAACCAACAAAACGCCACAACCTCGGTGCGGAAAGCGCTGCTGTACTACAATCCGTCCTTCTGCTCGTAGAATTCTGCATGCCAAGGTGAGCGCTTCTAGCGAGCGCTTTTCCTCGCCTTGACTGAATCACAGCAAGCTATCTGACCTGCAACTCGGCACTCTGACCCCGCACTCCGGCGACTGCTATTCACATTTCTAGACAGGTGGACCCTGGCTTGTCAAGGGACTCTTTCACACATGCTATCACACCTAATCCTGCTGTTCTGGATTGCTTTAGGCCGTGAGTTCCTTGCCAAGCTGCCTCGATCCGCACGAGATGTCGTTGTCACTGCCCTCTCTTCGTTACCCGAGTGCAGATCTCATCGAGACTGTGTTAGCTCGCCTTTGCAGGCGTGCTGCAGGCCGAAGAGATCCGATCTGCCCTGAGATCAATCCTATTTGCTGACTGCTCAGTTTGGTCCGGGCAATTGGCATGTCACTGTCCGTTGGCCGATGTCATGCAGAGAGCTACCTGCCTCCTTAGTGTATAATTCAGTCACTCGACATCTCTGACATTGATGCAACCGTGAATTCCGTCTTCTCTGTGGCACACTTGACGCTGGTCAAGTTGGGTTGGTGTCATCTCTGTCGATGCCCGACCATTCATTTTGTCGCGACATCACTGCACCTCTCCATGCAACCTTCGCTTCTGTCAGTCGAGACGATCTTGTCGAAACAAGTCCTCTGTAGGCACATGAAAGTTGTCCAGATTCGGCAAATCAATTCCCTAAATTGACAAGAGTGGCCCACTTTAGGTCGTCCACATGTCTTCCATGCTGCTTCCACGGTCGGTGGCACTTTAATGCGATGGTTGATCTGTCTATCGAGATGGGCGACGGTCGACGTTCTTCTTCGAGTTTCTTGTAGTCGTCTCAATATAGTCAAGGATCCCTGCATACCATGGCTGGTCCATCTTTGATATACAGTCTGCCAAGTTCAATAAGAATGGATTCACAGTTCCACATCTGACGATGCCCAAGAGGTACTTTGCAGGCACAAATCCTAGACTGTTAGAGCGGCAAAAATCGATTCTTCTAAAAAAGATAAAGATCCGATCCGACAAATATCGAAACACACTCTGACTGCAAGTGATGTCATCCCGCCTAAGGCGTCTGTCTGTCAAGAAGAGAGTGCACGATCCAGCTCCAAACTGCCTCTTCGCCGTTTGGTCGTCCTCGAGAGCCTCCGTCGTACCATCTCTCTCTTTCGGACCAGAACCATATACGATACGACAAGCTGTCCATAGAAACGAGCCACGATATCGCCCTCTAGAAGCATTCTCTCTCCCTCTCTCTTACACACATACACGATGCGCTCCATGCCCAACCTTGCCATCAAGCAGGCTCTCTCTGCCGCTCGCCCAGTCACCGCGCGACTAGGCTTGACAGCTCGAACTTGCTCAAAGCGCAGCTTTTCCTCTTCGGGCGTGAGGAGGGACGATCAGTCTCGAGCCAAGGGCGAAAGCGTTAGCATCTTACCTCATTGGCCCCTTTTCTGACGTGTTATAAGGTGACTGACATCCTTTTCCATCCACCGTTCTGCATTCTGCATCAATCTTGCCCGTTTCTTGTCCTCGCAACCGTCTCATCCGATTTCGACTCGGCATCATCTACAGGTCAAGCAAGTGATCAACCGACCAGAAATCACCCCGCTCTTCCTCTTTACCGGTGGCATCATCGGTCTGGCCCTCTTTTTCGGAGGTCGACACCTTTTCAAAGACAAGGAGCTTCGCATTGACCACGCACACGCCAACAGGCTCGCTACAAAAACCGAGAATCTCGACTTTGACGCCATGGCCAAAGTGGCAGAAGATCCCGAAGGAAAGTTGACCAAGGGGGCGATCGAAGAGGAGAAGCGAAGGGATCAACGCAAGGAAGACATTAAGCGGGAGAAGGAGGAGAAGGCTAAGAACAAGCTCTGACATCCTCCAATTCTCGATTCAGGTTTGGCGATCGCAGGGAGGTGAGGTCGCGCATCTGAAGCTGCGTCAAAAAATTGCATCACAAAAGCAGCTCTTCGACTGTGCAGTGTGCGATTGTGCGAATCGAGGATAGACGGAGAGCGTCGATGTCATGGCATGCATGTACTTGTGGAGAAGGCAGATTCGAGATTGTGTAGGACAAAAGGATATCGTTACCACAGCAAAGAAGATACAAGTACACCTAGATAGAGAGCCAAAAGTACAAACGAGGCAAGGCAAGCTGGACCAGTCGAATAGGCGGAACACGCGAATGCGCTGGCCACGAGCCTGAGCTTGCCCAAGAGCCAGAGAACCAAGCGAAAGTGTGGTGAAAGCAGCCAAATCAAGGCAGAACAGGGTGTCGAACCGAGTCGAGGCTGTATACGATACCCTGTGGATGAGTTAAATAAAAATTGCGTGTGCTGTCAGCAACCAGTCACCATTCAATTGTGTGTCTGTTCCGAGGCGCACTTACATTATTGCTCATCTTGACAACGTGCTTGGCAGCCACCAATGCAATGAGCGTCTTGTTGATTTTGGCTTGCGACATTTCCGGATTCTTGACAATCTCGGCGATCCTCAAGCCTTTGCTTCCTGCGGCGATGAGCGCCATACACACGTGCTTGGCGATGGCGTTTTGCTTGGGATCGTTTCCTCCACCGCGGTACTCGAGTGGGAGAGTTTCGATGATTTCGTCGGTGTACGCTTCGCGCTTCTTTTTTTGAGCTAGGGTCATTTTCGGTTTGGCGCCTGTTGCTGTGGAAGCTGCTGCAGCGGCGGCTGGCTTATTTGCTGGAGCAGAAGTGGTGGAAGGCTTTTTGAGAGCAGATTTGAGTGCAGGTTTGGCCGCTGAGGAGGCTGCAATGGGCGCCTC
This sequence comes from Ustilago trichophora, assembly GCA_900323505.1. Lineage (NCBI taxonomy): Eukaryota > Fungi > Basidiomycota > Ustilaginomycetes > Ustilaginales > Ustilaginaceae > Ustilago > Ustilago trichophora. The sequence continues at coordinate 870,268 of OOIN01000013.1, read as the reverse complement.
GGTTCGATAGATGCTCTCGTCGTCTGTTGTGACGTAGGTCTGATCTGCGGCTGCGTTGCTATTCAGGTACGGCTGCTGTGGATGCTGTTGTGGCTGTGAGCCGATGGCAAGATCCAAATTGTGCTGCGCAGCGTACTGCTGAGCCTGTTGTGCAATCCTCTTTTCGGCCCGTTCAAAGTTGTCGTGCAGCGGTGCTTCGGGCCATTCGACACAGTACGCGTTCATCTTGAGACCGTAGATGTACATGGCAAAGTTCTCGTTGAAGCTATGCAGACTCTCGTGAACCGCTTCAACGTTTTCCAAGTTGAGCTGAAGAACGCCGACTTCTTCCGCGAGATCCGTCATTGCACCTTGGAGAAAGGAGAGTGGGGTGGCACCGGCAGAAAGCTGTTTGGAGGCAGAGTGGGAGAGCGCATTCAACGAGCCCCTCGAGATTCGGCGGAGAGGGGTGGTCGGAGTTGGACCTGTAGGTGGTCGTGATCGTGACATTGTGGATCGTTCGGTTGGTGAGAGAGATTCCTAATGGTGGTGGTGGTAACAAAGAGAGAGTGTGTGTTATAAAGTGTTACTTTTGTCAGACTGCGCGTCGCGCTGGCACGTGATGCGCGCATTTCGAAAGGAAAAAAAGGAAGAAAAAAAAAAAAAAAAAAAAAAAAAAAAAGGGGGTGTTGGTCTACAAAGACTAACACTTTGGTGCGTGGCACACGGCATTTGCTCTCGGACCAACTGCATACTTCTCGACTTTGGTCTTGGCTTGCGTTCTTCCATGATAGCCCTACTCTCACTGCCTGTCCATTCTGTCTCGACCTTGCTTGGACCGATCGCCTTGCTCGTAGCAAGATGGCTTCCGCCTTTGCATCTGCCTCTTCCACCATATTGGCAACATATGACCCATCCGGGATAACCACCTTTTTCCCCGCCTCTCGCGCCGAATCGCTATTAGCCACACTCAAAACGACCCTCGTCCCGCTCCTTTTGCCACTCTTTCTCGTCTCCTTCTCCCTGTTGGTCGGAGCGATCCAGGTATGCGACAAAGCGCTGCGCAATACGCGCAGAACTAATCGCATCCGTCGTCGAAAGCTGCTCTCCTCTCTCGAGATCAATGAAAAAGCCCAAGGCGAGACACGTAGGAGGATCCTCGGCTTCTTCCACCCTTACTGCAACGCAGGCGGAGGAGGCGAACGTGTCCTCTACGAAGCTATCTCTCTCCATCTCACTCTCGATCCCAACTGCATCGTCGTCGTGTACACGGGTGATTTCCCCACAGCATCCAAAGCTGAGATCCTCGGCAAGGCTTCTGCGAGGTTTGGCATCGATATCGACGAAAAGCGAGTCGCATTCGTCGGCTTGAAACGTCGATGGATGGTCGAAGATTCGGCGTGGAAGAGTTGGACGCTTTTAGGTCAGAGCTATGGATCGGTTTGGCTTGGGTTCGAAGCGCTTTCCCAACTCATACCCGATGTGTGGATCGATACGATGGGTTACGCCTTCACCTATCCCGTGGTGAAACTCTTTGATCGCAAGATTCCCATCGGAGCGTACGTCCACTACCCCGTCATCAGCACCGATATGCTCAAACGCGTCGAGAAGAGGCAAGCTGGCCATACCAACGATGCTGCTACTGCCAACAGCGCCCTACGATCCAGTGTCAAATTGGCCTACTATCGTTGCTTTGCGAGGTTATATTCTTGGGCTTTGAGACGAGCAGATGCAGTAGTGGGCAACGGCAGTTGGACGGCCGCACATCTGACTCAACTTCTTGGCCAAAATGCTGATCAAGGAGCCGTAAAAGTCGTCTACCCGCCATGCGACACTGAGCAAATGTCAACTTTCCCGCTCGAAGCGCGTTCTCGCACCATCGTATCGCTGGCCCAATTTAGACCTGAAAAGGAACACCCTACACAGCTCTACATTCTCCAACAGCTTCGCACCACGCATCCTTCCCTCTTCTCCTCTCCAGACCCGATCAAACTCGTCCTAATGGGAAGCAGCCGAAACACCGAGGACGAGAAACGTATTTCGATGCTCCGCCTACTGAGCACCCAACTCGGCATGGACCCCCATGTCGAGTTTGTCGTCAACGCAACCTTCCCCACAATCCTTGCGCGTCTCAAAGAGGCAAGTGTCGGGATAAGTACCATGAAGGACGAACATTTTGGCATCAACGTGGTCGAATTCATGGCTGCAGGGTTGATAACGGTGAGCCACAAGAGTGCTGGGCCGTGGTTGGACATTGCGGTCCCCTCGGCGAATCACGCTCTTTCGACCACCTCCGAAGAGGAGGCTACAACACCCGCGACGGCGACTGGATACCACGCCGAGACGGTGGATGAGTTCGCCCAGGTTCTAGGTGAAGTTTTTGAGACGGAGCAAAAAGATTCCGAGTCCATCTTGTCGATGCGCAAAGCGGCACGGTCCAGAGCACAGACAGTGTTTGGCAGGGAGGCTTTCACACAATCGTGGCAGAACCACTTGTGGCGCAAGCTAGAAGCCAAATTGGAGAATGCGACCCGGCCAAACGCGGATAAGAAGACGCAGTAGGGTCCAGCACAGTTGACAAATTTAGCGGGTCGTGTTTGACATCACCGCGTATCGCGTATCGCGATGTGTGCGTGTGTGCGTGTGTGTGTGTGTGTGTGTGAAAGAGAAGCCAACATCAGGACCTTGAGCCTCCGATCTAGAAATCATCCTCTGATTGTTTCCAGAAAAGCTTTATATTCCTTTTACCGGATGACATCATAATCACCCAGAAATGGATCGTGATCCGCGATGGTGTCATCAGAATGTGTGATCGTAATGTGCCACAGTGGTCCGTAATGCAGGATTTGCAGTTCCTAATGCATATGTACATGTTATCATAACCTTTGCTGGCTGTCATCGTAATCACACACTACACGGTCTTTATGGTGTGCATGCAACAAGTTAGATACAAAGTAGCTAAAGTGACGGATCAATGGCATTGGGATCAGTAAGAAGACCGTAATGCTGCAGTGCAGCCGTTGCATCATGGTCTGGACCAAGCAGATGGCCAGCCTCTGCAACCATCATCCAGCAAGTGCATTCACGGATCCATCCAGCACACATGTCCGGCGTGATGGTACTGAGTTGCTGATCAATGACAACCCTGATGTCATCGGCCTCATGGAGCTCCTGGCGGCCAACATATGGTTGGATTCAGCCAAACACCCGTTCTGCAATGTTGAACCAAGGTGTATAGGCTGGTAGGAAGAGGGGGTGGTGCCCAGCAGCTGTGATGGCGGTAACAACAGCCTCACTGTGGTGGAACCCAACGTTGTTGAGCAGGAGCATGTGGTGTTGGCCTTCCAAGGCTGGGAAGACCTGTGTCTGAAGGAAGTTGAGGAAGGTGTTGGAGTTCCAAGCATCAGTTTTGACATGGCTCGCTTGAACTCCATTACGATCAACAGCAACAAGGAGTGAAAGGTGAGGGCCACGGTTATATGGTCGGCCACATTGTGTGGCCCGTTCTCCAGCAGGGACATGGCCAACTCTGCACAGGTGGAAGCCAGCTTTGTCCATGAAGACCACATTGTCCAGGTGCTGTCCTTGAGTTCAGAGAGCCTGTGTCCAGGCCTGCTGAGCCGCAATTGTCTCGGGACTGTTATGTCGGTCATGCTCAACATTGGTCCGCTTCAGAGTAACATGGAGCCGGTCACACAGACAGGTCTGGACTGTGGTGACCGACAAATTGAGACCGGAATGCTCCTGCACATGTGCCTTGATTTCAAGGATGGTTGCTCTGGGATGATCACCAATATACCGAAGCATCATGTTGAGATGCTGTTGACCAACCTTGCTACCTCAGAATGCACCCCCTTTCTTGCGCTGTGCAGCAGACTTGCCTGTCTCCTCATACTTCTTCACAATGCTGTCCACTGTAGTGTATGGATATTCAAACCACTTGGCCACTTTGGCCTTTGTGAGCCCTTGATGCATGACAAAATCGACGATCTTCTCCCGAATCTGGTCAGGGACAGTGTTGCGCTTCCTTGCTGGCATGATGGTGTTGGGCGGGTTGATGGTGCGCACGTTGGTGGTGAGCAGGTTGGTGGTGTGGGTTGGTGGCAGGTGGGTTGATGGCAAGATGGTGGGCAGAGTGTTGGAGGAGGTCTGTGCATCACGAAGCACTGCTATGAAGACAGTGTTTTGTTACAATAACATCAGCTTAGCCATTACAAAATGACCAAGCAGCGCTATGAACAAATGGTTTGACTTATGATGATGTGGTATGTTGTCAAGGAGCTGAGTCATGAAGCAACGTGCGCCAACTACGATCACATTCGGAAAAAGGATTAAAAAGGAATTAAAAGTTAACTATATTCCTTTTGGCAGATCAGATTGTGACAGAAATTAAATTCTTCATGATCCCACTCAGAAGTCTTTGTGAAGCCAGCCTGTGTTATTGTGAGCCTTAATTGGATGTCATCATGAGAACCCAGCTTGTTTGTGACGGTCAGCAGCTTGCATCTACAGGTATGGCATTGATAAGCAATGGAGGCACTGAAGCAACTGTTCACAATAACATGGCGCCTCATCACAATAACATCCAATTAAGGCTCATGATAAGCACAGGCAGGCTTCACAAAGTAGTCACTAAGACACTGAGTGGGATCATGATAATCTCACACATCATCCCGATCTGATGCAACAAAAGGAATAAATAGGCAAGGAGGGGTCAATCTGAGCAGCCTTGTCACGCTTTGGCTGATATTGTTGTGAAACAACATTACAATGTGTAAAGAGGTATCATGATTAATGCTAATCAGATGGGAACAATTAGATGCACGAAAGCTGTGACATGACATTGTGATGTGGGGTGGCTCCAGCTGAGCTGAGGTCATGGGCTCTCCTATATATACATAGCTGCATTGCTTGCTTGTCAGTCTGTTCAGCACACTCAACTCTTGATCACTATGGCTCCTCATGTTCCCACAAGGAACTGCAATGAATGTCAATGAATGTCGATGAATGCAATGTTGTACCTGACTTGGTGCAGGACAAGATTGCTGAGCTTGTCATACAATGTGAATTACATTTGCTTCAACATCACAAAGGATGGACACTACCTGGTTGGAGGTGGCTGCACCTGTTTACATTGATTCAGCTCCAGCTGGTTGCTGCCCATTAGGGGGGACAAGTAAGTTGCCTCAGCATCCATCCAACATTCTGCAAAAATCAGATCAGGTAGTCCAAGTTCAGCAAGAGCACAGAGGCCATGCATGGGTTTCTACCTGGAACTCAAAGGTGTGGGCCAGTTCTTGCCAGGAGTGGTTGCACATGTTTGCAACACACATCTGGCATTTTTTTTCCCCTTTTCATACAAGAGGATGGCAAAATGGCATGCATTTCTTGTCTCTGACTAGCTGCCTAATTATGTCAATGCACAGTTGAACTTTTGGAAAAAGTGTGCATGATTCAATCATAGCCCCAATTTTCAAAAAAGGAATCACAGATGCAAGCTTCCCTTTGGCCAATGTTGCAAGGACTGATATGTTGGATTCTAATGCTCCTTTGTCATTGCACCCGACAACAAGCACATTTTGGAAAACACTGCTTCAGACACAAAGAGATAAGATAGGAATTGCAACCAACAAGGAGCAACCGTAGGGTACAGCAGAGTAACAGAAGACACTTTGCCCTGAGTTTGTGACTTTGCTTTCAACATCGCTCAAACACGCGATACAGATCGGGCAAGTTTGCCACCTGCACCACGTACTCGTTGATCTCTTTGCTGGGGATGTATTTTGCCCTTGAATTGGGCATGGTGTCGAACCAGAGGTGGTGGATTTTTTTTCTTGTGGATTCTTCTTCTTGCTCGCTCTCCTTTTCTCCGTCTCGTCCTGCTGATTGGTCGGAACCCTTTGTGCGAGGTGCTGAGAGAGGTGGAGGTCGGGGTGGAGGGCAGGGCAGGCAGCACCAAGCCAGCTGTTTGGCAAACGAGTCGAAACACTCCTGCTCATCTTGCCAGTCTACGCGTGTCGCCAGCCTCACCAACAGCTGGGGTAGACGGTCCAGCTCGATCGCACACCCGGTGGCATTGGGCAGCAAGCTGGGTACCGCTTCAAGTGTGCGCTTCTCCGCATCGAGGCAGAGAGAAAAGTATTCGTCGAGCATCTCGGCGTTGTCCAGCAGCAGCTTGACAATCTTCTCTTTGGTCGCTTCGACGTTTTCAGTGTCATGCTCGGGGATGCCAGCAGTGTTTTCCAACCCGAGCCGGACCAGGTCATCTAGCAACGGGGCAGGTTCCAATCTGATTCGTCGCAAGCTGCCAAATTGGCGGAGTACAAGCTGATAAGCAAATTCCTTTATCAACGCATCGTGATTGATCAGGAGCAGCCTCGTTTCGTGCTGAATAAGACTGAGACCCTTGTGAAGATCCACAACACCGACAAAGGTGTGGTTCTGTACAATGTCGGTGAGGTTGCGATGCTGCTTCTTCGTGATCTGGGCACGCAGATGTCGGATCGAAGTCAAAGAGCAGTCCGAGTCCGAGATGCGAACGCCGAGCGCCGCTTGCCGACTGCGCTTTGCTATGGAGCCGTGGCTGTCGGTGTACGAATCACTGCTTGGCCCTGCCTTTGGCCGAGCGATGGATTCCGACTCGTCCTCTGCTGTCTCCACCAACACATCCGAGATGGACGAGCTTTGCGGGTCGGAATCTAGAGCGCGCTTCTTGCCCGCTGTGACGCTAGTAAACATGGAATCGAGCGTCCTCGTCTTGGCGTCGACACGTACGAGATGCTGAGGATAGCCTTTGGAAGACGACACAGGCCCATCGGATCTGCGTACGATATTGGCACCACTAGCAGAGCTACTACTGCTGCTGCTGCTGCTCCTTGTTTCTCTAAGGGCAGGTCTTGTGGGTTCTGCAGCAGCTTTGCCGCCGATCGTCATCGAAGAATCTGCAATGCCCACATCAGAAGCAAGAACCGGCAGCACCGCTTGCGAGGATGCGAATGTCCTGCTCGAGTTGGCACCTGCAAGCTTGTGCTGCGCTGCCTGGCAGATGTGCTCGACGATTTCGTCCTCGTTGAGGAAATGCACTTCCTTTTTGGTGGGATGCACGTTTACATCGACGTTGGCAGGATTGATCGAGAGCGAGAGGTAGATCCACGGATGACCGCCTTTGGGGAGGAGTGTGGCGTAGAGCGCCTCGATCGAGCGTTTGAGCAGAGGACAGTCGACAAGACGGTTGTTGATGAAGCACAGCAGGGTGGTGCGTTTGGTGCTCCAATTTGCGCCGCTGATCCAACCGTGGCATCGGAAGCCTAGCTTTTCGTCGGCGACATCTTGTAGCTCGACCAGTTCGCGTGCGACTGCGTTTCCATGGAGGATGCGGATGGTGTCGAGCGTAGTATTGGTAGGTGAGGAGGGAGTGTTCAAGTCGGTGGCATTGCTAGACGCTTTTCTGCATACAAAGCCGACGCCTTGACCTCCGTAGTGTACGGCATACTTGGAGACCACATCGAGCGCACGGTTGTACTCATCTGCTGCGCTGCGCAACGCTCTGCGACGTTGTGGTACGTTGTAGAAGAGATCCTCGGCGGTGATCAAGGTGCCGTCGGTGCCTGCACACTGTTTCGGTTCGCTGCTCTGGCCCGATTTGGGCGGTACGAGGCTGCCGTTGGCGTAATAGGCACGGTAGGCACAATGCTGATGCTTGGTCTTGGAGACGACATGCATGGATGCGGTGACGTAGCTGATGCTGGCAAGTGCTTCGCCTCTGAAGCCAAAGGTGGACATGGTTTCAAGATCGCCAAAGTCTCTTAGCTTGGAGGTAGCAAAGCGTTCGCAAAGCAGAGGCAAATCTGAAGGCGGGATGCCGGAGCCATTGTCCTGGATCTGAAGCATCTTGACGCCACCTTCCTTGAGTGTGATACGAATGAGGGTTGCACCGGCATCGAGCGAGTTTTCGATGAGCTCCTTGAGAGCATTTGCTGGGCGATGGATGATCTCTCCAGCTGCGATGCGGTTGACAACGCTCTCATCGAGACGCTTGATGGGCCTATAGCGTGAGGACTCTGCCTCAGGAGAGAGATGGTGCTCAGTGTCGTCGGTCATTTTGGTGTGGATGGATGGGTGAGTGGATGGAAGAGGAGAGGCAAGGCCAGGCTGACATGGACGATGTTGACAATCAAGGGTAGGTCGATGTTCGAAGTAGCCAGCCTAGCCGCCAGAGAGACAGAGACAAAGTGGAGGCTAGGAGCAGGAGCGCCGATCGAGAGATTTGAAGCTATGAGATCACAGTTCAGCGCCGTGATGTGAGCATCTTGTTGTTGTCGTTAATCCTCTGACTTGGAGAGGTGACTGTCACTTGGGAGATGCTGTGGTGATGGTTGCAATGAGTTGATATGGCTAAGGATGGGCGTCGTAAAAGTGCGTGTGAAATTGGCTGAGTTTACCAAAAAAATAAAGTGTTGCTCTTTCCAGCGTCAGTCACGCGTCGCGTTAATGGCGATATGGTTGTTTTGCGCCTCTGCTGTCTTCTCTTTCCACTCACACCATCTTGTCATCGTGACCGTTTTTTTCTTCTTCCCTACCTTGCCTCGCTCCCATCGCATCATACCAACTTCCATTACGATGTCGCGCCCGGAATCACCCGCCTCACCAAGCGGCGGTCCTTCTGTATCACCTTTAAACCAGCCAGCACTGCCAAACCGTCCACCACCACGCGTGGCACATCCGTATTCCCCACAGCTCGAGTAGCACGCATCATCAAAGCGGATCGAGACGTCGATATTTGCTCAAAAGAAGCCACTTTCCTCATCTCTATCGCCACAGAGATCTTTGTCAAGAAGCTCACAGATGAGGCGTATACCAATGCCAAGCTGGACAAGCGCAAACACATTTTTTACAAGGATCTCTCGAGAGCGGTGCAGACGACAGAGTATCTCGAGTTCTTGAAGGATGCCATCCCGACGCCGGTCGCATTGAGTGTCGCGTTGGAGGCTAGACAGGACAAGATGCACCAAAAGCAAACGGAGGAGAATATGATCTTGGAGGGGACGCTGCAGGATGAAGACGAGGAAGACGAGGAGGAAGACGAGGAAGACGAGGAAGAAGCAGAAGAAGAAGAAGCAGACGATCAAGAGGCTGAAGAGCAGCAAGAAGCTGAAGAAGAACAGCCGGCAGAAGACCAACAAGAAGCATTTGAGCCACCTTCCAAACACACCAGCAAGAAGGCCGTCCCAAAAAGAACAAGAAACCCACATCCAAGGCCAAAGCCACACCAGCAGCCAACGCCCATGACGACGACGAGGCAATGGAGGAGGAGGAGGAGGATGCCTGAAACTGTCCCTGGAGGAAACCCCTTCTGTTCCTTGACAATTGTACTTGTAGCTCCCCAATCACACACACACACACACCCTTTTTCCGTTCAGTCCATCACGTACACCTCTCGAGGCATGCAAGCTCAAAGATCTCACTCTGGCAGACTTTTCTCGTGCATGACTGGTTCAAGTGAAAGAAAAATCAATGACAATGACAATAACAATGACAAGGGGTCGAGAATACGCAAAGCTACAGTCCCCGAATCCGATCAAATGCAAGCGCGATATCCTAGCCAAGATGCTGACTACGCCAAAAGCTGCGCTTCCCCATTCAAGAAGCCGCCGCGGCGGTCCTATCGCTTCCCTCTAGCAATTGACCGAACAATCCACCCGCCGACTCCTCGCTGCGCATCTGGAGCATGTAGATGATACCCGTTCTGTTGCCTCGATCGCTCAACTCTACCGCCACACCTACTTTCCCCACTCTCTCCACGCCATCCGTCAGCACAATGGTCGAGATGAGCGTCTTGCGATCGTTCTCCACCACCAGCTGTTTGATGTCGTCCGGTAGAATGTGGTAGAGCTTCAACCTGGCGTTGCCGAGCGATTTCCACTGCGCATGGCTCTGCTTGAGGAAGAGCTTGCAGCGCATCTGCGCCGATACCGTACTGCGGAACGGTCCTTGACGCTTCGAGACGGGACTGCTGGGTGGAGAAATGTCGGTACCGCGTTCACTCTTGTCGCGACCTTCCTTCATCATGGCAGACGGAAGCTTGGGTGCCGTAGAGCCGGTGCTGGATACGGAGCGCGTGCGGATAAAGGAGCGAGACCCGCTGTCGCCTTCGTCCGAGGTGCGTCCACCGCCGGACGAGGCGTGCGAGGCTTGCCGAAGGTTGGGTGCAGAAGGTCGCCTCAGTGGCTCGCGAGGACCCATGCCGTTGGCCGGCGGGGGAGGTGGACCGTGACCCCAAGGTTGGCCGCCGGGAGGTGGTCGCGACATGGGTGGACGTGGGGCTCCGTTCATAAAGGGCGGCATGGGTCCACCAGGTCCCATTCCGTGCGGTCCGCCAGGTCCAGGGCCAGGGCCAGGTCCAGGTCCCATTCCGGGTCGAATGTGGACTGGTCCGAATCCAGGACTGCTGCCTGGACCGCCGCCGGACATCTGACCAGGTACGGGACTAGGACCGCCACGGGGGAATTGCATCGGACCTCCTGGTCCACGCATTCCACCCGGTGACATGGCACCAGGCGAGCGAGGAGGCATGTTTGGATCCTGCATCAGTGGCGGTCTTGCCATGTTGATCGGCGCGTTGGGCCCGAATCCGCCAGGGCCGTATCGCGCAGGGCCAAATGCGGGGCTCGTGTCGGGAGAAAAGGCGCCATTCTGGGGCGACATCATGCCAGGACGCATGCCCATAGGCGAAGGAGGACGTTGCATAGGTGGACGTGGTCCACCGAATCCACCCGGACCACTCGCTGGTCCAAACTGCGAAGGCGAGGGCGAACGAGGCGAAAAGCCCGAGTTGCTGCCTGGTGGGAAACTGCCGAGATCTGGCGAGCTCATGGCAGCCACTTTGGGGAAGGATGCGACCGAGTTGAACGAGGCTTGTCTCGACAGGTCCGAGCCGATCACGGGCGAGTTCACACCATCAGGGCTGAAGGGAGCCGATGCCGTAGCTTGGTCGTCGTGTCCGTGCGTCGAAGAGGGAGTCACCGAAATCGCAGGCGAAAGCGCAGGCGTTGTCAGGCTAGGTGCAGCACCACCGCTGTTGGCCGAGGGCAGTGACAAGTTGGCGCCGCCCGTCTTGACTTTGAGCCCGAGATTGGCGGCAAACTTTTGGCAGTCGGCAAAGTGCTCGAGCCATTCCTCTTTGGCTTGGCGAGATTCGGTGTGTACGGTGAGCTTCTCCTTTTTCAGGATGGTGATGGACATGACGTTGCCCTGACCACCCATGTCGGCGACACGCAGATGCTTGCCCGCCAGAGGCGGATACAAGAGCCACATATCGGGGCCTGCACCGCCCTTGGAGAGCTCCGCCTTTTCGCTGGGCGTCATGCGCTCGCAGACCAAAAAGAGGTCGGTGAGCAAGAAAATGTGAGCTCGACGAATGCTGATCTCGGGACCGCCGCTGGAAGGGGTGAAATGGATGACTACGTCGGCCGACTTGCGCATGGAGCGCGAGAAGGGCAGGTTGGGGGGATGCATCTGGAGCTGGCATTTTTGGGCTTCATGGTAAAGATGTCGAGTGTCTTGGACGTGTCGAGGCGCTTTTCGAGGAGTTCGATGGGTTGGCTGAATGAGTTGGTACGTGTCGACGAAGCGTCCTCGCCTGCGGTCTGCGAACCACTTTCGTGGAGACTGGCGACTTCCGAGTTGCCTCGAATCAAGTCGGGACGGGAAGGCGAGATGATGCTGGTGGATTGCTCGAGACTGAGACCGTTGAGCTGGGCAGTAGGTGCACCAAACATGGGCATGCCTGCAGGTGTAGGAGCTCGACCGGCGGAAGGAAGCAGCGTGGTTGATGCGGCAGGTGCTCCGTTGCTCGGCTCGGTTGGTGGAGCTCTGGAGGGCGAAGTCTTGGATCCAAGCGTCTGTACAGGTCGCACGCTGGGCGACTGCGAGTCGGAGGTCGAAGTGGCCGACGAGACACGGTCGCGGGGAGACGTTTCGCTGGTGACGTTGCTGTCGGCGAAGGAGCTATCGCGCGATTGACGGCCAGCGGCCTCATCGAGGACCGATACGGCAAGCCTGCGTTTGGACTTGTCGACGAGTTCATCGAGCTTCTCGTTGGCTCCTACGAGCAGACGATGGTCGCTTCTGCCAGGCTGTGTGCTCTTGAGGAGACGCGAGTAGAGCTTCTTGTAGTACTTGAGACGAATGTGCGGAAGTGCAAAGAGGCTGTCGAGCGTCCAAGGTTCGGTAGGATCGCGTTTGCGATCGCTGAAAACGACGGGGTTGCCATCGGCGTCGGTGGCTGCCGACACTTCTTGGAGGAGCTTGGCGAGACGCGGATTGGACTGGACAGCACCCCAGGCATCGAAATCGGCCAAGTAGCTGTCGCAGAAGCGCGAGTAAGGGGTCTCGAGGTCGTCGATCCACTTCATGAGCAGATCGCCGAGTGCTTTGGGCGAAGAAGGGTTGGGACCAATCTCTTTGAGCGCCTTGAGGAAGCTGCGGTTGGCGCGGTAGATGGCCTCAATGTTGCGGAACATGGCGTCGAGCTCGGGTGGTGGAAAGTTGGAGCGAGACCAGGCGGCGGCGACTTTTTTGATGATTTTACTGAGCTCCGAGACGTAGGCGGCTTCTGTCTCGAGCAAGTCGACGAGTGGATTGGTTTTTTTAGCCTTGTCCTTTTCGGTGGCGTCTTTGGAGCCATCGTCTCCGTTGCCGCCTGCACCCGCGCCGTCGCCGGATCCACTGTTGCGCTGTACATTGCCGTCGCGACCTGGACCGCCTGGGCTTCCGCCGCCGCCGCTACTTAAGCTCGAGTTGGCAAAGGCATTGGCGTTGCTGCTCGAGTAAGCGCCGGAGCCGCCAAAGCTGGCGCTGGCTGAAAGACTCGAGGCTGGATTCTGACTCGGATCTAGGCTGGATGGGTTGGCTGCCGAGAGCGAGGCGGAGGCGGAGGCGGAGGAGGAGGGAAAGGAGGAGGGCTGCATGCCACTAGAAGGGCCTGCGAGGGCATCGAGCAGAGCGGCGTTTTTGCGCGCACTGGCGTCGATTGCTGGAGAAGGAAGCGGTGTGGACTCTGCAGATAATGGAGATCTGGAAAAGGAGGTGGAAGAGGGACCTGGATGGTTGAAGAGTGGATGGGGTATCGAAAAAGGGCTGTGGATGGTGCTGGCGGGGCCCATACGTGGGAGCAAGTCGATAGGAGCAGCTGCTGCCGACATGGTGGCAGAGGACAAAGCTGAGCTGGAGTTGTCGGTATTGGTGTCGTTGTCTTCGTTGTTGTTGTTGTTGTTGTTGTTGTTGGTAATGCTGTTGTTGTCGAGATGGTGCTGATACTCTTGAGAGAGGCTAGATGGAACACGGCAGCCTACACGGTAGGTGTGGTGGTGATGATGATGATGATGATGATGGTGGTGGTGGTAAGGCGGTTGTGGTGATGCAAAGCCAAAGGGACGGCTAAAGGAAATGCGTGACGGATGGGCAGCGGGTACACGGCTGGCAGCGCGATGTTGTGGGGCGGTACGGGTGAGAGCAAGTGTGAAAGGTTGAAGGGAGTGAAGCTGGTGGTGCGCTGCAAACGAGGCAGGTCTGGAGGTGTGAGAAGGGAGTTGGGTTGTGCATGGTGTTGGTAGGGAACGTCGAGGGTGGTGAAGATGATGAGGATGATGATGATGTTGTTGTGACATGGTGATGGATTGATGGGGGATGGAGGAGGAGAGAGAAAGGGGCAAATCGAGGTTAGCATTTGTGGGGACTCGAAATGAAAGCGGGAGGGTGAGAGGACGTACGGTATTTTAGGAGTTGGCAAGATGGAGGTTGAGGCAGATCAGAAGCGCTTTTGACTTAGGGTTGAGCACGTTGGCATACAGTGTTTTTGCGTTGGGATTCGGATGTGGGCTTGAGCGTACCGGGGCTTGTTGGATGAAGGAGGAATGGAAAGTGAAAGGTGAATAGGTATGCCAGCGTTGAGGAGATGAATGGAGAGATGGTCAAGTTGATGGTGATGATGGCCAAAGGATGATGGTGATAGCGACAAAGGGTTCTCATACTATTTTGGCCAGCGATTTTGGCAGCGGAGGAGCAGCAGAAACAAACACCGTACTGTACTGTACTGTACAACACTGAAAACATGCCAGCCAGGCAAAAACAAATTGGAAAAAGAAAAGCAAGAAGAAAAGAAAAAGCCACACACTGCCCACACGCACGCACGCACATACAGTACTGTACAGTACACACACACGCGCTCAAAAGAGCCTCAGAAGCCCACTCTATTTTATCAATTCTGTGTTAGGTATAACAAGATGGTGCGACACCAAGCACAGAGCACAAAACAAAAAAAGCACAAAGCGTGGTGATGATGATGATGGCGAGACGTTTGAGGTGGTCAAGGGGTTAGGGTTAGGGTTAGGGGGGATTTGGAGTTGGGAATTCACCGAGGCTCTCGTCGCGTGTTCTGATGTCTTGCAACGTGATTCACAGGCGAGAGAAGCTGTACTCGCTGTGTGTTACTGTATGAGCAACACAACAAATACTGTACTGTACAGTAGAGTGTATTGTATTGTACTGTACAGTACGATACTTTTGGTCGGCTGTGTTGTGTGTGTTGGCTGCGAGCTGCATGTCTGGACAAAAATATCTTTTGATTCAAATTGTCCAACAACTCGGTTGGTTCCTCGGCGCATCCCCATCTACTGTACACACCTGTATCCCAAGTCGATCCAGATCATCTTGGCACAGCTTGTCGCTTTGCATCCACATCTCGCATCCACTGTTGATCCACCAACCGTCCACCAATCGCCAATCAAACACGTTGTCTAACCTTCAGGCGAGCTTGGCGATCAATGCCTTTTGACATTTCAGAAGACAAGATCGGGTAGCAACGTGGCCCCCGATTGCCATTTTTTTTTTCGATATCGTCTTTTTCTTTCTTTTCCTATTTTTGTCTTGCTCACCACATGCACTTCCTAAAAAGCACGATCTAACACTACTCCCCAAAATCGCCCGCTCTGCATCTCTGATGTCATAACCCATCCTTGTTCTCTTTGTGCCGCTTCTTGGCTGCTTGGCAAGCAAGTAGATCCCTGGATTCCGGGCGACTTTAAACCATCTGCACACACACACACACACACAAGATCCATATCTATAACCGTCCCCCACCCAGAGTGTCGCGGGCCCATGTATGTCTTTGAATGTTCGTGTTGATCCGCCGCCAAAGCTGACATCTTTGCCATGGATTCAAAGCCTCATACCTACTGTACTGTCCATCTCGTCTCCTGTCACTCACAAGCTTGGTCATCACCACCACTTGGCAGACACAACCTCCCTCTATAAATCTCTCGCGTGGCTTCACATCGGGCTCGTCTCAACACCCAATCTTTCCCGGTTCGACGTCCTGTCTAGGCTATCTTTGTGCCTGCGCTTGGCTCAAGCGTCGCTTTCTACCGCATCATGGTCACACAAACCGTTTGGCTTGGCCTCCTCCTCATACCCTTCTTCTGGCTCCCACCATCCGTTGCAACCCTCGCCAATCCACCAACGTTTTTTCCTTCCGCTCCCCAATCCTCCGCTATACCCCTACGCGCACCTTGCCATCTCTCCAAACCCCATCTCGACCATGCCGACCTCCAACGTTCGCTCCAGACCGCCACCCTCTCTCGCAAACCCATCCTCCTCCTCTCACCGCGTCAAAACACACAGTCCTCCAACAACCCACACGACGAGCTTCATTCCATCGCTTATCTCTCCGGAGCCTACGACTTGGCTCTCAACATCTCTTCCAGCCCCAACTCGCAGCTCGTCTTCGTCCAGCTCGACACGGGTTCTTCCGACTTGTGGATCACTTCGACTAGCTGTACAAGTTTGCGATGCCACGATGGCAACGTGCTAAAGTTCAACCCGGCAGAGAGCGAGAGCTACCGAACTATCCAAGTGGATGCAGCTGCGGGGACGAGGTTGAATCTCACCGCATCCAGTTTTGGCGGCAATTCGACAAACAGCAGCACCACCACCGTCTCGGATTCGAGAAGGCTGGCCACACGTCAATCCGACCAACAAAAACTAGAAATCCCCTTCAGCATCTACTACGACGACACTACCGCAGCATCGGGAATCCTAGCCTCCGACACCATCGCCCTGGGCAACCTCGTCGTACCTCATCAGGCTTTCGCACTTATCAATGCTACCAATGTCACACTCGCAGCACAGGGAATATCGGGCGTTCTTGGATTAGGTTTCCCACGTGGAAGTGTGGTTTCACGAAGCCTGATCGGATACGAGTCGCAGATTGGAGATGTGGAGACGATGCCGTTTATGACATCGGTTTTGCAGGGTAGCAACGAGTCGTATCCTCTGTTTGGACTTTTCTTGACCAGGGATGGAGGCAGGGCGACGTTTGGCGCTGTAGATCCACAACTCCTCCCCACATCGCACGATAGGGCTCTGGTGGAATGGTACGATGTCTACCCTTTCCCGTCGGGAGACACCTGGCTCCCTGCCAACGATACGCTCAACGTCGATGCCGAGGCTTTGGGTCCCTACGTTCAGTGGGTTCTGCCCCTCCACTCGGCAGGAGTAGCCGCAAATCCCGTCACCCTCACCCCGACTTACTCATCCGCCAACCCTCATCCGTTGGCACTCATCGACAGCGGTTCGTCCTCGATACTAGGTCCAGCTTCGGATGTGGAAGCCATCTTTAGCCGAATCCTCAACTCTCGCCATGTAGGAGGCGGACGATTCGTGGTACCTTGCGATACGACGGAACGGATGTATTTCTCGTTTGGTGGGCGAAATCTTACGCTGTTACCTAGCGACTATATCATTGGACCCGATGCCCAGCAACCGTTTTTGTGTTTCGCCTGGCCGAGCGCTGCACCGCCCGATACGACGGGTGTATCATGGATCCTCGGAACGCCTTTTCTGCGCACCGTCTATTCTCTATTTAGCATCGGGATCAACACGAAAGAATCTCCAAAGATAGGATTCTTCCCTCTGCGACAACCCGCATCCGCCACCGAATCTAGCATCGTTTTCGCACCTCAACCTACCCAATCCCTCTCCAGCTTCCTGAACAGCCAAGCGACAACCATCGACAGTTGGATCCCTAATCAGCTGGTTACGCTGACGAGCGCTCAGAGCAGACCGTATTTCTTCGCAAACGCTACAACAACGCCAAGTCTAGGTGTAGTTCCAACAAAGGTCGGCGCTCCAGAGAGCTATTCTGCAATCTTGACACGTGGAATGGGTGGACAGATTCCAGCGATTGCCAGCAGCTCAAGCCCTCAACCTGTGCCTCACAATCCCGCAGCAACCGGTGACAATGGTGCAAATAATGGTCAGAGCAACAACCGAGCATCTCTCCCAATCGCCGCACCAGCCGTTGCAGCGACGATATGCTCGATATGGGTCACATTGATACTCATATCCGCGCTGATGGCCGTATAGAAAATCATAGACAAGACATTTGTACTTTTACTACACACACCCCAGATTCGATTCAAAAGTCATACATACCCACCCTCACCTTGAAGTTAGATCAGCTGGTCTCGATCGTAGCCCTGTCGAGCTTTGCCAAACGGAGAAGCCTCGAGCTATGCAAAGCGACCAAAAGGTTAGCTTTTCCTCCGATTCGACGCCTTTTTCAACGATATCCACCCATTTTTTTTACGTTAGAACCACTTTAACCAACCATCGCTCATGGTTCACAGGCCACTGGTTAGGGTTTCGCCACCACGAAGCGGGGTATTGTTTTTGTTTTGTTTGTTTCTTCACATTCCAAGAAAAAGCGGAATTTAGCACCTTGTAGAAACATCTTAATACTCTAGAGCCTTTTCACCGCGCAACTCGTTGAGATAACCTTCCAACTCCCAAGCGCCGTTCCAGTATTTGACGCCTGCCTTGACGTTGCCTTCTTTGGCGATTCTGGTTTGGAGGCCTCGGAACTTTCTCACCAGCGCCAAGTCGTGCGAGTCGAGTCGGAGGATGGGGCAGTAGTCGTTTCCGCCGTCTCCTACGTAGATGATTCTTTCAAAAGCCTGTCGACCACCGTTGCGCTCGAGGAACGATTCGAGTTCGGAACCTTTGCATATGTTGGGGCTGCAACCGACCTTGCAACCGTGCTGATGGGGGTCGGAAGCCAGGATGCGGCGTTGGAGGATTAGGGTTCCTTCCGAGTTGAATTCGGCTGGATTCGTCACGATTTCGTCGAAAAGATCCGACAGCTTGTGATGCGAGAGGATGGTAGAGATGTAGACAGTGTTGCTGTTGGAGAGGAGGAAGAACGTGGTCTGTCCAGCGGCTTTGAGGTTGGATACACCACGTTTGACACCCGGATGGAACGGAAGCGTACAAAGCGCAGATTGGATGTCGGAAGGACCAAATCCGTGCGAGTGCAACTTGACCAAAAGATCGGCACACAGGTCGGTAAATTGCTCGTTCGACTTGCGTCGTTGCAGCTCGGCTCGAAGGGCCGGATACAGCGCTTCGTGAACGTATCGATCCGTATCTTGATCCACCAACGACCTATATCGTCGGATGCAAGCCATCGAGGTATCAGCGAATCTCGTCCTAACCATCCCAATGCAGGGCAACGAAGCAACTTACCAATCGAAATCGAAAACGATCAGCTGTTTGCCCGAGATTCGAGGCAGAGGCGATGGAGCGGTATTCATTCTGGGCGACGACGGAAATCTATCCTATAGATGGTGGTGGTTCTTTCTCAAGGAAGCAAAATAAGAATAAGCGCCGTTGGTCGATTATGATTTCCGGAAGTTTTCGCAATTTCCCAGTACAGTAAAAAAAAAAAAAGGTCGAGTCAATCACAAATCTAATCTTTCTCGCATTTCGCTACCAAAATCGCCGTGAGGCAGCCAATCACAAGTCTCTCTGATGTCGCGTGTCCCACATCATCCACAGCAACACTATCTCAATCGTTTCTTCCGACTACAATCCTCACACTCCTATCACAACCAGCCAACATCACAGCGCAACCATCTTCATTCATACCGAAACGAATAGCGGGTCGAGCTACCAAACAAACAAAGATACAATCAGAAACAAGAGAAAGAGAAAGAGACGGGTATGTGTATACATGTGTATACGGTGTAGAATCTATACTTGTGGAAAAAAAAAAAAAAAAAAAAAAAAAAAAAAAAACTTTTAACGAACCTCGAAATCGCCAAAGATGTGATAGACGTCTTTCCAATCCGCCTCTTGACCTTTGGATTTTTTACTGCCGACTTGGTATCTTTCTGCCCAGTACGAGGTGGTTTCTTTGCCGCCTGCGCCTGCACCCGATGGAGCGGGAGCGGGTTGCCACAGCGTTTCTTTGGTATCGCTATCGACTGTACGTTTGAACCAGCGTGGTTCGTGAGGCGGCAATTCGCCCGTCTCTCTTTTCCGTCGTGTTTCGCGCTGGTGGTTTTCGAGTTTCTGCTTGAGATCGTTGGCCTGGTCAAATTTCCCACTTTCAAAAGCGCTTAGATCGGGACGTAGACGACAGTCGGTAGGCGCCAGCCAGGGACGAAGGTCGTCAGGGCAAGAGTTGAGCGTAATGGCAAACGGCGTCAGGTTGAAAGGCGTCGGAGGCTTCTCAGAGTTGCGCCAGAGCAACAGATATTCGGCAAGAGGTTGCGCCGTGGCAATCTGTCCGTCGGGTGCATCGACGCTCTGGTCCGGGTTGAGATCACCCGAACCCGCACCACACTTGCGCGCCACCAGCTGCGAATTCCAGCGTCCAGCAATGTCCCATCGCATATTGCCCTGAGCGTCATACACGCTTCCGCGGATCTCGTACGCATCCTTGCCTCGCCATCCTCTAGGCTTGAACGTCAGAACACATCGATCACCCGTGGCATGGTTGGTCACCTCCATGTCGCCAAAGTGGTCGATCGTAGGACTGCCAACAATGAATCCGGAAACCGACGTCGTCACCTTGTTCCAAGAGTAGTGCTCGAGCACATGGTCGTCGGCCAGCATGGGCGCCGACTTGAGCTCCTTGTCCGTCTTGACCCACTTGCGCGGTACCTTGAGGTTGACGTGCGCTACACCCGTCGGTCGGATCTCGAAGGTACGGCCGAGGAACTTGGACTTGGCATCGACGCAACCCATGTACTCCCAGGTAGGCGATTGCGCAAAGCACGCCGAGATGGGAGGATGGTGCGAGACTTGCTCCGAGTAGTATCGGTACTTTTTATCGGGACGCATGTACTCGAACGTCTCGCCCAGCAACGGATTGAAGGGCTTGGCGATTCGGCCGATCGTCGAAGAGTAGTTGCTCATGGCAAAGGCAGCGACGTAGGCGATACGCTTGGTCGAGTCCTCCTGCATGGCAGCGGCGTCGAGGCATTCCGAAAACTCCATGTCCTCGGCCATACGCTGCAGCATCGAGGTGGGCTCGTTGAAGCTGACGGGGAACGAAATCTTGGTCAAATCCTTTCCAATGTTGTTCTTGAGGATCGCCCACAGTGACACCGAGGGACGGTCGTCTTTGCCGATGGGCATCTGCGTTCGCAAGTGCTTGTACGGTTCCATGGCTTCCTGGACCAGCTCGTCCACGATGGTAGTGTCAAACTTGGCAGGCCACTTGTTGGGGTCCGACTCGGGCTCGGTGAGCGACTTGTCCACCTTGAGACCAGGCAGGTTGCCCGTCTCGATGGCATCAAAGAATTCGTCATCGGCATCGTCGACCGAATCGCGCATCATGTCCTTGTCGTCTGCGATGCCCAGAATGGCGGATCGTTGTGCCTGAATCGGGGGTGTGAGGGTATCGTCGAGCTGCAGTTGGGCACCGCCCTGCTCACCGAGACGACGCGCGGCCAGAGAGCCTGGTGCGGCGTCGCCATTGGCCGTCTCAAACGACTGGGTGGTGGTGTTGCTCAAGACGGTCGACTGACGACGAGCATCGTGGGCATGAAGCGAGTTGGTCATGGATCCAGACGCGGCAAGGCCAGCACCCGCCAGCGGAGGCGAAATCATGGAACCAGGCGACGAACCCATGGTCTCACGCACTTCGCGCAGCGCCTTTCGTCTGCGAGCGTTCTCGGCCGCGGCTTCCTTGAGCTGCGACTCCATCTCTGCGTGCTGCTGTGCCAGTACGGCCATGTTTTCTTCCCAGAGATGCTTGATCTGCAGCTCGCGTTCGTAGCGCTTGGTCATGTAGGTCTCGCGTGCAGCGACCATGGCCTGGTATCGTTCGACGAGTTGGAGGTTACTGCGAACCGCTGCCTCGAGAGCCGAGCGCACGGTATCTCCGTTGCTGGCCAACGAGGCGGTGGAAGCGCGATGGGAGCGGTTGTTGTGCTTGGCGGTGCTGCCATCTTCGGAAGAGTTACGGCCGGAAGAGATGGCGGGAGCAGCAACGGCGCTGGCAGTGGCAAGGGTTTCGACGAGACGCTGGCTGGCTTCTGCCTGCGCCTTGAGCGCTTCAGCCGTGAGGGGGAACTCGGATTCGTACGGCATGCGGCCCGCAGTGGCACCGCCCTCGTTGTCATCTTCGGCGCGACCCTCGCTCGAGAGACGACTGAGCAGACTCGGGCTGCGATTGACAAGAGGAAGCGAACGCTCGCTTGGCGCACCCGAGGGCGGCTGTGTGCTTGGAGATTTGATCGAGAGGAGACCGCCACCTCGGCTGCCCTTTTCGCTAGGTGCAGTGGATGAGGGGCGGACGATGGCGGCCGGGTTGGCGAGCGGTGTGGTGGACTGTAGAGCCGAAACGCCCTGATGAGCGGCCGAGAGCGAAGAGGTAGAAGGAGCGCGTTGACGGTAGAAGCTGTCTGCACGACTGGCCTGTCGTTCGAGGTTGAAAAACTCTTTGGTCTGCTGGAGGACCTGAACCCAACGAGCACGCTCGACCGGATGAGTGCCGCGGAGGTAGAGCTTGGAGGTGCCCTTGCCCGTTTCGCTGATGACCTCGAGGCGATGCTTGTCGTTGTTATCGGCGCGGATGTTTGCGTAGCGCATGTTGATGGCACCGCGGGATTGCTTGCCTTCGTCGTCCTGGGAGTGATAGTAGGAGAGGATGCCATCCTCGAGGACAAACCATCGAGTCTTGTATCCGTGAGCGATGTTGGTCCATTTTCCGAGATAGCCTTTAAAGGAAGGTGGCTGGCCGGATTGGCTGGCCTGTGAAGCCTTTGCGGCATCGGCATTGTGAAGCTGACGCAAGAGCGCCTTGACCTTTTCGTCCTTGGTGACATCGTTGACGCGTTTGCCGCGACGATCTCTGGCGTAGACGTCTGCGCCCTTTCGAACGGCCGTCTCGATCATGCGAGTGTCTTTGCGCTTGACGGCTTGGTGGAGGAGGGTGCTACCGTCGGTGCCATGTGCATTGAGGTCGATGACCGTGTGTCGGGGGAGGTCCAAGAGTTGATGGATCTTGGCATCGGCGCCGGGAGCGTCTTGTTCGTAGGCGGTGAGGAGATCTAGATACTTGAGGTTGAGCTGTGCGCGACTGACTTGGATGTGTTGTGCGATCTCGGGAGTCTTTGCGACTGCGAGAGCATCCTTGCCGTCGTTGTTGCGCTTCGAGTCGTCGATGTCTTGCTGTTCGAGCAAAAGCTGAACGACGTCATCTCGACCGGAAGCCGAGGCGATGTGAAGGGCGGTGTTGCCGTGCTGCGCCTCTACTGCGTTCAAGTCGATGGACTTGTAGTTGAGGAGGAACGAGATGATGTTGAAGTCGGCGCATCGAACGGCCAAGTGAAGCGGACTGGTGCTCTCTTTTGCGAGGTGATTTTGATTGATGTATGTAGGTTGGAGGAGGGGAATGAGTGCCTGCTGATCTGCTTTTCTCAGAGCTTCGAGCAGTTTGAAGCTGTAGACGGCTTCTGCGACTGAGACGTGGGGATCGATAGGTAGGCGAGAGGGAGAAGATGGACGATGGGCAGCGTCGGGATTGATGTGTTGAGGAAGAGGCGGTACGGGAGGCGGTGGCGGAGAAGGAGTGGTGGATCCATGGCGAAAGTGGAAAGCGACATTGTGAAGGGAGCATGAACCGATTGAGAGTCGACGAGCATGTGCAAAGAGGGAATGCGAGGAATTGCGACGTTTTGTGCGTGTGGTGGAGCCAACGTCGGGGTCGATGGTGATTGGCATGGTGGGAAAGCGCAGATGGTGGCGGAGAGAGCGAGATGGGAAGGTCAAGGAGGAGACGACGGTAGAAGGAAAAGGGGAAAAAAGGGCAGGAAAGAGCGTCAGCACAAAGGAAGCTAGGAAGATGAGAGCAAGGCGAGCCGGACCAGAATGAGACCGTAGCAGGGTGGCGGTGATTGTAGGCAGCATGATCCGTGCGTAAGAGGCGCAAGCTGGTAAGATTGAATCAAACCAAGTGGTGGTGTTACAAGCTGCTTTGTGCTGAAAGAAAAAAAAGGACTTACCATCATCGGCACCAGCTGTGACGCTGCCATTTGGGACATGCGAGCTGGACATTTCTGTGGGTTTGATAGAGTGTGCCACCATGCGATGTTGCCGCTTGACGGCTGAAGAGAGAGAGAGAGAGAGAGAGGGTTGCGATCGGGTATGAAAAACAAGTATATCGTCAAAGTGTCGTATGGTATCGTGTCGTGTCGAGGAAGGCGGTGTTGAGTGAAATGGTAAAGTGGCAACAAGGTCAACAAGAGAGGGTTGGACGATGGTAAGATTAAAGAGAGTGAGTGTTTGGCTCAACTTACTCGTTCTCTCTCTCTCTCTCATCTCTCACCCTCTCTCTCAGCTAAGTCAAGTTGAGGAGAACTGCATCGACGTGCATACTGTACTGTACAGTACACTACTCTAGTCTCTGTCATTTCACCTGTGTCACGACTCTTTTATTTATTTATTTTTCAAGAGGGGCGACATGCACATACTGTATGTCACAATTTCACACCCTCTTTCTCTGTACGAGCCAAAAGGATCGACGGCGCCAACATATCTGAAAGCAGCTAGTACAGTACAGTACACCATATGTTGCCAATAATAGCTTCTTGACTCATGCCTTCGCTTCCACATACATACAGCATACTGTAGCACACGCTACTCCAATGGCTTCTCCATCTTTCAACATGCGCGAATCGAATCGATATACTGTATGCCATCTTGCACACATAAACACGTCATGCGTCACGCTTGATGGCTTAACACCCCCCACACCTTGGCCACACCAATTTACAGTAGACAGCAGCGCATATATTGCTTTCTACACTGTTCTGCACTGTAATTATTACACTTGGGCATCATCACCGATCATCTCAACGCCCACATCGTCTAGATCGCAGCCAATCCTTCGATAAACCTCCTTACAACATTCTGTCCTTTTACCAAGTTGATCTGTCGCAGCCTTTCATTCGGTAGATGCGCATTGTCGCTCGATTGT
This sequence comes from Ustilago trichophora, assembly GCA_900323505.1. Classification (NCBI taxonomy): domain Eukaryota; kingdom Fungi; phylum Basidiomycota; class Ustilaginomycetes; order Ustilaginales; family Ustilaginaceae; genus Ustilago; species Ustilago trichophora. The sequence goes on along the minus strand of OOIN01000013.1, from coordinate 845,964 downwards.
CCCATGGGCAAATGTACCGCTCCTGCATCCAGTTCCTTTTCCAAGATGGCAATCGCTGGGATACTTCCACCTTCCCGGATACTGATCGGTTCCGCGTTCCACTCTTCTTTCACTGCATCTTTGAGCAACCAGAAATACGTGCTGCTATCCGATCCTAGCCACCAGTCGGCTCGATGATCCACGCTTACCTTGACCTTGTTCCTGACACTCTCCCCTACACTGGCGTACAGCGCCTCAAACGTCGACGTCACGTATTCCACCAGAGACGCTTCAATACTGCCCAAGTCTTGATCCGGTACCAGACGCAACGACACTTGGGCAGACACAGACGACGGGATCACCGTCGAGTTTCCTGGTCCAGAAACGCGAATGTTGTGCACCGACAACGAAGGATTTCGCCATTTCGCCATCAGCGATTCCACCGTTTCACCCCGTGTACGAGACCAACACTGCGACTGCTTGATCCGCACAATGTCCTTGTACGCCTCCACTTCCGTATCCGTGGTTCGTCGTACCCTGTCGTAGAATCCCGGCAGCGACACTCTATCGCCTTGACCCGTGAGACGAGACAGCAGTTTCACCATGTCGACCATGGGCTCGCGAATCGATCCGCCCTCCACACCCGAATGCACATCGCGATCACCACTACTGATGCTCACCGTCGCCCGAACCACGCCGCGCAGCCCCACCGTCAGGCAAGGCGTCTCTTCGTCCAACCAGTACGAATTCGATAGCAGCACCACGTCAATGTCGCCAATCTCGGCTTTGTACCTCCGAACCGCTTCGACAAATCCAACAGAGCCGTTCTCTTCCTCGCCTTCAATCACAAACACGACGTCAGAGTACAGTTTGCGCGTCGATAGCAGCTGATGCACAGCGCACCCAGCCGCAAGAATCGGTCCCTTGTTGTCAGACACTCCGCGGCCGTAAAGATAGCCATCACGCCCGTCCAGCGTGAACGGATCCGACGTCCAGCTACCCTCTGCGGCAATGCAGTCGTAGTGCCCGTAAAACAGACATCGTTTCTTTCGCCTCGCTTGCCCACTTGGATCGTCATCGCCCTCTTCCCCCTTCACCGCATCCTCGAGATGATCAAACATGACCGAGTTGCTCAGCCCTTCACCTTCTACATCGTCTCCATCTTCGGCCTCCCTGCCAAACGATTCGCGAGAGTCTGTCGAAGCAGCAGAGGTAGACGTGCTTCTCGAGCGGTCAAAGTTGGTCCCTGCGCCGGTGCGACGACGTCGAGAACGATCCGCGTTGGCTTTGAACGTCGCCAGCACCAACGGATTGGTCCCTACTGGATTGGGGAGGATGCGTGCTTCCGCACCGAGCTCCTGGAAGCAAGTCTTGAGGAAATGCGCTGCTTGACGACAGTCTTCCCGATGCTCCTCGCTAGCGCTGATGCTGGGGAAAGAGATGAATTTGCGCAAAAGCGAGCGCAGCAGTCGCCACTGTGCCGAGCTCCCTTCTGCGCCGTTGGTGCAAGACGTGGAGGCGAGCATGGACGCTGCTTCGACGCCGACCGTGCTGCCAGTTGAAGTGGTAGCGGTTGCGACGGGTGTTGAACTGAGAGACTGGCTTGTCTTGTCCAGTGACAAGCGCTCCAATCCGCGTCTGCGTGCTTCCGTCGTCGTGTCTCGAGAAAAAGACAAAGTCGAGGATGAGCAAGGAGTGGCTGGAAGCGTGTCCCAGATCTTGATAAGATTGTCGCTCGAGCCTGTGACCAGCTGGACGACTTTCGACCACTGGCCCCTTGCTGCTGGACCATACTCGTGCAGATCTCGATCGTCCACATCATCCCCGATGCCAGCCACACCCCTGATTTTGGCTAGCGACAAGACGATCCCGTCATGCGCCTGCAACTTGCTGATGCACCGGAACGATCGATCCCATGTATGCACCTTGCCGTCTGCACCCGCCGTGAACAGCAGCCCGGATTCGGGGCACGTCTCGAGACAGATGACATCGTCCGAATGCGCCCGGATCGTGCGTACCAGCGTGCACGTCTCGAGATCCCACACTTCGACCTCTCCTCCCTGCAAGCCCGAGAAGAGCGTCGTCTTCCACGAGGCAAGCGCAAGAACCGCATTGCCGTCCGCATTGGGACTTTCCAGCGTGGCCAGCAGCGACAGGCCCGAGCGCGTGGCGTGCCAAAGCTTGATGGTCTCATCGCCAGAACCCGAGGCAAGGACGGTGGGGTGCTCGGCATCGCCTTCTAGCGTCAAAAGCGCGAGGCAATAGATGTAGCCAAAGTGGGCAGAGGGGACTGACGAGGTCGATGGCACGAGAAGGCTTCGGACAGCGCCAGAGGAGGCGTCATGACAAGGGTCTGGGGATGACATGGTCGAGGTGACAGCGGCGTGATCGAGACGCTGTGATGCAGCATGGAGCACCTTGTCTGTGGTTCCTGATGTGGAGAGAGGTCCATTTGCGGCGAGGTTGTGATCAGCTACGCTAGCATATTGTGGATCTTTGTGGTAGGTAGAAGAGACCTTGGCACTGGCCAGGGCGGTGACAGCGGCAGGCGGCGGCCTTGGACGTGTAGGAGTCGACGTGCCGGCACTCCCCATGCCAGATCTGCTGAGCGCTACGGGGACCGAGTCGAAAAACTTGTGTGGCCGCGACATGAGGTCTGGTGTCGAGATGATGGGGCTATCTGCTCCCGTGTCACTTGTCCCGACGCCGGCCAATCCGTTCTCGGCCTGTTGGCTCGCTGCCTCGCCTCTCCCTCCTGCCCTAGCTAAGCTGCTTCCCTTTTGCTTGTCGAAGCCAGCGAGACAGATCCACTGAATCGACGTCGATTGGCAACCCAGATACAGTGTTTCGAGGACAGGGCACCATTTGAGGGCGAAAATGTCTCCGACACTGTCCTCTGCAGGATACACGACAAAGAGGGGCGCGTTGGTCAAAGCATCCCACACGCGCACTGTATTGTCGCCGGATGAGCTGAAGAGCCAATTCTTCTCCGGCGCCAGCTCTAGCGCTAGGACGCTAGCCGAGTGTCCATGTAGACGTGCGGTGGACTGGAAGGTGTCGAGATGCCAGACATTGATGTATCCTTCTTGCGAGCCAGAGTAGAGCAGATTGCGGCGCTCATCTACAGCAAGGGAGAGGACGGAAGAGGAATGGTTGATGGTATGGCTGAGCAGCGCACTGGTAGAAGCGATGGCAGATTGTCTCGCAGTCGAGACCACCGAGGTGATGGAGGTGGCTCCAGCTTGCCTGGCATGTGCGAGGCTGCGTACATTGTCACCCGACTGACGAGAGGAGGAGGACGAGGAGGAGGAAGGTTGGTTGAAAAAGTGCTCAAAGTGAACGTTGGGCGAGCACATGGTGAGAGAAGTATCGCCTCATCGACGGCTGATTCTGATTGAAATGGTATGAAATGGTTGCGCAGGATGCCGTGGAGGAGATGATGATGATGAAGAAGAAGAGTCCAGGGTCCGCAAGATGCTGTATATAGATATCTGGGTCACAACGGCTACTGTAGAAGCTTTGCAAATGAGCTTCCGAGACCGGAATGTCAGTGTTTGTGTGTAAGAGAGAGAGAGAGAATGTGTGTGTGTATTGTGGTCAGAGTGTCGTACACACCAAGAGTGTATGGTGTCATTTGACTCGATATCAGTGTCATTTCACTGTCCGACGATAAGCCGCCACCCGATTCAGTCATTCGGGAAAGAAATGATTTCCCGATCTAGACCGAATTTCGGGAATCGGAGGTCAAAATGTCAACTTTTGTGAGACACGAGGGAAAAAAAATAGGTTCGGCTGCCATTTGGCTCATCTTCTCATCTTCTCATCATCTACCACACTTGACCATCCTCATCCACACGATCATATACCAGGCCAAGGGTGCTCTGGGTCCGTCACGATGCCCAGCGCAAGGGCTTCTTCTTCCTTGGCGGCAGCTGCCGGCTCCAAGCTCACCAAGCTCGAGTCGGCCCTCTACAGAGCTGCTCAGTCGGCCCCTGGCGGCGTCATCACCCAAGATCAGATCTCGGAACAGTTTAAACATGAACAGCTCGACGAACAGCTTCAGGCCATCAACGGTCTTCTCAAAAAGAGTCTCTTCACCGCTCAGACCCTCAATGGCTCCATCCAGTTTGCTGCCACCGCCAAAGCCGAGGCGAGCATGATGGGCAAGCTCGACGAAAACGAGACGATGGTCTATTCGCACATCAAGGATGCTCGCAACGAAGGCATCTGGACGAAACAGCTCAAGGCAAGGACAGGACTCCATCAGACCATCATCAACCGATGCCTCAAGTCGTTGGAGCAGAAACAGCTCGTCAAGGCCGTCAAGTCGGTCAAATACCCAACGAGGAAGATCTACATGCTCTTCGGACTCACCCCTTCCATCGAGCTGTCCGGTGGGCCTTGGTATACCGACAACGAGCTCGATACCGGCTTCATCAACGAACTTTCCATGGCTTGTCTCAATTACATTCGCTCCAAGTCGTTCCCCAAGAATGGCCAATCCAGAGCCCTCTTCCCAACCAGCCACACCTCGCAGCTACCATCGGCCAGCGCTGTCCATTCTTACCTCCGCAGTTCTGGCCTTACCGAGACCGAGCTCCAAGTCGAACACGTCGTTTCGCTGCTCGACATTCTTGTCTACGATGAACAGATTGAAAAGATCCCCGTTCTGCCCTTTTCGTTTGGCGGTGGTGGCATCAACGGCTTCAACCAAGACGACGACGACTATTCCGACTCGGGTAGTGCTTCTAGTGGAAGCGGCTCCGATAGCGATAGCGACAGTGGTTCAGATAGCGAGTCGTCTGCCGAAGAAACTGGCTCAGATAGTGATGGCGGTAAGAAGAAGAAGAACAACAAGAAGAGGGTCAAGAAGGAGCGCAAGGAGGATGGATCCGACGATGACGAGGATAGCCAAGATGACGACGATGGACCTGTGTCGAGTGGCAAGAGGAAACGTTCTTCGAGCAAGTCTTCTTCGCGCAAGAAGAGCAAGTCGTCGAAACGTAGCAGCCAAAGATCCAAGTCACGATCGCGGTCACGCTCTCGATCGCGCTCTCGAGCCGCCTCTTCATCCGAGGAGAGCGGATCGGAATCGGAAGCTTCTTCCGCTTCCTCGTCGTCGTCCGATCACGGTCATCGCAGGCGATCTAGCAGCAAGAAGAACAACAAGAAGAAGAAACGTTCTTCGAACGGCAAATCTTCTTCGGCGGCTTCTCGAAGCTCAGGCTTTGGTGGTGGTGGGGACATTGTACCGTTTGTTTACCGGGCGGTACGGCCGCATTCGGTCAAAGTTGGATGGACAGAAACACCGTGTGGCCACTGTCCCGTGTTTGACTTTTGCGACGATACGGGACCTGTCAATGCAGAGACGTGTCAGTACTACGGAGGCAAGGAGGACGAGTTGGGCAGGAAGCTTACCAACGGTTGGATTGATACTGTCGCCTACGATGACGATGAAGATGAAGAAGAAGAAGACGAAGGAGAGGGCGACAAGGACGAGGCTGATTAGTCTAAAGCTCGACGATCTGCGTTACACGTCGCATTGCAATACATCTCGTTTATGGGTCACTGCGGCAAGAGGATCTGTCATGCGTGCGAGATCATGTTTGATACTCTCACGAATGGTCGAGTACAATAGATTCTCGAGTGGTCAGCCGGTCTGTGTCGAATGACAAGCTTAAGACAACCCCCCTTGTCGCCGAGACAGACTTGCGGTGCTCGACAGAACAAAATCCGACCTGCGGGCTTCTGATTGTCTCGACACACGGCCATACAGTATATGTATTTGCATCTGTGTGTGTTTTTTTGGGCTCAACATGTCAGAAGATGTCCATTCTGCCGGTTGGTTTTTCGGCTGTTTGGTTGGCCAGGTTGGCTCTGTGATTACGTTTTTTAAAACGAATTTCACTATGGATAGACAAGCGAAATACAGTACAGTAGGAAGTAGTTGATAGAGCAGTGCTGTCTTTCAGGAGCATTGGGTGAAACCGTCGTAGCTAGCGGCACCCGTGTGAGTGACAGTTGCGCAAAATTCGCCCGTGTTGGTCTGATAGATGACACGGTCAGGGCCTGGAGAGACGTAGTTATCCCGAGTCGAGTAGTAAGGACCATTGTAGACGAGAGGGAATTCGGACCATGGACCGGATCCACAGCACAGAGTGATATCTTCGGATGCTTCATCGTAGTACTGATGAGGATAGTTGTCTGAAAAGAGAGAAGTGAATAAAAATAAAAAGTGTCAGTATCAGGGTTTTGGATGTTTGAGCAGAAGTGTTGAGGGAGGGAAGTGTAGAGTGTATCTTACCGGGTCGGTCACCGTTGGCAACATCGTTAAGAGCGCCTTGGATGGCAGTGTTGATGTCGTCGTACGAGTAAACGTTACCTCCGCAGTTGGTAGATTGAGGAATGTCGCAGGTGGCAACAAGACCAATGGTTAGGGCGAGAGTCGAGGCGATGGTGAAGAACTTCATCTTGATTCGTTGAAACGTTGGACTAATACGGATGCTTTAGGATGGAATGCTCTCTCTCTTTCCTTGTTCCATTTGAGACGCGAACTATATACGTTTGACAAGTCTGTTTCACGCTAAGCCGTCTCATCATGCTCTGCGAAGCGGCGTATCATAGCAGAGCAAGGGCAAGGGGGCCAACGACAAGCGGGATGTACTGTATGAGAAACCAATGATCAAACGATCAAGCTTTCGGACAAGCAACTTCCGCTCTACTGAAAGGGAAACGCTAAGCGAGCCTATGCCGAGATCGACATACTGCTCCTCCTCGCTGGATGGCCTGGTGGTTATCGCCTATGTTGTTAGCGCGATTCAGCATGTCGGAGCAAGCTATTCCTACCGGCGGCTGGATGAATTCCGCTGTGCAATTCTCTAGATGGTATGTTGACAAGAAATGAAACATCAACCACGTTTTACCTTGCTCCCTTTGGTAAGTGCCAGCACGTTTTCCTTGCTCTGACCATCTTCAGCAAGCTCGACACTATCGTATACGAAAAACACAACAGCCAAAGCAGGACATCTCTCGCACGTGCATCCAAAAGTGCGCCGCCGGTCGTTTTAAGCGAACTCGAAAATATGAATATGGTTGAAAAGCTAACTACTAGCCGTTTTTTTTTTTTTTTGGTTAGATTGATGGAAGACTTGCTTCCGGTGCACCTCGACGGCACGCATCTGCTCCAAAACGGGATGCCTTTCAGTGCAGTTGCCAAAGGAGGAGGCATCAACGTGGGCTCCCCCACTCTCTGTGCATCAGGTACACGTACAGTACCTTGATTGATGGTTTGCATTGCTCTGTGTGTAATCTCACACCCATTGTAGCAAAAATCTAACAGTTTCGATGGATGTCCACAGACCATCCCATCATTTCTCAATCGCATCGATTTGCCTTTTGCTGTCAACTCTCGAACAAGCTATTTCTAATTCTAATATGGGATGTGTGTCATTTTTCGAATGTCGACTAGGCGAAAGGGTCTGCATCGCGTGGGTTCAAGAGCTGTTTCAAAAAGAGAGAGAGGGTCATGTGACCCCACTCTGTCGGTTCGAGCGTCGAACAACGATGCCAAGCAAGCCTTGAAATACAGTAGGCGCCGAGAGAGAAAGAGAGAGTTGTGCGTCACTGTGCGTTACAAAAGTGGAGGGAAACACACACTGCGCTCTTTCCGGGCTCAGCCCTCGCAAAAAGTGCACAACTAATACTGTACAGTATATCAGGTGCTCACCCATCTTGTTTCCCTCTCTTTTCCTCTCACCACCACGTTTGTTGTTTCCTCTCTTTTTTTTTTTTTTTTCTTTTTTTGTCTTCCCACCTACCCACCCTCAAGCAATTATTTCTCAAACATGGCCTGGAACGACGACCTCCTCCTCAAGGTGGCCAACATTGTCGCCTATGTATTCTTCACCTCGGGTAACGTCTATTCCCAGCTGGGCGTAGGAGCCGATCCTGTTGTTCAAGAGACCTACCTCACCCCGGCACGATGGATCTTTGGTGTATGGCCTTTTATCCATTTCCTCTTTTTCGGCATGATCATCTACCAGTTCACCGACGCTGGCTCCACCCACGTCGTTCATGGTATCGGATGGCGATTCCCCGGATTGTGCATTCTCAACGCCATCTACTCGGGTCTCACCACCGCCCAGTTGAACGCCCATCACGATCGAATCTATGCCATCTTGGCCTTCGTAGTCATGCTCCTCATCGCAGGTACCGTATCCCACTGCTATCGAAGCTTGAAGGTTCACCACACGGCAAACAACTTGGCAGATACCTTGCTCGTCCATCTCCCCTTTAGCCTCTACCACGGCTTTGTCGTAGTCCTCCTCTTCGTCACCGGCTTCGAGGCGTTCGGCGTCAACGCCGTCACCCACAAGGCTGGCATCTTTACAAAGATCTTGGTCTTCCTCAGCCTTCTCTTCCTCGAATCCACCGCCGCAGGATACGTATGGTACAGCGAGGGTGACGTCGCAGGCGCCCTCGTCATCAGCCTCAGTCTTCTCGCCATCTTCCAGCATCAGACGAGCAGCAAATTCATCCACTGGTCCGCTCTCGCCTTCTTCATCATCAGCTTGATCGCTGTCCTCCGCGCTGTGATTGGCACCTTTACAAACAGGAACAGGTCCGCCATCGCCGATGAGGAGAGGGCTCCGCTCGTTGGTTGAAAAATACCCGGCTCCCTCCCAACTGGCATACCACCTCAAATCGTATCTCGACCCAATGTATCTTTTTTCCTTTCTTTCTTTCTTTCTTTCATCATCCCTGATACCAATTCGATCCATCTCACCCACATGCTCACACTTGTCACTGGATCTAGCTTGAGTTGCAACTGTACATTCAAAAAGAGGGGGGGGGGGGGGGGGGGGGGGGGGGGGGGGGGTGGGGTGGTATCATTGAAACTCTTCAATCCATAGTTGGATAATTGATGAGCAATTCGGGGATGGAACCTCTTATGACGGCATGGATACGTTTACTCAGTTGGAGGCCTAGGTTGGATCTATTTGCACTTCTTTGGGTGCCGTCGTTGTTGGATGTGATTTGGATTGTGGCGAGGAGGGATTTTTCGTCTTGGAGGGAATGGCAGGATTGGTAGGCTTGCAGGAGGGATTGGAGGGAGGGGTAGATGGTGCAGATGCTGTTTGCGATGGAAGGTGTTAGGCGCGGGATTTGTTGGAGCATCATAGAGTAGATGGTGGGACAAGAGGAAGAGGTTGTGTGGCGACGCGTGTCAACGGCGAATGAGAGATGGGTGTCTCGAAGCGATTTGTACGGTTTGAGCGAAAGATCGGTCGTGAGTTGATGCAGCCATTCCACTCCATCCATCACAGAGGATGCGTGGATGACGTAGCATCGATGGATCAGCTTGAGTTGTAGCAGACAGCGTTCAACCAGCGCTTGTGTGGGAACGTCGTTGTTCGAAATTGCATCGTTGGTGTTGATGGATGAAGTCTTGCGACGAGTCGCTTTTGGCGCTGTTGTGGCATCAACAGCATTGTCTGCGGCGACGGCGGCGGCGGCGGTGCTGCTGGTGCTGGTGCTGGTGCCAGGCTGATTCTCAGCAAGCTGCTGTCGAATGCGAGCAGTGTACGCTCTATTCTCATTCGCCCTCACTCTGCTGTAAAACTTGACCAGCCCTTGACAGATCAAAAACACCTGCGTCTGTTGCTCATCCGTACCATTCATCACCTCGACCCTTCGCTTCAAATCTCGGTACCAACTCTCCAACCCTTGCTCACCCCCTTCTCCCACCACCTCCACCACCTCCTTGGCATCGACGTAGACAATCACCATCCCCTCTCTCCTCACCTCCTCCTGCTCCAACGGCACCCAATGTCGCCTCTCCGCATTCCACTCTGCCTCGACTTTCCTCCTAAACCGCACCAACGGCGGCGCCACCACCCCGTCGCACAGATGCACGCTCGCCCCTTGCTCGCGAAACCTCGTCGTCATCGACTCTCGAAAAGAGGCTAGAGGTTGACCGGGACCGAACAACGATCGGTCCAGATCGACAATCAGCTCGCGCATCGTGTCCGACTTCGAGGTGCGCAGACGGTTGACTTGGAGAAAGCGCTTTTTCGCAGCAGCAGCACGCAGCTTGATAGCCTTGGCAGCTTGCCGATCGCGAGCCTTTGCTTCGCGAGCTTCTTTGGCTGCTGCTGCCTTCTGCGCCTTGGTCGGCCAACAGGCTTTGCTTGGGGAAGCATCGTTGGCGCTGTCACCCATCTTCCTCGTCTTGGAAGGTCGAGCCATGTCAATGTCGATGTCGGCTTGGTCGTAGAGCTTGTCCAACGCATCGAGCAGCGACGTGGTTCTGGTGAGCCCCTTGGCTCGTTTCGACAACGGCGATTTGGGATCCAACTCTGCGGCTCGTCGTTGGAGAAGAATCGACGTATCGATCGCTCTTGGCGCATCGACCGGCGAGAAAGGTGGACTCGGTAAAGGGTCGTCAAAGGGAAACGAGGACGGCGGCAGATCTGGCAGGTCACAATCATCTTCGGGTATATCTCCGATCGTGTTTCCGATCGACCTTTGGCTAGTCCTAGGCAACGAAGCCGGCGGCGGACTGCTGGAGAGAATCACGATGGGCGCCGATTCAGCTCGAAAAGCTCGTCGAGCTCCACGTGTGTCCAGCGCGGCGTGTTCGACAATGCTGCTCTGGACAGCAGCTGCGCGACGAGGTGGTGAGAAGGCAAGTGGTTGGCTGGAGCTGAGCTGATGGCGAGCGCTGAACTGGGATCGAATGGGCGACGAAGTCTGCAGAACGAGCGGAGCATCTGCTGCCTCACTGGCAGGATCGACGATCGAGTCGGATGCAATCTCTATGACTTCTGGTATGGCTGCGTTCCTGTTGTCGTTGTTGTTGTTGTTGTTGTTGTTGCTTTTTGGAGCGGGCGTCGGACGGGTGGGCCGAGAAGAGATGAAGTCGGTTCGTCCTGCGAGCTCGACACAGTGGGTTGGGAAGCTGTGCGGCGAAGCGAGCCTGCACGTGCTGAGACTGGTGCTTCACGTGATCGTTCAGAAGCGTGTCCAGATGTCGAAGCTCTGGTAGAGGATGCGATAGCATCGCGCGAGGCTGTGGCGATGGACCGCGATTTGTGCTGCAAGAGGAGTTCGCGGAAGCTGGGTAGAGATGTATCTGGTGACGGCTCGGCGAGAAGATGAGCGATTCGGCGCCGCGAAGTAGACCCGGCTGGAATGTGACCACTGGCTGCTTTGCCGTGTCGATCGAGCCTTTCTTCTGCGTGCTCGTCACGGTCCTGGGAAGAGGAGAGCGCAATCACCGAACCAGAGGAGGAAGGCGGAGGATTGGCCGAGCGGCGAGGTGAACCGCGTGGCTGCTGTGGTAGGTCAAGTCGAGACGGTCCAGCGATCGCGTTGACATCCTGCAAACGTCGCTGATGACGATCAACACCCTGTGCAACATCGCTGTCGCTATCGGAACCACTGTCGATCCAAAGAGCGCCGACCATATTGGACAGAGCAAGGTGGAACGACAAGCAGCATTTCGATGTTGCTGATCAACTTTGCTTCTTGTATATACTGGTTTGCCGTGGCTGTGGCTCAGGTCTGGCTGGTCTTGGGTGATGGTTGTGACATGACAGCCTGTCACAAAGCATCATTTCGTACAACACTTGTGACTCTTTTGTTTTTTTTTTTTGTTTTTTGTTTTTTTTTTTTTTTTTTTTTTTTTTGTTTTTTTCGAAAAATTTGGCAAAATTCAAGCTTTTCTTCCCATTTCAGACAGAGTTAGGTTGCTCTCCAACCACATCCTGGTCACCATCAGCCATCAAATCCCCCTCTCTCATCCGCCCAACACCACTCTAGCGGAAAACAGAGGCTCAACATGGCCAAGACCAAGACCATCGACTTTCTCGCCTCGGATGGCGACGACGACTTTGATGCTCGTCCTGCCTCCTCCAAGGCTACTCGTAAAAACGCCACCGCTTCCTCCAGCAAACCCCACAAGCGTTCTCGCAAAGACGTCAACCACAGCGATGACAACGACGCCGACGACGACGACGGTTTCGATATCGCCAACTCTCTTCTCGCTACAGAGGCACCCGCTCCTTTGCTCTCCTCGTCACAGTCCGCCGCCAAGAATGCATATGCGGCTCGAGCAGCTGCCAAGGGGGATGAGCACCAAGATGATGCCCAGTTCATCGCCTCGGTCATGCAACAGGCCAACGTCAAGGCTGGTGTAGAGGTCGCAAAGAAGGCGCTCTCCGCCAAGAACAAAGGCAAAAACAAGCTCGGATCCGGTGTCGTCACCGGAGGCGGTTCTTTCCAGAGCATGGGCTTGCATCCTTCGCTTTTGCGTTCGCTTCTCATCCGCGGCTTCAACACTCCCACCCCGATCCAGAGGCAAGCCATCCCCGCCATCATGGCTCAACCTCCCCGAGATGTCGTCGGTATGGCTCGTACCGGTTCCGGAAAGACGCTCGCCTACCTCATCCCACTCATCAACCGTCTCAACGGCCGCCACTCGCGCACTTTTGGTATCAAGAGTCTCATCCTCTGCCCTTCGCGTGAATTGGCCGTCCAGATCTTGCGAGTTGGAAAGGAAATCGCTCGAGGATGGAAGGCCGACCCCGGCGAGGGCCACGATAGCCGCGGAGAAGCCATCCGTTGGGCCATGATCGTCGGAGGAGAGTCGCTCGACGAGCAATTCGCCATCATGTCCAACAATCCGGACGTCGTCATCGCCACCCCCGGTCGAATGCTTCATCTCACTGTCGAAATGAACCTCGATCTCAAGTCGGTCGAGTACGTCGTCTTTGACGAGGCCGATCGACTTTTCGAAATGGGTTTCGCCGAGCAACTCGAGGAAATGCTGTTGCGTCTACCGCCTACACGACAGACACTCCTGTTCAGTGCCACCTTGCCCAAGAAGCTCGTCGAGTTTGCCAAAGCCGGTCTCCAGGCCAATCCCAAGCTGGTCCGTCTCGATGCCGATAGCAAGATCAGCGCCGATCTGCGCATGGCCTTCTTCAGCGTCAAACCCTCCGAAAAGGAAGCTGCGCTTTTGCTGCTGCTCCGAGACGTGATCGGTGTTCCCCTCGGCGAGCAGGCTGCCCCCGATCTTGAGGAGGAGGCCCAGTTCAACGAGGACAACAGCAACGACGAGGGCGTACCAAGAGGATACGGTAACAGGAAAGCCGACTTCAAGGGTAGATCCAAGGGCAAAGACAAGTTTCAGCCAAACGCAAGCGTCATCCTGCAGGAGGCGCTCTCCAACTACTCCCGCACCAAACCATCATCTTTTGCGCCACCAAGCATCACGTCGAGTATCTATTGCTCTTGCTCACCACCACCGGCTATGCATGCTCGCACATCTACTCGTCGCTCGATCAAGCTACACGAGGCATTCAAATGTCACGCTTCCGACGTGGTCAGACGAGTTGCTCATCGTCACCGACGTCGCTGCTCGTGGTATCGATCTGCCCGTCTCGAGCACGTCGTCAACTTTGACTTTCCGCCACAGCCTCGTACCTTTGTCCATCGTGTCGGACGTACCGCTCGTTCCGGTAGGAACGGTTGGGCGTGGAGCATGTGTACCAACGCCGAGTTGCCGTACCTCTGCGATCTGCAGCTCTTCCTCGCTCGTCCGCTCATCTCGTCCCATACAGCCATCGCCGCCATTGCCGACGGAAGAGACGTCGAATCGGCCGATCCCCTCGGTTTGCACGACAGTCTGGTCCTCGGCACGTTCCCGCGTGAAGCGCTCGACCTCGAAACCGAGTTCATCGGCTCCTCACTCACCAACACCTCGTCTTCCACCGCACACGACTTCCCGGCGCTTCGCCAGGTTGCCGAGCGCGCCCAGCAAAAGTACGAGAAATCCATCGCCAAAGCTTCGCAGGAATCGCACCGCCGCGCCAAAGAGATGATCAAGCTCGGCAGCATCGAGCAGATCAACATTCGCACCGCAGCTGGCGTCGAAGGCGAGGTGCCCGAATGGACGTTGGCAGGGTCGCCGCTCGAGGAGATGGCAGTCCACGATGTCATCCAGCGCCCGGCAACGTACGGTCTCCATGGGGCCAAGATGGCGGAAGCGGCTCGATCTGTGCTTGGTGAGAGTGCGGTCAAGAAGACCGAAGGTAAGGCGGCGGTCAAGGAGGCCGAGGAGGCCGCGGCCAGGGCTGCCCTCTTGGCCAAGGTCAACTCGTTTCGACCGCAGGAAACGGTGTTCGAGATCGGCATCCGGGGCGATGCGACACCGCTGGGTGCGCTCATGAGGAGCAGACGCCAGACGATGGACGTCAAGACCAAGCGCGCTGAAGCGTTGGAGGCGAGGAAGCGCGCCATGGAGGGCGGCGCTGACGAAGACCCAGAGGCTGCCTCTGCAAGGGTGTCGGCAAGAAGAAGGCTACCAAGGCGGCGCCCGAGGACGAAGGCGCTGGAGACGCAACCGTCGACTTGGAAGAAGCCGACGAAGCCGACATTCTTGCCGCCTTTGACACCGGCTCGTCTGCCAAGTTGGCCAAGACTCTGGCCGATGCTGGCCCGGACGCCTCGGCCGCTGATCGGAATCCGAACCTCGGACGCACCCCAAAGCAAGCGTACCCGACCCACCACGCCTAAAGCCACCAAGACAAACCAGGCTCCTATCGAGACCCCAACTTTTACCTCAGCTACGAGCAAGCCGGCTCTCCAATCCGAACGGGGTTACTCGCTCAACAACCCCAAATCGTCTGGCATCGACTCGTTCATCCAACAAGCATCCGCTGCCTCGTTCGACCTCGCCGGAGACGACGCTACGCTCGGCACCCAGTCGCAACGTCCCAACGTCACCCGGTGGGATTCCAAGAAGAAAAAGTTCATCCAAGGTACCGTCGGAGCCGACAACAAAAGATGATTCGTACCGAGTCGGTGTTCGTCTCCGGCCTCTTTCCGTTCGGGCCGTTTCGAAGATTGGAAGCGCGAGAAGCGCGTTGATATTCCAAGACGGGGAGGTGGAATCTTCCTCGGGTGGAGTGGCTGGAAGGGCGCAGATAGCGTGATGGGAGTCAAGCAGTACAGACACAACAAGATGACGCCTAGCAAGGCGGACAAGGCGCAACAGACGCAGGTGTTTGGCAAAGGTAGACCGGACAGGCCAAGAGACAGGCGGCAAGGGATGAAGTCAAGAGCGCCCGACAGATTCAGAAGGAGAGGAGATCAAGCAGAAGAGGAGGGACAAGAATGCCAGACCTAGCAAGAAGGATGGAAAGGGGGCAGAGGTGGTGGTTCGGGTAGAGGTGGACGGGGGGGTGGACGTGGGAGGTGGGGTAGAGGTGGTGGAAGGGAGGAGGCAGGGGTGGAAGGAGGTGAGCTTTTCTTTGTCTCTCTTTGCTTTTGGCAGAGTTGTTTGGATTCGGATGCAATCTCATGCCCTTCTTTCTCATCCCGCAAACGGGCGTTCAGCGTCATTCAACGATGTATTAAAAAAAAAAGTAAGATGAAAGAGTGTGATGCCAACGACTGTGATTCAAAGAGCGATCTACTACCTGCCATCCTTTCTGCCGAGTGCAGCGCCGAAAAAGTTGCCAAACTTTCTCAAATCGCTAAACGCCCTTCCTGCGCCCCCCTGTCCTCCTGCCTAGCGGCATTCGGTCCATCAAACGTGCCCGTCGAAGGAGTAGTTGGACTCTTCAAGCTATCCGGTCCAAACAGCGACGTGGATCTGTACTGGCTCGTCGAGGAGCTATCCCTCCTCGTTGCGCTATCTAGGAAGGAAGGCGTAGAGGCGGTAAAGGGCGACGAGAGGACGGGATGCGATGGCGGATCCATGTCTAGCTGTGTCAGGAAGCTCTGATCTGTCAATTGGGCTATGCGAGTCGAGTCCGAGGTTTGGCATCTGGATCGGAGGAGGAGGAGGAGGAGGAGGAAGATGTGACTTGGAGGAATCGGTCCAGGAGGCCGTTCTGGTCGACTTTGCGTACACCTTTGAAATCGAGCACTTTCTGGAAATTCGAAAACGATCGATCGCCCACCAGCTGGATGTACGACTGGATCAGGTCCATCTTGCCCCCTGTGGCGTCGTGCGTGCTGTAGGTGTGTGGGATGCGCGGTGCGGTCGACTTGGATCGGAGCAAGCACGACGCGCACAGCGTTCGATGCGGTCGGTGAGACGGTGGACGTAGCGGACGTACGAAGCGGCTTGGGTCGACAGCGCCGCTTGCTCCGCCGACGGCGTGGGCATCCAATGCGACAGACTGGCTTCCGTGGCATTTGCACTGCCATCGAGACCGACGCCGAGATCGTCGACAGGATACCGCGGCAACTCGATCAGACTCTTTTTCAACTCGGCAGCGTCTGCCAGCAGCTGCTCTGCCATGGCTTGTGTCAGAGGCCGCAGACGCACCAAGCCCTGCATGAATCTGTCGTCAGTACGCTGACGACCTTGTCGCACCAGCTGCGTACGAACCGCTTATTCTCGACATCCTGCCGCACCACCACGCCAATCTGCTCGAGCAGACTCGCCATATCCACAACGTACTGCGACTTGGTGCTGCCGATCCCGTTGGAGAGAGGCGGCAGCTGGTTCCACGGAACGGCTGGACGCAGCATCGAGTTCCAGATGGGTTCGGAGCACAGCTCGAGTTCTCTAGCCAACGTCTGGACCGCATACGAGACCAAGGTGGTAAAATATCTCGCTCCTCATCGAGGCTGATGATTCCTTGAAATCGGAGTGGATCTTTTCACGAGCTTATCCTCGAGCTGACTAGAGGTGCTGGCGCAGTAGTCGGCTGTATTGAGAACAAGACACCACTTTTGAATCTCGCCGATGTTGGGGCGCACATCGATGGATCGGCGGCCCGGCTCGGGTCGGAACAGTGCGGAACGCAGGACGTCTTCGGCGTAGACGCGCAGCCACTTGCGGTAGACCTCGTACAAGTCGCGCAAGGGTTCTCGATTGGAGAGCGTGCGCACTGTTCCAATGTCTGGCGGTAGAAGTAGAAGAGCTCGGTGGACGAGGCAGCACAGTGGTGCCCGCATTGGAGCTGCCGCCAGCAGCGTCGGCGCCCGCGAGGCGTCAAAGGCGTTGTCACCTCCAAACCTCCTCCTCCGCCGCCTTGCTGTGGTTGGCGCCAAAGCCGTCGTGCGAGATGCGTGCCCTTGACGTCGATACTGAACAACATTTCGGAAAGCGCACGGTCCTGGGCTTCGACAAAGACACCAAGGTATGGATCAAAGATGGCCGAGAGCGTCTGCACCTGTGCATGTGCCTGTTGCTGTTGCTGGGTCGGAGAAGATGCGCTGGTGGAGGTTGCTGGGGGTGTGATGAGCTCTTCAAAGGTGGTATTGTACTTGCGGCTCATGGCAGCTTCAAACTCGAGGGTCGAGTTGAGCGCCTCCATGAGCGTCGAGACGTCGAGCCTAGACTGCTCGCGGATGAGTACGCTGCGGAGGTCTTCCTTGGTGACATCAGCGAATCGACGAAGGAGCCATCGTTCCGCCTTCCAATGGTCCAAGAAAGCAGGTGCATGTTCGTCCTCGTGGATCTTGAGAATACGCCGAAACCATGCGAATCGTCTGGAGACATTGTCGAGCTGACCTGCCTCGTCTGTTGCTCGAAAGATGCGGCGATACTCGCGCAGCTGAAGGGAGCAATACCAGTCGATGAGTGCCGTCTTTGCCTCGTTGCCGATGGCATCGATGACGAGGGCTGAATCTGGCAAGTTTGTCGAGCGGACGGCGCGGTTGGGGTCGTGGAGGAAAAAGTTTTCGTAGTCCTTCATGATGATGGTGCGGAGGTTGTTTTGGAGCTCATTGACCTGCTTCCATGCGGATGCGATGCGTTCGACGCCACGGTAGGATTGGAAAAAGTCGAGGAGGGAGCGTACCGCTTGCAAAGCAGAAGCGGCTTCCCTGTAGCGCTTGGTCTCTGCGAGACGCTGGAGTTGATCGACGCCATTGACGAGCATCTGAAGGCGTTTGAGAGCGGTCATGCTGGAGACGACGTTGCGTTTGGCAATGTCGAGACTGCGAATGTCGCGAGTGATCTCCTTGACGACGTTTTCCGACTCTCGAGCCTTTTCTCGGATCAAGAGGAGCTGTTCGAGCAGAGCTGCAATGGCTTGCTGCACCTGGGTCATGCGATTGGCGTCGATCTCGGTCTCGAGCTCGGCGACGAGCTGGGTGATCTGATGGCGACATGATTGAATCTGCAGTCGAAGCACAGCCTGGACGCGGTCGATGGAGGCGAGACTGAGTTGTTCCTGCTTGGAAGAGGCGAGGAGTTGGTCGAGCTGAAGTTCAAGGGAGGATCGATCGGCTAGACTGTATGCTTCTGCTTTGAGGCCATTTTGGGGTTGCTGCTGTTTGTCTGGCAAGAGGATGTGGTCGATCTGGAGTGCCAGATCGTGTGAGAGCTCTGTCGACTTTGGTGGTAGCTGCGGTGGAGCTGCCGTCGACGATGCGGCATTATCCACCTCGATCGCAGGAGCATTCGACATGGCTTCCGGATGCAAAGAAGCTTTGTCAAGGCTCGCTGCCGGCTACACCAGATGGAAGGAAGAGCTTGATGAGACGGTGAGGATGGGTAAGAATGCCAAGAGTGCAAGCAACACTTTGTGACACGGCGTTGGTCAAGGCGTTGCCGGCAACTCTCAGGGTGTTAGATTCTGTGAATAGCATGCCGACACGTGACATTTCACGCGTTTCAAATGTTAGTTTTGGCTTTGGCTCTGTTTGACAGAGTGTAGTTGGCGCGTAGAGTATTTACCCAAAGTGTTGGTGTGTACAGTATGTGTGGAGAAGCTTTGCTTTTGATGCTTTCGCCCTCCATATACTGTACAGTACAGTACTGTACTGTACTGTACATTGTTGGTGTGCATCTTCAGTTCAGGTTACGATCTGGAATCAAGCAGAGAGCCCACTGTCATTTTCCGAGTGGACTGTATGACCGAGATGTTCTCGAAAGCACCTCGATTCCAACCACCTCCACCCTCCACCACACCTGACCCAACGCATACCACCCTACAGAGCCACAGCCGCATTGGAAGCAGGGTGTCTACCCTGATCGTCCCGTCACCATGTCGCGAAGACCACTGGCCGAACCAGCATCGATTGCTGCCAATGCACCTCCTTCCCACGTCAGCGTCGTTCGTCGTCCTCTTGGACCCAGCACAAAGTCCAACGTCGCTCCCGTCATCCCATCCACCAGCGCGTCGACCCATGCAGTCAAGACCCAGGTCAAGCTCGAAGATCGCCTCTTGAAAGCAGAATCGAAATTCAGGACCTGCAGCGTGACAAAATCACCGTCCAGAACGAGCTCGGCGACCTCCAAACAGAGCTTCGTCTCGCAGCTCAGCGCGAAGCCAAGCTGAAACATAGCCTCGAGAAATGGGAAAAGTCGCACGCCTCGCTCAAAGAGAAGAGCAGCAAGCTCACCGACCTCCAAGCTAGACTAGGCGAACTGCACAAGGTGCATGAAGAGTCCAAAGCACGCCGCCAGAGGGAGATCGACGATCTCACCGAGAGACTTGGAAAGGAAGAGGAGAGACGCAAACACGATCTCGCCGAAGCAAAGCACTCGGTGGCAAGCGAGAAAGCGAAAGCACGCGAGTATCAGGCCAAGTGTACCGCCATCGAGGCAGAGCTAGAGCATCTTCGTATCCAGGGAAGTGCCTCCAGTGACATGCTGAGCCAAAAGCAAGCCTTGATCGACGAATTGCAGGCGCAGCGAGATTCGGACAAGATCATCGCCATCGATGCGCAAAAGTACGCTCGCAAGATCGAGACCGAGCTCAACCACCAGATCGAACAGCTTCGGCTCAACTACAAACCAGCAAGACCGAAGCTGCGCACGCGGCGCACGAGCAGCAGGCAGCAACAGAAGCAGCTCGCTCCGAACTGCAATCCGAACTCGAAGAGCTTCTGCTAGAGGTAGACCAGATCGAGCAGCAGCACGTCCACAATCTCGCCATGGTGGCCAAAGCCGTCTCTCAGCACATCGAGGCGTTGCAGTTCCAGTCGCGTGCCCAACAGGATGCATGGACGATCAAGTGGCATCACAACGTCTCGGAACGAATCTCCCTCGAAACGCTTGCTGACGAACGTGCCGCACAGATCCACGAGCTCGTTGCCGTCGTCAAGCAGGTACAAGACGATCGTGATGCTGCCAAGCAACTCGTCTCTACTCTACAGACCGATCTCATCAGCATGACCGCAGAGCTCTCTGCCGAGCGTCAGCTGGCCAGCCTGCTTATGGTGCAACAACAAGATCAGCAGCAGCAACGAGCTGGCGTCGGTGCCAGTACCAGTTTTAGCGACCTCTCTGGACTGTCGATCGCACTCGACACCGACGACGCAGCCAACTCGCTCCTCCAGGCACATATCGAGGACCTGCAAGCACGCAACACGCTGCTCCAGGAAGAAGCTGACGATTTGCAATCTAGACTCATCGCACGCTCTACCGAAGCCAAAGCCGCTGAAGAAGCGCTAGCTACGGTCCGATCCCAAGTGGCGACGCTCGAAACCGCCGTCGCGGCCAAGGAGCGTCAAGTCGACAGCTTCGTGGCCCAGTTGTCCGAGCTCGAACCTCTCCGCCAACGTCTTGCTACGGCGCTCGATGAAGCCGCCGCAGCTCGCAGGGAAGCCCAGGCGCAGACCGAAGCCTCGCGCTCGCTCACCGCCTCGTTGCAAAACGCACGACTCGCCCAAAACGCCTGGCGCGAGGAACGCGATCGAATGGCAGCCCTTCTGGACCAAGCCGAGCACTTTGAATCGCTCTACCACGAGCTCGTCGAACAATCCAAACACCTCGTCGAACGCAACGCACTCGCCGAAGAGGAAAAGGCGACGCTATCGGCACTCAACTCGGAGCTGCTGAGCCACAACAATCCCAACCAAAAGATCATGTATATGGACAGGGTCAGGCACGAATTGGACCATGTCAAGCAGGAGAATCTGGGACTGAGGCTACAGTTGGAGAGGATCGAGGAGGAGAATCGACAGCTCGGAAGCGAGTTGAGCAGCTACAAAGCTGTGGATGTGCCTTTGAGCCAGAGACCAAGGGCCGAAGTGACGAGGGTAATGCGTGCCACGGATCACCAAGGCTTGCTGAGGCAGGTTTCTGGGTCGATGGAAGAGCTCAAGCCGGTGAGGATGGCAGAGAGTGGTTTGCCAGCAGCGACGCCAGCGAGGACGACGGTCTCGACTCCGGTCAGGTCGACGTTCGGCGCAGCGACGACGAGCAAGACTCCCTTCTCGACGCACGGTCCACGGTTCACGGCCGTACCACTCCAACCCGAGCTGCAAAAGACGCTGCAGGTGGAAAAAAGCAGCAGAAGCAAGAGGTCGAAGAGACGTACGGCGATGGTGCAACCGCCGAGGCGTTGGCGCATCCTCCGCTGCCCATGGACACTGGCCTGTCGCCGAAAAAGCGTCGTTCGTACGGCAACCTTTCGGTGCATGCCACCGGAGAAGCAGCCGAGGACGAAAGCGACAACGAGCACGAGGACGATGTAGAAGATGACACGCTTCTTCCCCTTGCCACTGGCGCTGAGGCCGATCGTTTGGTATCCGAGGACGAGGAGGTGGCGACACGACGCAATCGTCCCCGACATACTCTCGTCAACAGCGGAGCCTTGCGCCTGAATCCACCAGCGCAAGCGTCCTCGAACGCTCTGCCTGCTTCCATCGCCCCATCGGCCGCTCCCACTACGAGTGTCACGGCCACACGACGTCCTAGCCTCGCAACCTCAAGTTTAGGCATCAAAGCACGCCGAGTATCCGAGCTCGTCCGCGCATCTACTCCACCTCTTGCCCTCAGTGGGGACATTTCCAGTCTCGAAACGCCGCACAGCCACCTCTTGGATGCCGCATTGCCCTCTCCCAGCCCTTACGGACTTGCAGATTGGACGGCGACGGACGAGACCAGCCATGTGCCGGGGTTGAATCCTCACCGTCGCGGAGGATTCGATCTTATCCATTCGACACCTCTCGACTTGCAAAGATCCAAGTTGAAATCGCGCTATTCGGGTGCACAACGTATACCTCTCGTAGTAGACGCTTCGACCACGCCCAAAGGATTGCTACCACCAAAGAGAAACAGTGGAACGCGCATAGCTATACAACAGGAGAATCGGACGGTGGTGGAGGATGAGCACGATTCTTTCCGCAAAGGTTGGCTCTACGAAGATGATGAAGACCAGGTGGACTTGCCTGACTTTTCGATCGAGAATCCTCATCCCCAGCGCTCAATCCACACCAACAAGCAGCAAAAGCAAAAACCAAAGGCAAGAGCCTCGATCAAGATCCCCAAACCCGGTCCTATGGCTCGCACCTTTTTCCGCTAGTCTCACTTTCTACACGCTCTACTTTTGATACCAAATCAATATCGATACCACACTGTACACATTGACGACACGTTTGACGATTTGAAATCTCGGAGTGCAATTGAGTGGATGGGAAGCACAGCAGCGTAAAGCGGCGCTACGAGAGATGCATCTGTCGAGAGACATACGTGGGTGGTAGATCATAGATGTCGTGCAAGCTTTCGCCGAGCTTGTCTCGATCGTCAAAGAGATGCTTTTCTTGGTCGATCGAGATGCGATAGACGTTTTGCGCCGAGTCTGTTTTGGGGCCCACATTGCGGAGCAAGGTTGCATCAGTTTCAGTTGTCGTCCTTGTGCTCTGTGGGTCTTCTGCGTGCGGATGGGACTTACCAGTGACGTTGGAGATTTCTTCGAGCTCAGGAGTGTTTCTCGCATTCAAACCGATAAAGGTGGCATACACTGCCAGCACGGCGAAAAGCGACCAGGCGGGGATCAAGAATGCCCACTCCCTGTTGGGGTACCATGCAATGCCGATGCTCTCGAGCATCTCATCGGGTGTCAGTGCCCAGGCGATCCATCCGATCCAGAGGACGGTGGCAAAGATGAAGAGTGCAAAGCCGTAGTATTCGCCCGCATTGCTCCTCGCCGCTGTGGAAGTGGTCACAGGTGCGGCTTGGGCGGGGGAGCCAGCTCGAAAGGAATGTCGCGCCTTTTCGTCTACCCACGACTCTGTCGCCTCTGCGGCGTTTTCAGCTGGCACAGCAGCAGCAGCAGAAGAAGAAGAGCGCAGGTTGGAGGCCGTGAATTGATCCTCCACCGGTAGCGCGGCCAGACTGTGAAGCTGGAGCGCAAACGGGCCGGATTGAGCCTGAAAGTTGCTCCTCGCCATCAGGCTCCATTCGTACACCTGGTCCGGATGGAATTCTTCCGCAGTATCCGGATCGACAGGACGGCCACGGTAGAAGGGCTTGAAGTCGTCCCAGCTCGAGTCAAAGACCCAAAAATCGTCGTTCGTTAGCACCATATTGACGTTTGAATCGGCCACATCGTCGCCCTCGTTCGGGATGGTGAAGCTCCATTCCCACACAATGACACTTTCTCGCCTTCCATCGGGTCGGCGCTTGGGTTCTTCTGTCTTGATCTCGAACACAAAGGAAGTGACGGGATGCTTGCCACCGCCTGGATTCGAACCGTCCGAAGGCGGAGGGGACGGTTCGGACCAGTTGGGTTGTTTGCGAACCACCAAGCGAAGGCCGGAGAAATCGTCTTTGGTGAGAGTGACGGGGAAAGCGGTGGAGGAGGCCTGGGAGGCGAACCCAGCACCTCCAAGGGTGGTAGTGTCGAGGAAACCGGAAAAGACGAGCTCACCACGGCTGATGGGTGGATATTGAACAATGGCGGTATGCGAATGGCTGGTGCCGCCTCGGACGCGGTCATCGACGGCGCAAAAGTAGTCGGACCGCCAAGCTAACGCGGGGGCACGGGGATTGGGACCGGGTGCAAAGAGGGCTGTTGTACCTTGGTAAGCCATGCTGATGCTGTTGTTCAAGAAAAGGATGTGGTAGATGTAAAAAGAGGAAGCGTTACAAAAAAGTGGAGTAAACTATGAAGGGAGCAGCAGCGCACGGACAGACTTGCCCACCCACGAACGACATTGAAAAAAAAGCAGTTCGGCTAGCATCATACCCGGACTCGTCCTTCATCATCTTTATCACTCTATCTTTCCATCTTGACATTCATCAGCTGGAGTCGACCCTCTCTTTGCTTTCCATCGCCACGAGAAGCGCAAGATCTCTGCTACGATCGATTTCCGATACCTGACACGATCACTAAATCTCACCTCGCGCCAGTTGTGCACTCGCAGCCTTATTTGCAGACACCCAAACGATGACTTCGCACACGTTGGCGCGCTTCGACAGCAGTAAAGAGCTGCAAGAGGATTGCGCTTTCTGTCGCATCGTAGCTGGTCAATCCTCGGCATATATCGTATACGAAGATGACGACAACATTGCGTTTTTGGACATCTTGCCGTTGAGACCGGGTCACACGCTCGTGATTCCGAAAAAGCACGTTCAACAGGTGTCGCATTTGGATGCAAAGACGGCTGCTTCGCTGTCTGAGGCGCTGGTCAAGACAACGAGGGTTGTCGGGAGAGGTGAGTTTGACGTCTTGGACAGATGAAGGGGCCAACGTAGCCTTTTGGAAGAGACTTGCTCACTGGATTGCATTTTGTTGGTTGAAATCGGGTTGCATGGGCGTGACGCTTGACGCAGCTCTTGGTGATGAGAGGTTGCAGGTTATTACAAATCAGATCTATGCTCAGCTGGTACCTCATGTAAGTTTCGTGGCATCGGAGTGCATTCACTGACCGCGACATTTATGAGAGCTGGGCTCTGACAGGCATCATCTTGACCGCGCTTCTTTTGATGACTGCACAGGTGCATTTTCACATTGTCCCGGCGGCCATGCGTCCAAGTTCGAAGGACAAGAGCAAGAAGCCAAGCTCTAGTAATGCGCTGGCGATGATGGGACTCGGCCACGGACGCGAAGAATTGGACGACGAGGAAGCAGAAGAGCTGTGCACCAAGATGCGTCAAGCAGCCGAGCAGCTTGGCAGGGAGCGCAATGCGAAATTGTAAAGGCGCGAGTGGACTCAGAAAGCAGCCGAAATCGATACGCGTTGGTTGCAGTAGAAATAGGCTGGGTGAATGGGCGGGTGTGTGGATGAGTTTTGTGGAGTGCCGAGATTGCTACGAGTGAATGGGATGCTTACGATGTGATGGAGCACAGAAAAGCATGGCGAATGTCGATGTAGGTTGTGGAAATGAGAATAGTTTGATATATTGCAGCTTGTATTGCGGCATGTGACATGTAGAGAAAGTGGTGAAACTGGGAATTGTTTTACTCGGAAGCGCGCTTGATCTTGAGATCCGAGAGGTCGACTTGAGAGCCGGTGGCGATGGCGTGAGGGGATGCTTGCTCGAAAGATCTATGCGATGAGCGGCAAAGAGATGTCAGCTATGCGCAACATGTAGATGTGCAAAAGGGGGATATCTACTTACTCGGTGTATCGCAACCTGTGTACGGGGGGACGTTCGGCATCCTGGAAGAGGAGACGTTCCTCTGCCTTTTGCTTTGCGAGTTCCAAGTGCCTGGCGTTGCGCTCCTTCCAGACGCTGGAAGGGGTGGACCAATGCTCAATGTATCGGGTGAGCCATGGTTTTTGGGCGTCGGTGTGGAGGTTGTCTTCGGACTGGTTGCCCGGTGCGGAACGACCGGAAGATGATGCTCTGGAAGGGTGAGGGTCGGCGTGAAGGGTGGAGATTCGGTAGAGACCGAATACTGCAATGGCGCCGAGGAAAGTGTAACGCCAGATGGGAGCGCCAAAGTTTTCGGTAGTGTAGTCGTCGTGGTCGGCAGCGGTAGAGGAGGAAGAGGCACCACCTCGGAGGATGCGTGTCGAGTGAAGAGAACGAAGAGGGGCAGTCGAGGCCATGGAGAGAGCAGAAGCTCGTCGCAGAGCCATGCTGACGGTAGGAGTTGCGACCATCTTTGCTGCTGCTGCTATATTGTGATAAGGTGAGGTGAAGGTGATGATGATGATGAGCAAGATCAAGATCAAGATCAAGATCAAGAGTGTTGGATATCAACCACGCCAGACTCTCTCTCTCTCTCTCTCTCTTGCTCTAAGATACTATCGGTTCCGAATTCTGCTTTTCCCGATTTAGGCTTGGATATTGGTGATCGAATGGTTTTTCGCACGGCACCAATTGGAAATGCAAACAAAGCCGGTCTAACATTGTTATTTTGTGCTGCCCTGTCGATCCATTCGAATTTCAAAGTTGCAGGACTGGTGGAATGCGCTTGCTAGGCACTGGAGCAGAGACCCTTGTTTCCACTTGAACCAACAGTCGAGGTGCTGCGTCGTCTGTTTACACTAACCTTACCCCTGTCGTACACATATATGCAAGGAATCTTTCCATCGACGCCGACGTGGTTGTCTCTCTATACTACAGTCTCGGAACAACGTGCACATTATTGTGTAACTGTAACCGTGTTGCCATTGCAGTCGAATATTCAGACCCATTTCATCATGCATGGCTCATGATCCAGAGTAGTCAGTGTGAAACCTGTACGACTCGAGTACAACACAGTAGTATAGTGCACTGTACTGTATAGTGTATGTGTATGTGCTTTGGGCTCGCGTGTGTTCAGTAGACGTGTGCGTGGCCAACAGGGCGTACAAATTGCTCTCCTCGATCTTCTCCTCTTCTCAACTCCGCTGTTTGCGATGTCATGCTTTCATTGGAAATCGCCCACCATAGGAGGACCCAACTCTATGAGATTGATCATCTTTTAACCAAACCGTTTAGACTGTACTGTACCTTCTGACAAGCGTGGCTACCATCCTTCATGGCATGGCTAACTACAGTCGCGTCAACTCGAACATATTTGCTGTGCTGTCCTTGTTTGGCTTTTGGATTTTTGGATTTGGATTTTTGGGTTTTGACTTTTGGAGGTTTCACAGTTTGTTGTGTCTGAGTAATGTTTCCATTATCATCACCATCATCACCACCATCATCACCACCATCATCACCACCATCTCTCCCCCTTTTCACCCTTCTTTGCTCTACAAACAGTCTTGGCACGGCTGTCTTGTCAACTCATCCACCCTTTTATCTCCTTTGTGTCTACATCTTGGCTTGCTATCTCACAACGACGTACACACACGTTTCTTCAACCCACCAACATTTTCTTCACTTGAACCCATCCTTGGCATTCGCTTTGCCCTGCCCTGCCCTGCCCTGCTTTCGCCTCGCTTTCGCCTTTTCGTTCATCTTTGCTACATCTCACCAATCTGCTCGCTCGTCGCAGTCCCAAATTTGGTGCCATCCCTGACTTTGATCGCATTCCGTCTTTGCACTCCGACCTCTTACACTCTTTTGATCCCTCGCCTGCCTGCTCCAACTTCCATCCACTTTGAATCTCGCCCGCAGCACCCTCTGATGCTTTGATCGCCTACTCCCACTCATCTTTCATACTCCTTTCGCCTGGTCGCGACCGACATTGTCATCTGTCTCTCACCTCAAACACAAAGGTGCTAGCCACCATGTCGACCTCTTCTTCGTCTTCCACTGCTTCGGCAGCTTCATCACGTTCACGTCCATCACATCCAACACCAAAACCATCTCGTCTGGCGCGTGCTGCTCTTCTCTTCACTCTCGCCGCCCTTCCTTTGGCCTCTGCATCCGTCAATAACTTTCCTCAAATCGACTTTGACCTCCTCGGCGCCGTCAGCATCGCTGGCTCCTTTGCAGGCATCCAACTGTGGAATCAGTCCGGCTCTTCCACAGCCCAACCCGACCTATGACCCAGCCGCATCCTCCCTCCTTTCTCGCGCCACCAATGGCACCGTCAACTTTATCAGCGCCACCGAAGATGGTGGCACCATTCGTGCCATCTGTCAGATGCAGTCCCCCCAGCACCGTCTTTGTCGCCGGCAATTTTTTTCAATAGGAGGTACATCCGTCAGCAACATCGCTGCCTACAATCCCTCCTCCAACGCATTCACCAACATGGCTGGAGGTCTCGACGGCACCGTTCATGCCCTTTCTGTGATAACGCCCACCAGCAGCTCATCGTCGGTGGTTCCTTCTCTGGGCCTGTCAACGGCAAGACCGATCGATACCTCGGCAACGTAGCGCAGTGGGACCTCGCTGCCTCGAGATGGAATCCCGTCGACTTTGGCGGTCTCGACGGCACCGTCAACACCATCTCGGCAGGCGCCAACAACTCGCTCGTCCGCTTCGGAGGTAGCTTCAACACCAATTTGCATCCACCGGCGCCAATGGCATCGCCTCGGCCACCAACACATCCGCCTCGCCCCTCACTGCCGCACTCACCCCCATCTCGCTCGGCCAAGTCGAGTTTGTCGGCGGTCCTAGCTCCTCCAACGCCGGCTTCAACAACCCTGCCCAGATCCTCTGCCCACAAGGCCCGACGGCAGCGGCAACTCGTACCTCTTCCAAGATGGCGTCGAAGGTCGTCTCACCGCGCGTGCCTTCCGTGCTCTCAACGTGCGTGCCATCCGACTCGGCAACACCTTTGTCGATGGCCGCGGTACACGCACCTTTGGCATCGTCTCGATCCCCGACAATACCGAGCTCGAGCTCGTCTACCTCGACCCTGCCACCGGTCAAATGCCACCTGCACCAACAACTGCCCTCTGGCCCACGACCCTTCCATCCCTACCAAGACTTTTTGATCGCAGACACGCCCGCCAACAACGCTGCCGGTGGCGTCAAGAGGCTCACCGGAATCCAGTTCACCGCCAGCCAGTACTATGGCGCCGGAGCCGGCTTCACGTCCTCGAACTCCTCTCCGAAGGTGGTTGGGCCTACGCCTACAACGCCCTTAACCGTGGGGCTGCAACTCGAATCAGAGCGGTGTCAACGGCACCGACTCGTCTTCCACCAACCAGGCGGATGGTACACGAGCACAATCAACACGCTTGCCGGCACCGTCGAGCCGGTACTCGCCTACACCGACTCGTACAGCAACCTCGCCTCTGCTTCATCTTCGGCCACCGTCACCTTTTCGGTCGACATTCCCTTCAACGGCAACTACACCATCAACATGTTTGTTCCCGGATGCAGCGCCAGCGGTCAGTGCGGACAGCGCACCGACGTTCAGGCCAATGTCTTTGCCTTCAGGGCTCTCAGGGCAACCTCACCCGCGTCGCCCAGACCAACCAGCAGGATCAGACCGTCCAGATTTACAGCGGCAAGTCAACAAGGCCGCTCAAGGTTTCCAGCCCACCGTTGTCCTCTCCATCCCCGCAGATGCGCCCGCGCCTTCCGGCGGCGGCGACTTTACCGTCATCGCCGACAAGGTGAGCTTCCTCTTGCTCAACAGCAATGAGACGCTTCAGATGAGCTCCAACGGCTTTGGACTGCTCGAGTACAACCTCTTTGACCCTGCCGTCACTGCCCTCCAGACCAACGGCACAGCCAACTCCCCAACACCACCATGACCGACATCGACACCTTCTCGGCCACGCTCTACGCAAATGGAGTCCGCAAATCCGCCAACAGCAACGTCATTTCCGCCATCGCCACGGTCGGCTCTCATACCTTTGTCGGCGGCGCTTTCTCATCGACCGGCAACGTCCGCTTCGCCAACATTGCTGGCTTTTCCGGAGATGCCAGGACGCCCGTCGCCATCGCCAACGGAGGTCTCAACGGTCCCGTTCAGGCGCTTGCCAGCCTGGCAACACGCTCTACGTCGGAGGCAGCTTTACTGCCACAGCAGACAACTCGGTCACAGCCTCCTACATTGCCCGCTACGACCCCGATGCCAATGCTTGGAGCGCTCTCAGCGGCGGTCCCGATGGCGCCGTCACGTCGATCTACCCGCTTGGCCCTGACTCTGTCCTGGTGGCTGGCTCCTTCGAGACTGTCAACGGCACCGGCCAGTCCGGAGGCTATGCCGTGTGGAACTCGACCGCCAACAGTTGGCAGACCCAGGCCAGCTTTGTCTCTGCAGAGATGACCGCCGCCTTTGCCGATTTCGCCGCTACCAACAAGCAGAGCTTCCTTGCCGGAAGTGTGCGTGCGCTGAGCCTCCAGTCGGCCTCCGGCGCCGCCCAGCTTCGCGCTCCCGACAAGTCTGGCAACTTGCCCGTCATCGAGTCGCTCAACTTTCAATTTGCCAATCCGCCGGCTCTCCGGCTGCCGCCTCGTCGTCATCCGCCACTGCACGCAGGCGCAGTATCAACATCTTGCAGCAGCAGCAGCAGCAGCAGCAGCCGAGACGTGTTGAAACCAAAGGCCAGGTGCAACAACGCAGCGCCGCGGCCTCTGGTTCCAGTCTGGGTTCCAAGCTGCGTTCGCTGCTCCCGAGATCCATAGCAGCGCCGACGCACCCGTCCAGGTCCCTTCTCTCACCAAACGCGCCGACGTCATGGTCCCCGCCTCGCTCATGTCGAACGGTCAAAACGAGATTCTCGCCAGTGCGTTCTGGCAGCGCAACGACGGCTCCTTTGTGAACATTCTCGGCGGCAACTTTACCACCACCGACGGCATCCGCAACTTGGCCTTCTACGACGACGCCAGCAAAGCCGCTTCCGCTTTCCCCGCGCGCCCCACTGCCGCGAACCGGCCCACGTATCTGTCGTTCGTTCGTTGCTTGTCGACTCGGACATCCTGTACGTCGGCGGCGATGGTGGATTCGAGGCGTACGATCTAAAAAGGCCAGCTGGGTCTCGAACGGCGCACCCCTCACGGCCAGCAGTGGACAGGTGCTTTCCGTCACTGCCATTGACCATCGCCCCGACACGACCCAGCTTCTCGTCTCGGGCAGTTTCGCTTCAGCCGGTTCGCTCCCTGTCTCAACGTCTGTCTCTGGGATACCAATGGCATGCGCTGGAGCCCTCTGAGCGCCGGTCTAGCGGTCAGATCTCGGCCATCGACTTTGCAGGCGCAAGCAAATCAGCTCATCCTCGCAGGATCCATGACGGTCAACGGCGCCGAATCTTCGCTCGCCAGCTACAACTTTGACACCCAGGCCTGGGCCAATCTGGGCTCGGTCGGCAGCGGCTCCAACCAGATCCCTGGACCGCCACCGCAGTCAGCGTCGACGATCTCAATGCAAACGCCATCTTTGTCGCCGGTCGCACTGCCGACGGAAGCCAGCCGTACTTGGTCCGATGGGATGGCACCCAGTACACGGCCGTAGGCAGCGGTCAACTGTTACCCGCCACCGGCATCTCGCAGCTGACATTTGTGCCCATCTCAAGAGCCCACCCCAGCAATCCGATTCTCAAGGACAACCGACTGCTCGTCGTCAGCGGTGCCTTGATGACGCACGACTATGGCAACATCTCGAGTGTCTTCTTTGATGGACAGAGCTACTCGCCTTTCCTGCTGGCGACCAACCTCGATGGCTCTTCGGGCATCGTACGTGCCTTTAGCCGATCCACCGAAGTGCTCCGCTTCCCCAACCTCCACCATCTGGCCGTCGGTCTCGTCATTCTCATCTCGATCGCCATTGGTCTTGGCATCGTCTTCCTGCTGGTGCTGCTCGGCTTGATCTGGGCAGTGGCTAGGAGACGTCCTGAGCCACGCGACATGGATGTGCCTCTATCGGCAAGTGACGAATCGCTCGGTCTTGGCGAGAAGAAGCGTCCTTCCAGTTTGCTAGCCACGCTCAACGCAGCCACTGAGAATGCCATGCTGGGCGAACACGGAGCTGGCGCTGCCGGTATGGGCGCTGCAGCTGGCGCCGGTGGAGCTGCTGCTATGGCCGCTGCCGCTTCCCACCATCGACACGACTCGCAGCCACACGACTTGAGTGACGAGGCAGCCTATCACAGCGATGGCGCTCGCACAGGCCAGAGCGCACACACCCAGTACCATACCGACGACGGCGGCTTCGATGACGATGCCGAAGCCGGTCTCGCCACGGGCATGGTCGGCACCTCTGCCGTCGCTGCAGCCGCCATTGGCGATGACGACGACTCGCCCATGGAAGGCATCCCCGCCCATGCGCGATACGATTTTGTCCCCAACCACGAATCCGAACTGCCGCTCACCGCAGGCGAACCCATCGAGATCCTCGACGACCAAGACCGTCACTGGTGGCTCGCCAGAAACACCCGAGGCCAAACCGGCGTCGTTCCTAGCGCCTATGTCATGTGAACAATCCCGCTCCAAAAGCCCAAGCCAAAGCCAGCCCGAGCACTTCCATCATACCCGTTCCACCCACCAAGCTGGAACATCACTCTTTCTCACATCTAGTAATCCTTCTCTGTCGTTTCTCTGTGCATTTCGTTTTTTCTCTTCTTCTCCATCAGTGCGCAAAAGTCCTTTTGTTCATCGTCTTTTGTTTTTGGTCAAGCACCAGGCTGAGGAAGCCTGCTCGCCGATAATTCTTAGCGTGTTGACTCACGTTTCTGTTTGTAGAGAGGGTGTGTATGTGTGTGTGTGTGTGTGTGTGTGTGTGTCATGCCTGTTGCCGTGTTTTGAGTGTGGAAGCGTGCGGCAGCGGAGACGAATAGTGAAGAGAAATTGTTGTGAGCCGCTCGAGGAGCTGGGCTAAGTAACTGCGGAAACGAAAAAGCACGGAAACGTGCTTGGGCCACCCAAAGTAAAAAAAAAAAAAAAAAAAAAAAAGGACGGAAACGTCCTTCGCCACTTTCCGTAACGACACTTCCCACCATCATCATTTCATCCAGCCTCACCCAGCCGATGCGAGATATGGACACGACAGCGCTTCATCAAGATGTAGCGGCGGACAAAGGCGTCGGCAGCAGCACTGGCCTATCCCTTCGAGAAAAGATGCGGCTCAAGGCGCAGCAAAGACTCCACGACCAAGCAGCAGCAGCAGCAGCAGCAGCAGCACCTTGCTCCTCTTCAGTCAGCACTCGCACCAATACTACTTCCTTCGCAGCCATCGATATTGACAGCGACGAAGAAGCGCTGGGATCTCTCACCCTTGGTCGCACCAAGCGACAAGCTGCGCTCAAACGACCAGCAACCTACAGCATCGACCCTCTCGACGACGCTTCCCGCCTAAAGCGTGATCCGAACAAGCTCTCCATCTCACCCGCCAAGTATGCCGCAACACCCATCAAGAAGAGCAAGAATATCGACAGCCTATTGAGGGAACAGCAGCGCAGGATCAAGCGTGGCACAGATGCCGAGGGATTCCTAAGGGCAGAGGCAATCGCGCAAAGCATCGAACACGAACGACTTGGAAGGATGGGCATCGGATACTCTGATCACGATGGTGATGCCTACAGTCAACATCGAAATCCAGGCGAATCTTCAAAGCCATCGCAGCTAGCATCCGTCAAGGTAAAGCGCTCGAATGGCAACAGCACCCTCACCACACAAGGCAACATCGGAAGGGAACCAGAACCGACGGTTAGGGCCTTGTCTCCGACGATTCCATCCTTTTTGTGGTCATCGCAGTCAGAGGCAGGTCCATCGGACGAGGAATCAGATCTAGAACTCGACTCTAGCGTGCAGAAGCAGCGACTTGCCGCGTCTCTCGCTGCCGTCAGTGTGGATGAAGACGAAAAACAACAAGCGCTCGACATTCTTCGGCGTGACATGCGCGATCGCAAACACCCCACAACCAAAGCGTCAAAGGGTCAGATCACTTTTTACAAGCCAGGAAGGACGCTGGCTCCTGAAATCGCCCCTAACTTCTGCCCGCTTCCTTCCCTAACAGCGAGCAAGCAAGAATCAGTCGCTTCTTCGCCCACGGAACATCTCGATTGGAACACCGTATCCCCACACCTTCTGCTGGCTGGTATTATTCCTCCTTCACTCGATCTTGACAAACGCCAAGTCCGCCGCATTCTCGTCTGGGCCGGTATCTCCTTTATCTTGGAGCAGGACGTTTTCCAATCCCAACTTCTCTTGGCGTTCTTTCGGTCTCTAATCTCCTCGGCGACACCGCATTACCGTCAACAGCTTCAGTCGGCCATACCAAGAGCTCTGACAGACATCACTCGACGTATTCCTCTCGTCCTGTATCAAATCGGCATTCACGAGCGTGTGTTCAAACAGTGCTTTCGCGACAATCTAACTGCGGCCAACGGGGCATGTTTCACGCTTGCACAGCACAGACCTTCTTCGCAGACGCACGCTCGGGATGGGACCAGCTCCTCCACCAGTGCCGAGTTTAAAAACTTCAAAGTGTATGTCACCCAAGCAGAGCGGGATGAGATTGTGATCCGTCTCGCGCAGATGGTGAGTATAATCACTTCTGCCTCGCCTACCACAACTTTTGTCGAGGAAGATCTGAACGCGCTGGCCGGATATGTTTCGAGTATGGCCATCGCCTGTGCGGCGAGTACGAATCTCGAATTGCACGGTTCGGTGGGTGATGCGTTCACCAACATCTTCAGAGCAGCCCGAGAGGAAGGTCGAGTCGTTGAAAAGCTGCAGGAGGAAGTGTGTCAAAGGACGTTATCTGGGTTGGACGACGAATCGATTGCGATCCGAGCACGGCTGGTGACGGTATTCCCTGGAGAAGGAAAAGAGGTTGCGGCTGTACAAAGGTTTCTTGCCTGGCTCGTACTCACCGAGCACGTTGCTGCGGATCAAGCGGTCGCCGACTCACCTGCCGACGCAGTCGCGTCATCAGATGCAACCATGGACGCGGGCGAGGACCTTGAGCGAATCGCCAACGTGGAGACATCACCGTATTGGGAACGAACACCGTTCCAGCCGCTCTCGCTCGATCTCGAGAGGTTGGTGCGGGCAGTCGATCCAGCTGATCATCGATCGCCCTTCCACATCGCAGTGCTCACCAGTGACGCGGTCAGACAGGACGATAACACGGTCGAAAGCAAGAGCACAGACTTTGCCACCCTGATAGCAGCCACCCAACTGCTTGCTCTCACTCTGCACGACCTCGCCCTCCACCTCTGCACCTTCCGCAGCACCCAACACGCCACCGACGCAGCCCAACCTCAAACCCCATTACCACGAGTCCTCCGCCAATGCCTCCTGTCATACACCCACCTCAACCCCAAACTCGACCCGCACCGTACAGCTGCAATCCGCACACTCATCCAAAAACTCTTGCTCATCAACAGCAAGATTCGCGACAACAGAGCAGACGTCATCTTGACAAGTCTCGCCAAAGATCGTCTTCAAAGAACCGCCCACTCGTTGGAATATCAGCTGCAAATGTTGTTGGGCGAGAGTCTGACTGCGTCGAGCTTTTTAAAGTGATTCGCGACATGTCACAAGAGGACGACACATCCTCCTTTCCCCTGCAAGAATGTGTGATCTTTGGAATGACATCCACGCCAAATTTTCCAGAATCGACATCTCAAAGTGCGTACAACAGACACAAGCACATGTCTGTGGATGAGACTCTGATCCGTATCTGTGCACAGCGATAGAGCAGCATCTTTTTCAACCTTGCAAACACATGGCACGCTAGTTTTTTCAAGACTTGGTGCGATTTTGCTTCCTAGATAGATACATTTTGCGCTTTGCTACGTCTGTAGTGTGGAATAAAAATAAAAAAAGAATGTGGTTTCATAAGCCGACCTTGAATACAATCAACCTCTGCAACACTGCCATCTGCACTTGTCAGCTAAAGGAGCCGGCAAACATGGCAATGAGCGTGACCCAAGCACCCCTGCCCAGACTCTCGATGCCTTCCTCGTCGACCATCTTGTTAAAGCAGTCCATGAGGCCCTCGTATCTCCTAACGACGGGCGCGCCGAATTCGGCGGCTGCTTCTTCGGCGGTTTGCTCCTCGATGGGTCGAAGTGCGATGACGGGTTCTGGTGGTTCACCGCCCGAGTAAGTGGGTTGCGAGTTGAAGCCTGTCGAGGGAGGAGAGGAAGCGTTTGCGGTGGTGGTAGAGGCGGGTTCGGGTGTAGTCTGACCAAGCACGCGAGCAGCCTTGCTGCTGGCATTAGCGCTACCGTTGGGGTTGGCAGAGGCGACGTCGCCATCATCGTCGCCATCCTCATCATCTTCGATGGCGAACGAGGGCCTACCGGGCAGCTCACCAGGCGAGGAAGGCAGCGGCTTATCCACGGCACTGTCGGTGGATTTTCTGACGTCGGCATCGCGATAGGCACCGCCAGGCTGGGACTGTGCAGCCGCGGTAGCCTGGTGCGAGTAGGGCGAGGGTGCGCTTGCGGTGGGGACACGGGCATAAGCTCGGTGGAGAGGGTTCTGCCTTTCTGGTCGCTGAGTCGAGAGTCGTACCATGGCACATTCGAGCGGGGCGAGGACGAGGACGCTGAGGACGTTCCATAGGACAAAGATGGGGAGGCCGACGGGGCTGACTTGGAGCATGTTGGAGTTGGGCCCGGAATAGGTGTCCTGATCGGGCGAGACGGGGGTGGCACCGGGAAGACCGCCGAGGGAGGGGACGGTGAGCTGGCGGACGATGCGGGTAGCCAAACCAATCCAGGCTACGTGGAGCAAGTTGGCGGCGAGGAGACCGGGGAGGAGGTAAAGTCGCCATGGCTGGCTGAATTCGGTATACGAGAGAAGCTCGCGGAGATTCTCACGTGGAGAGTTGATGGAAAGGATGCGAGGATGGACAATGGTACGGTAGGTGATGACGTTGATGGGCAATGCAGCGATGGCGACAAAGATCATGTAAAAGAGGTTGGCAAAGAAGCCAAACTGGCCTGGACCGGCTGGACCAGCCTTGTAAGCACTGCCGGGAGAGCTGGCGGAAGCGCCGGAGAAGAAGATGAGGGTGAGGGTACTGAGGGTGAAGATTTGGATGGCGACAGGGATGGAGCCCTTGTAGATGCCTGCCCATCCTTCGAGACGTTTTGTCCTGAGCATCATGGAAAAGACGCCGGGGACGACGGGGCCGATTTTTGCAGAGCTTCTGCGCTCGGAGAGCAAGAAGGAGGAGAGGGCACGAGGAGCGGTGGTGGAGGCGGCACCATCTTCGAGGACGTTGTCGAGGCTGACGGCCTTGGGGAGGTAATTGGCACGAAGACGAACGATGGCACCGTTGAAAGGCTGGGAGATGAGGACCGAGATGCCGATGGATAGCGTGATGGCTATGAGGAAGACGACGGCGTCAAAGAGGAACATGACGTGTTGTATGGGCACAAGGGGTCGAGGTGAGAGAGCAAGGAGTGTGTGTGGTTGAGTGGGCAATATCGAAAAGCACGGAAGTATATGCACCGACGTGAAATGAGGCGGGTCGGGTAGCTTTTAGGCTGGAAAGATTAAGCTCGAAAGATAGCGGATTTGCGAGGCTTGATGAGCTCTTGTCGTTGTTTGACAGATTGCGTCGATGCAAGCAGATTGGAGGTGGAGATGGTGTTGAAGAGCGAAAACAGCAAAGTGACTGAAAGCACGGTCCAAGTGCAACCCTTTTTCGACTGAGCCTTAGCCGAACCGGGCCTAAGGCCAACAAAGAGGGAGAAGCGGCTGACCGAGATTCGCCTCGTGTTTTGCTGTCAACCCTGGTCTCTCTCCGGGCTGAGTCCAACAGCAACAAACACCAACACAGCCATACACAGAGTTTGTGAGTACCCACGCGCGTCGCCGTCACTCAGCTGCTTCCACGTCCAGAGCCTGGCCGTGTCTGTAAAGATGGGCTGAGCTCAAGGCGCAAGTAACAATGGAGAGCAAGTGTTGAACTGAGCTGAATAAAAAGGCTTTAAGTGTGCCCCTTTTCTCAAGCTTTCTTTTATTTTTCGTCTTCTTTTCATCAAAACAGTCCTCCAGGTCGATTCTTGTCACTACGAGCTTCTCGATCTCCATCTCTGGATTAGATGCAAATGAAACTGCCAACCACCCCGACTGCCAACAAGTGCATTGTCAAACGATCCAAAAAAGGAACCTCCCTATAGACAAGAGAAAAAAAAGGTGCAAAATAAACGACGCCTACAGGATTTGAACCTATGCTCCCAGAGGGAATGGCATATATTGTTGAGCAGAAGTATACTCTAGAATGCAAGATTCTAGTGCCACGCGATAACCACTCCGCCAAAGCGCCTTTGATGTCCACCCAACAGAATATAGCATATATCAAAACTCACGCTTTGTTTGGCCTCAACTCGGCGTTAGAGTTTGGCATTTCGGAATATCTCAACGACGACGACTCCACACACTCGCATGTTCGCACACACCTCTTCAACTGCTTCAATCGTCTGTCCTTCCAACACATCTAGCCCAGCCGGCCTCTGTCACATCCATCTGAGCCGGCTTGCTTATAATCTTCACCCTGATCTCGCTTCATACGCTCAACTATCCGGTTCCACCACGCCTTTGCAGCATTCCAACACAGCTCCTACCGACTCGACAAGGTCTCCCAACTCAGCATCTCATACAAGATTCGCCCAGCTTTCTGATCTTACTTTCTGTGTGCAGTCAAACAACTCTGTAATCATCGGAATACCTATCATCCATACCCAACTGCACAGTTTTCAGCTTGAAACACGCACTTCTCTCCGAGCAACTCCGACACAGACCTTCAACCTTCGGCTCTAGCACGAGAATTCAGCTTCATCATCTCCCAATCTCGGTAGGCGAGGATCCAACAGAAACTTCGATTGTCACATAGCTTCTCTGTCGAAACCAGCTTCTTCCGCACAGCTTTCTCTGTAGATCTAGCCATACCGTGCTCTCACAGGTCCGCGATCAGGCTATACTCACTGGGCAGTACTCCCCTCAGCATCACTCGCAGCGCCACCCGCACCTACCTTCCGCACCTCTTTCGGCTCTCTCTACACACCTGAGGCTCGTTCCTCGCCTGGCACACCCACTAGTGTGCCCGGCCGCCACTCTTGAGCCACTATCATGGCCTTCGACCTAGATGCGTGCATCGCCACGCTCCTCAAAAAGCAACTCCTCGGAGAGGCCCTCCTCAAAGAGATCTGCGAAAAGACAAAAGAGATCCTCATGCGCGAGTCCAACGTCGTCCACATCTCTGCCCCCGTCACTGTCGTCGGTGATATCCACGGCCAGTTCTACGACTTGATAGAGATCTTTCGTATCGGCGGCTACGCTCCCCATACCAACTACCTCTTCTTGGGCGACTACGTCGATC
Source organism: Ustilago trichophora (assembly GCA_900323505.1). NCBI lineage: Eukaryota > Fungi > Basidiomycota > Ustilaginomycetes > Ustilaginales > Ustilaginaceae > Ustilago > Ustilago trichophora. Next base: position 807,160 of record OOIN01000013.1, on the reverse strand, counting down.
GTGGCCTCTTCTCCGTAGAGACCATCTCCTTGCTCACCTGCCTCAAGTTGCGCTATCCAGATCGAGTACAGCTCATTCGCGGCAATCACGAGTCCAGAGCCGTCACACAGACTTATGGTTTCTATACAGAGTGTCAGCGCAAGTACGGCTCGGCCAACGTCTGGACCTACTTTACAGACATGTTTGACTTTTTGACGCTCTCCGTAGTCATCGACGATCAGATCTTCTGTGTTCACGGCGGTCTCTCGCCATCAGTACACTACATTGACCAGGTAAAGATCATCGACCGGTTCCGCGAGATCCCACACGAAGGGCCCATGGCTGACCTGGTATGGTCCGATCCCGATCCTGACAAGGAAGAGTTCGCGATATCACCCCGTGGAGCAGGCTACACCTTTGGCGCCAGCGTCGTCAAGCACTTCTTGCATCGCAACAACATGAATCACATTCTCCGCGCGCATCAACTCTGTATGGAAGGTTTCAGCGTCCTCTACGACGACAGGTTATCAACAGTCTGGAGCGCTCCCAATTATTGCTACAGGTGTGGCAACATGGCTTCCATCCTAGAAGTCTTTCCAGACGGAAGCAAGCATTTCAATACCTTCGAGGCCGCACCAGAGAACGAGAGGGACGGTCCCAATCAGCACAATCTCAATGGCGGCCCAACAGCCAATGGCAAGCACGAAGCGGTCGAATACTTCTTGTAGCAACAGCCGAATCCAAGCCAATCCAAAACATTCGATATCCTTGGATCATTTTCAAAATCGTTTGTCTCGAATGCTTCACCGGCCGATGATGGCGCCGGGTGTGAGAGAGAATCAGAATACCATTGCGAGCGACGAGGTGAAATGTAGCTACAAAGGAAAGACTAGGGACGACGGCTGGATGGGCCCGGGCTTGGCCTCTGGTTGGCAGCGTCGGTCATCGTTTCGAGCACCTCTTGCTCGATCTTGTCGACGGCCCGCGTCACGACGCTTGTAGACGAGGGCGGGAAACTGTGGTGTGCGAACGAGAGGTTGCTCGCCGCCTGCTGCAGGTAGCGGTTCGGCCAAGAGAGGCGGGTTCAGGCAGCATCGGCGTCTGGGCCGAGCACAGAGCTCGGAGCTTGAGCTCGTGGGATTCCTTCCAGCGCATCGAGAAAAGCCAAAGCATCGGCTGGCGAAGATCTGCCGAGATTGTGGATGCTCACTAGCGTCTGGAGACGCTGCAGGCTCGCCGACTCTGCTAGCGACTGGTTGAGCACCCGAATTTGTTCGAGGATCGTCCAGTTGAGCAAAGTCGACGTCTGGTGCGTCAAAGACGGCAGCGTACGATCCACCGTCTCGCGCACCGTGACGTGCTCGGCCGCCACCTGGCCTGAACGCTTCGGGCCTTTTTTTCTTGGCTCCTGGTCTAGCCTGCAGAGCCGGTGTTGAGGGGGGCACTAGGCTCAAATCTTGAGTTGAGAATGAAGAGCATCGTCAGTCATTTGAGCTATGTAGATTCTTCGAGATGTATAATGAAGAAAAAAAAGTACTCACCATCAGATGTCTCTTGCACCGACTCTTCTCTGTAAGAGTCTTGGTCTGATTCCATGGCTCGCTGCTTGCCCTTGCTGAGCCGCCGGCGAGTGGAAGAGGGTCCAGCGCTTGACGAAGAGGCGATATTGTGCTTCTCAGCAGGCATTATCAATTTCAACGACAGGGGTAGATGGGATTGACGTCGAGGAACAGAAGACAGCACTCGACACATGCAGCATACACCTGTATCTAGAGCACACAGAGCACAAACACATTAAGAATTACCAATGTCCATGACTAAGTGACGGTTGGCAGCCGGGACACCTGAGTAATCCGATGATGTTGGAGTCTTCAGAGGGAGAGCAACACTTTTTGCATATTCCCGCCACAGGCTGATCTTCAGAGGGGGGGCAGGGAAAAAAAGAGGCTCCCCGTCAAAGGCTCAGTCAAGGTGCCCGGCATATTGCTCCACCCTCTTCGGATCCCTTTCTCCTCTTCACCATCCACATATCACAATCCGAACAGAGTGCATGTCTCAAAGCTTGGGCAGCGCAAGCAACGATCTCTCAGCATCAAGTGCAATGGTCACGTTCGAAGAGCTCAACAGGTTGGACAGGCAAAGCCGATTCTGTATGGCGGACCAGAAGCGGTTCCAGATGATCTGCATGCGCTGGTGATCCGAACGCGATCTTACTCTGTATGGTGACGATGGAGAGCCTATCTTGCAGCGACTGGGGCCACGTCGACGACATGACCATTACAAGATGCTGAGGGACATCAAGGAAGGCAGGCAGCGATTTGACAAGGTTCGAGAGCTGTGCAAGCTTGACAAAACTTCTACAGACCGGGCCACAGATGCTGCTAGAGAGGCAGCAGGAGGATCGACACCTAATGCAGCTCAGAACGGCCATTACCATCTCGGAGTCTGGTATCCTCAAGGCCAACCTATGGTTGTTGTGACAAGAGATACCCAGCAAGAAAAACACGAAGAAAGACTCGGAGCCAATGATCAGGGTGCTTCGCTTCATGGTATGGCTTCGGTCTTATGTGGACAAGTTTGTCCAGCCGCTTGTGGATGCAAGGCGGGCAAGATTCCTGCGAAGAAGAAGATTCCGATCACGAGGACAACGATGAAAGCGAAGAAGAGAGCAACACCAACACCATCGCAGCAAGAAGCCGAGGTACGAATGGCAAGCAATACATCCTGGAACCAGCGTTCAGGGAGAGTCTCGACAAACGAGCCAACCACTTTGATTGGTTGACAGGTGAGCTTCCGGTTGCCGAAGACCTCTGTCATCCGCTCTACAGCACCTGTTCGCCGTTTGTAGGATTCAGCGCCAATCTGCACTTTGACAAGGACGATGCATCGCCGACTGTCTTGCTCAACTTTGGCTATGCACGTCTTGATCTGCCCGAGTACAATGCGGTGGTGGATTTGCATCCTGCCCAAGTTGCCTTTTTCAACAGCATGAAAGTGAAGCATTTCACAGCGCCTCATCCTGGATACGAGGGCTCGGTCAAAGATCGTTGGGCTGTCAGTTGTTTTTTTTTTTTTCCAGGTGCGGGTACACAAGCAGATGCGGCCGGGCAAGTATCGCGACGTCGAGTTACATCGGCGACTGCGACAGATCATCAAAGACGAAAAGGCCCATCTGACATTTCAGAGGAAGCATGCTTGTCCCGCTACGACAGAGGCCGGCGACAGCAAGCAACTTGAAGCGAAGAAACGGAAACAAACTGGGGAAGAGAATACTGTCGCTGAAGAGCCCTCTGGGCGGAAGAAGAGGGCGAGACCCACTTGAAGAGCAATCAATATCAAGAGCAATCAATATGAAGAGCAGTCCAACTCGCGTGTCAACACGAAGTTCAGCCCAAGGTTGTCAGTACTACTACTACCAGACCCGGTCTCATATTGCCAATTAGTCGACGCGTCGTTGTCAACGATGGAAGAAGCGAGGGCCCACCACACGCTGCTCAGGGGCACACGGTCAGCCAGTCAACGTCGAGCAGACCTGCTCTCAAACAGCTAAACAACAAAAAAAGAGGGTGAACGAACAGGCTCATCAAAGCCAGATGTATTTGTCGGGAGAGACTTTTTAGGGGGGTGATTGAAATGCTACAACGCGATTAGCAATCGCGATCAGAGAAGGAGAAACGGGGTGAACTATGTGTGTGTGTGTGTGTGTGTGTGTGCGTGCATGAGGGAGTGATCGTGTGCAGGACTAGATACCTCTGGATGCCAAACAACATCGTCGAATGCATGCCTCTTAAGAACGGGGCTTCTCCTTTTTCGACAAGAATAATGCCCTCAATCCGACACCAGATACCTTGACGACCTTGAAGCGAACACCGGGGATATCACCCTTGGCCTTACCGGCACGACCGAAACCGGAGATGAGGACCTCGTCGTTCTCGTCGACAAAGTTGAGACAACCGTCGTTGGGAACGAAGGCGGCGACCTTTTTGCCGTTCTTGATGAGCTGAACACGGACACACTTTCGGATGGCCGAGTTAGGCTGCTTGGCCTCGACACCGATCTTCTCGAGAACGATACCCTTGGCCTGGGAGGAGCCACCGGTGGGCGAGGTCTTGTAGAAGTTGCCGAGGGCACGCTTCTTGTACTGAGCGTCGGCCTGTTGTGTGGTGAAGGTTGGGTGAGCAAGTGATGGAAGTGCAGAAAAGTAAAAGTCAGTATGAGTTGCCAACACGTCAGGACGAGATGCACATGCTAATGGGATGCTCGAGGGTCAACATCTGACGACAAGCGAAAGAACAGATGTCCAGACAGAGGCGAGCATGATCCAACAGCGTCGCCGACTCGTATCTAGCAAAGTAGAATTGAAGATTTCTTTGGCAGGGTACCCTCGAGTATGGTAGCGAATGCGTCGTGCTAGAGTGGAATAGATACGTACCCATCGGTTGTCTCGGCGGGTCGAGACCTGCTTACGGGCTGTGTTAAGTCCACGAGGCTTAGCCATCTTGAAGAAACTGAAAAAAGAGATGGGCGAATGCAGAAAGAGGTGTTGTTGGTGGTGGTAAGAACGACTGATGCTTTCTAGAATCTGAAGTGGCGGTTGCTCGCTCAATCTGGGTTGTTGAACAATCGAAGCCTGCTGCTGATCGATCTGCCGCTCGCAATTCTGGACTCTGCAATTGGGACTCTTGAGTCGGTTCCGAGGTTGTGGAAGATAGTGTATCTGGACGGTGAAGGATACAGATATGATTATCGTGCGTGCAAATCGTTTGCTTTGTGCGTACGAGCAGGTTGGATGCTGCCTGCCCGAGGGATTGTGGGTCGAACTCTAAAAGACCTTGGAACTCTGGTCTGGTGGGTGGCGGTGGATACGGTGGCTGTGTCTGTCGATCGATGTTGTGTGTCGAGCCAAGTCTGTGTCGAAAGAATTGGATGTACGTTTCGACGAAGCTGCTGGATGCGATGCAAAAGATGTTTTTTTGGCGCGTTTGGCAAGAGATTGATATGCTAGAGAGACGAATATGTGCGCGGCTGGACTGATAGTGGCGAGGCGTGGCGGACTGCAGTGATGCTGATGTTGTTGACCCAGATTGATGATGATGCGGTGTTCAACGTACGATTGTTGGTTGTCGGATGATGTATACCTACTTTGTTGGGTGGGACGAAGGTCTTGATGGTGAGGAAAGGAGAGTGATAGCGAACGTGCGCTGGTATCCACACTGGTCTCTACACTACACAGCTCAGCAGACTCGATCTTGTGCGCGCAACTGCAGACCACCTTTGGTTGGCCCTCTTTGAAATTTGCGCCATCGTGGATCAATTTCGGATCCGAGCTCAAAATTTCCGCCAAGTTCAAATTTGGCGCCAGATTTATCGCGGCATAGATACGACTGCCAATCGAGAGATCGTGGGAGTTTTTATTTTTCATCACGTGAAGCCACAATTTGAGCGTGTGCCTTGTCTGCAAGAATTCCAAGGTCAGGCTGGGCTTTGTCGAATTTGCCAAAGTCACTCAGAGAGGTGTGAGGATTGCATCAAGCTCAACTCAGATCGGCAGTCTGGTGTGCTGTACAGGAATCGTAGAGTGTTGGGCGTCAGAGGTGTCTGGACACAAGTCTACTTGCTCGACATCTGCACTCTCGTCACCATCACCCTTCCATCAAGATCCCCCATCCGTCGCAATGCCCAAGATCTACAAGGTACGTGCTTTCAACATCATCCCGCCATTCCTCACAACCTATCCGACATCCACACGAGCAGCAACAAGAGGCGCCATTCACACGTATCCATCCGACACTTGAACCATTTGCACCGGAAACCCATCGTCTATGGCGTCCTAATGCTGCTTGATGTTGGGCCATCTCACATTTCAAAAAAGATCGTCACGCTGACCCAATCCGATCCACGCTATGCATTGCTCTCACCCTCAACAGCCAGGAAAGGTCGCCGTCGTCCTTAGCGGCCGTCACGCCGGTAAGAAGGTTAGTATTCATCCAAACACTACAAACACCAAAAAACCAGCATCAGCTTCCGAGTCTCGTCTACATAGCATCGGCATGGAATTGCAAGGAAATCCACTAGGACATCAGCAGGACATTATCGCAGCTCGCATTCAACATTGACAATATCGAGGCAGCAAAGGCAGAGGTTATCAATCGATGCACGCATGGCAGAGTCAAAAGATTCCAACATTGGCACGCAACGAGTCGCTCAGCGCAATGGCAATCGTCCACGGCATCAGACTGGTCGGAAGAATGTCGACACTGCATGATAGCAACTGGTCAAACATCGGGCGTTCAAGAGAACCCAACGCGCAACATTACATCCAGCATGTGACAGGAATACACAGCACCACCAAAGACGCACTCAATCACCAAGCATCCATGTGTGCTTCCAAACGAAAGTAGCGCATCGACTGGCGATTGTCCTTTAGAGAAGCATTCAGCCACCCCTTTGACAGGCCGATGTCGATGATTCTCGTTTCCTCGCGTCGCTCGTTTCCAACTTTCGCGCCAACATTGCACAGCTCGCAGAGGAGGACAGTCTTCTTTTAGCATGATAATTCGAGATTGCAAGGAAAGCAGCCGGTTGGAATATGCACAGCTATCTCGTTGGAACTCGGAAGCTGCATCGCTCTTCTTTTTTCTTGCATTCAAAACACTCGGCCTGCCTCTTTCGACACGATTACTGACATGAACTCTCAACACGATCTCTTGCTTCTTTTGCTAAATAGGTTGTCGTCATCAAGCAGTTCGACGATGGATCCAAGGAGAACTCGTTCCCCTTCATTGTTGCCGCCGGTATTGAGCGATACCCTTCCAAGGTGACCAAGCGCATGGGAGCCAAGAAGATCGCCAAGCGATCCAAGGTTAAGCCTTTTGTCAAGATCATCTCGTACAACCACCTTATGCCTACCCGTTACGCTCTTGAGCTCGAGGGTCTCAAGGGGGCCGTTACTCAGGACACCTTCAAGGAGCCTTCGCAACGCGAGGATGCCAAGAAGCAGATCAAGGCCATCTTTGAGGAGAAGTACACTTCGGGCAAGAACAAGTGGTTCTTTACTCCTCTCCGATTCTAAATGCTTTTCTTTCTTTCTTTGTTTCATCAAGCTGAATTTTCAACATTCTCCCATATGTCAAAGTTCAGATTTGAAAATAAAGAAAAAAAAAAGAAGTCTTTACGTTTCGGTCACCAAACACCTTTGATACATCCTTCGGCATCACTTTCATCATAGCATATGTTCTTTTTTTTGGGCTTCCAAACCTCTGATCTTGGAGGGATTGGATAACCTATTCGACCTCTCAAATGTTTCGTTTGGACGTCGGGTCACGTTGATTCTCAAATTTTCCCGGTCTGTTTGAGAATCTTTCGTTGTCACACTACACACACACACCTACCTTTTCACAACCCTTGCAGACCAAAATCTCTTGTTAGCTACCAAAAGCTTTGTAGGCGCTTTCTCTTCCTACGGCAAATATCACTTTCCAGACAGAATCTCCTTTCCCTTTTTTTTGTGTTTGAGAATCTGACCTCACTTGACTTGTACAGCATGAATATCCGTCTGACAAGCTCAGTCCTAAAAAAAACACCTCGGTGAGAAACAAATGGTCAAAACACCACCATCCCCACACTACTGTATACCAAGTCGGAAATCGTACGAGCCAGATTCGGATTCTGTTTATAACATTTCAAAAGTCGAGCTAATGTAAGCTGAGCTTTGGCAAGTTTTGACGCGACTTATTTACAGAAGAGAGAGAGAGGGAGAGAGGGAAAACGATGTGTGCAAGAGGATGATGAATAGGTAAGGATGTGTTGGAATGACGACGGGATGGTGGAAAGAATGTGTATGTGTGACACAGCTCTTCAAGTCGTGAGATATGGTAGAGCAGAGTCAAAGACTCGACAAGAATTTGGGATTGGAGTGCAGGGTTGGCGAGAACCAATGGTATGCTGCAAAAGGCAAAAGGGAAAGGGGAACGAGATGGAAAGCAAAGCAGGGATCCCAAGGTTTGATTTTTTTTAACCAAAGAGCTCGCCCATAGCGGCCATTTCGGGTCCACCTGCTTCGCGCATACCGATTTCAAAGTACGAGTAGATGATGGTGACTGCCAACAGAATACCGGTACCCGAACCGAAAGCACCAATGAGGTCAGCACAGACCGAGAGCGCACCGATGGTGGCACCACCAAAAGCGGCGGCGGTGGGGATGACCCTCTTGAGCTCCTTGTACATGCTAGCGTCTCTGTGGCCGGCCATGACCATCTGGTTGTCCTTGAGCTGCTTGGCGACTTCCCTAGGGCCGGAACCGGAGACCTCGATCCAAGTCTTGGAGAACAAGGCGCAAGCGGTGAGCGTAAAGGCAATGTAGACGGCGGTGTGGATGGGATCGCCGACGACCTCCTTAAAGTTGTGCGGGGGAGACATGTAGTAAGCGATACCACCGACGGCGTGGAGCTGAGCCGAGTCCTCCATGGGTTCCCAAATACCGAGCAGCTTGACAAAGAGGTTGGCAGGGAAGCGCGAGGCGAGCATCTGGCTGATGATAAACACGTTGGAAGTGAGGGCAGACTCGAGCATGATGGGCATGTTGGAAGTGTAAAAGAGCTTGACGGGGTAGGTACCGCGCTGACCACGGAAGCGGTTCGACTTGACGGGGATCTCGATGCGGAAACCCTGCAAGTAGATGACGACGAGGAAGATGAGGAGGGTCGCGAGGAGGTTCATGACGTTGGGGAGACGGTCACGGTAGAGCGCCTCCTTGAGGGCACGCGACTTGTCGTTCCAAGTGAAGAGCAGGTGGAAAAGGGCGACGAGGGCACCTTCGAACTCGGGACCACGGCCAGTGTTGACAGTGGTAGGGGAGAAGGCCTTCCAAACGATGCTCTCGCAAATGTTGGTTGCAATGAAGAGCGAGATACCCGATCCCAAACCGTAACCCTTCTGGAGCAACTCGTCGAGCAGAATGACGATGAGACCAGCCACGACGAGCTGAAGGATGAGCAAGAGACAAACACCGGCACCAAGATCCTTGGGCTGACCGTAGAGACCGGTAAGAACGTAGACGGTAGCCTGACCGAGCGAGATGATGAGGGCAAAGAGCTTCTGAGCACCGCCAAAGAGGGCACGGTCCTCCTTGAGGCTGAAATCGACGTCGATCAAGTTGGCGCCGGCAAGGAGCTGCATGATCATTCCCGAAGTGACGATGGGTGAGATACCGAGTTCCATGAGGGTTCCTCGGTTCGAGGCGAGAATGACACGCATCCAGTAGAGAGGATCGGAGCTGTCACTAGAGACGATACCGTAGAGGGGGATTTGGGACGAGACCAAGAAGATGGCAAGGACAATGGCGGTCCACATGACACGGCTCTCGAAGGGCACTGAAAGAGAGAGAGAGAGAGAGAGAGAGAGAGAGAGAGAGAGAGAGAGAGAGAGAGAGAGGTGGGAGTAAGAGGTGAGTATGATGGTGACGAGTTTGTATGAGTTGGAATTGCGAGTGTTGGTACCACTTACCTTTGCGTTCCGGTGCGGCTACCTCGGGCAGGACGGACATGAATGGCCGCACGAGCGACAAGAACCGGACTGCAAGTTGGCAAAGGAGAGGATGAGTATAGTGTCAGTAGCGATAGCGTGGTAGATAGACATGAATGAGACACTTACAGCCGCTCATGATTGCAGATCTTGAGAACCGGCTAAGGGATTGATGTTAGGAGAAGACGATGTGGAAACGAGGATGAGGGTTGTAAGGGATGAGAGGGTTAGCATGTGTTTGAGCGCGGGGAAGAAGAGTGCAGTGATACACGGCGTATGTTCTTCGCAATCAAGTAAAGCGTTCGGTGACCTGTACTCACTGTAACAAGGCTGCAGCTCTGATTGGAGAGAACCAAAGAAGGACAGGGTCGTGCGCTGTTGGGCTCAACTTGATTTTCTGCTTGCGGCGACGTGGAACGCAATTTCAAAAGCTGTATACTGTACAGTACTGTACTGTATCGTATTCAATTTTCCATCTATAGCTTAGACCAAAGCCGTACGAGAATCAATCGTGATCGAATTTTTCAACTGTTATCGATGTTAGATCGAATCTGTACAAAGTTATGTTCGGATTGCGGAGAATGTGCGCATTTTTCTGAAAATGTCAAAAGTTCGAACGCCTCGCTCCATGCGTCCTTGTACGTCTCATCATCATCCTCACCGCTACGTCGCTGCATTATACCCTCTTTCACCTCTTTAGACGCCAGGCGAACTTTGCTACATCGCCAATCCGAAACTTCATTCACCGCTTGGAGCTGTCTTCCCTTGTTTTCGCCAGTAACCACCCAGACCAGACCCCAACACAACAATCACCTTTACCCTCTTGGCTTCCCGTCAGCTCCTCTTGTATCTCTCATCTCAGCATCCTCTCGACCGTCTGCCCTTCTCAATCTTCTTCTAAGCATACCACAATGATCATCCCCGTCCGTTGCTTCTCCTGCGGCAAGGTCATCGGCGACAAGTGGAACGCCTACCTCGCCCTCCTCCTCGACGGTCGTACCGAAGGAGAGGCTCTGACAGAACTCGATCTCAAACGTTACTGCTGTCGCCGAATGGTACTCACCCACGTCGACCTCATCGAAAAATTGCTCCACTACAACAGTAAGTTCAACTCTCACCTCCCGACACGGCCATATTTTCTCCACACAAAACATGTTGGCTAACATTTGCGCTTTCATCATTCCTTTCGTCGCTGCTTTTGCATACTACAGTCCACGAGCGCAGAGTTCAGACTTGATCTCTCTCTCTCTCTCTACAAAACACACACTTCTTTCTTCCCCTTTGCACCTTGTATTTTAGCATTCCCTTTTCTTTTCTTGCAGCAATCACACACATATGGCACCTCGCCTTTAATCACACGCTCATCTTTCGCATCACATCAAAGAATCCCCTCCCCAACACCAGAAAAAATCGCAAAATCGCTTTGCTAGGATATCAGTCAGTGGACGGAAAGCAAGTTCTAGTTCTTTCCCCCCCCCCCCCCCCCCCCCCCCCCCCACTCTTTCTTTTCGGGTTGAAGGTCATGATGATGATACAAGTACAAAGGTAGAGTGTGTGCAATTACGCACGCAAAACAATCACTGAAGGTATAGAGGCTGTACATCGCTCACTGCAAACGCAAGTGCACAGTGTGGACATTTGCGCTGACGAGTCTGGACGCGCGAATCGATGCAGACCGAGCAAAACGTGTGGTAGCACTTGGTCAAGATCCGATTTCGATACCGTTCCTTGCACGACGAGCACTGCAGAAGCGCATTCAAAAAGTCCTTTTCGCTTCCACCTTCGCCCGCCGCTTCCGACTCGCGTCGCCCTTTGTTCTTGGCCGCTGACGCCGCGGCTTTGGCAAGTTGTCGCTTGCATGTTTCCAGATCCTTCTCCAATCGCACAATTCGTTCTTCAGCTCGTTTACGTTGGTCTTTCTCCAATGTGGCCGCGTCAATGTGCTCCTTGGCAAGATCACCGACGGATGCTTTGTTGGTCACCGACTCGGCCAGACGCGTGTTGGCAAGCTCCAGCTCTCGCTGCAACGTCTCGATGCGGTGGCTGTGCGCTTCCGTGATCTTCTTGAAAGTCGTCACCTCCTTTTCGTGCACACTGAGCTGGCCCATGTAGCTACGTTCCACTTCGGCAAAAAGTTCAATCGTCTTTTGCTGACGCTCATGCACCTGCTTGGCCGCCCGGAGCTCCGCTTCGAGGCTGTCCTTGGCACGGCACGTGGAAAAGAACTTGTTGTCCGCCTTGGACTTTTCAGTCACCCAGCGCAGCGCCTTCTCCTCCAAGCGGCTCACATCGGTCACCTTGATCGACGCTTGCCTTTCCAGCTCGGCGTACGATCCACTGATCTTTTCCAGCTCGTCATCTACAGCCTTGCTAGACGCTTCAGCGGCTTGGAGCAACAGTCGCAATCGTTCGTTCTCCGCTCGCAGATCGTCGTCCTTGGCAACTTGTGCACCTTGCTCGGCCTTGACCTTGACATCGGTACCGTTGGGTGCACCAGACTCCGACGAAGGCTGCTCGCCGAGGCGTTTCTCGAGCTCAGCTACACGGGCCTGCGCCGCCTGAGCTTCTCGGCTGAGCTGTTCGAACTGATCTTCCTCCGTCTCTGCGTTGGCCAGCGTAGCTACACTGACCGACTGGCCTTGAAAAGCGGCCACAGTCATACGCAGACGCCGCACCTGGCTGCTGAGTAGTGTGAGTCGTTCCTCCTTGCTGTTGAGCAGCGCCTTCATCTCCTCGATCTGGGTAAACTTGACTTGCTCGCGCGAACGACGCTCGGTCAATTCGGCATTCAGCTCATCTCGTTGACTGCGCAATCGCGTAACATCAGCCTCCTTGGCCTTGACCAGCTTCTCGAGCTCCTCGGTCCTGGCGGTGGCTTCTGCTTCGACCGTCTGCTGGAACGTGCCGCGGTCTTCGCGCAAAGCGGTAGCCTCGGTTTCCAGAGCTTGCATGGCTTCTTTCGTGCTCTGCAAGTCAGCGTGTGCGTGCCGCAAGGCGGCCTGAAGCTCCCGGTAGACGGCAGACTTTGACAATACCTCTTCCGGAAGCGTCGTCAACTTGATCTCGGCCTGATGCAGCTTGTACTTGAGCCCCCTGACTTCTTCGTTCAGAGTCTGGACCTCGGCATAGCGAGAATCGCTCTCCCTCCGTGTGAGTTCGACATCCTGTCGCGCAGTCTCGAGGTCTTCCATGGCCTTTTGCAAGGCTTCTGAAGGTTCGGAGGCGGCTTCTGTCGTCGATGTCGATGCTCCAGGCTCTTGCTTGACCGTGACCTCTTCGGTCTTGACAGCGGCAGGAACAGGCTCGGACGCTGTCACGGTGGTGCCGGCTGGAACTGTCGGCTTGCCTTCTGTGGCGCGAAGGAGGTTGCTCTGGTATCGAACGTATTCGTGTTCTACCTTGGAGAGCTTCAGTGTGGCATGTGCAAGCGCATCTTGGGCTCGCTGCAATTTGGATTGGGTGAGGAAGAGATCCTGCTTGTGGCGGGAAGCTTCATCTGCGAGGTCGTGGAACTTTTGCTGGAGCTCGACGACATTGACGTCGGTCTGCTTGGAGAGCGATTGGAGTAGCGCCGTCGTCTGTTGCTGGAGCTGCTTTTCCAACGCTGCGAGATCGGATCGAGAATCCGAGGAACCTAACGAGGTGAAAGCATCTTGGTCTTGGATGGCGAGGCGAGCGGCAAGATCGGTGAGGAGCAAGCTCCAAAAGCGATGAAGAAGCGCCGCACGCTGTTCCGAGACGGCGAGGTCGTCTTGCGAGGTGGCTGCTGTGCGCTCGATGCGTTGCAGATCCCTCCTCGCCTCTAGAAGCTTGCGATAGATGGCTTCTTTGCGGAAAGCTTCGAGGCCAGCGTAGGCTGGGTGCAACGTCTCTTCATCCTCGTCGTCGTTGGCAGCAGCGGCGGTAGGTTTTTGGGTATTTTCGTCGGAATGCAGGCGCTTCCGCGGGCCATCCTCGGCGGCAACGACCAGAGATCGTTTGCGATCGTCGGCACCCGACATGGAGTGAAGCATGACTGAGGTGGCTGGCAGCTCTGATGTTGGGCGATGGTCTAATAGGAAAAGGAGAGAGGGTATAGAAGAGTCCTAGCAGACCAAGCGCACGGACTTGACGAGGTGAACGGAATCGTCAAGGTGACGCCAAGTGAAAATCGCAGCCTTTCGAAAGAAGGTGGATGGAAGCGATGCTCAATGGAGGTGTAGAGACCGGAGAGCGGAAGCGTAGTCCGCTGCACTGAATGTCTTGACCTCGAGCTTTTGAAACGGCAGAAGGTTGAATGAAGTAAATACACACGCAGGCGTGATGCTTGGAAAGATCCAAACACACTACCTGAAAGGAGGGAGGATACGAATGAAAGGCAAGCCGCAATGTCTCGATGGCCAGTCGTCCAAGACGAGAAGCAGAGGCAGAAAGGCTATGACCACAAGCGACGAGCAAGCGGAGCAAGTCGAGTGGTGAGCGGCTTACACCCTGCCAATGAGTGTATGAAAGGGAAAAGGAAAGAGATGGTGGTGGTGGTGGTGGTGGTGGTGGTGGTGATGGTGGGTGAAGATGATGGTGATGATGATGATGGTGATGTCGCAAGTTGTGAGGAAGAGCACCTTTGCCATTCCACGAAAATCTCAAAAATCTCGAATTTGCTCCTCAGACGTTCTGCCCCAAATGGTTCGGTGCCGACAAGTATTTTTGGATCTAACATCTAAAATGTCTCGCTCAAACACACACAAAGCATTCCGAAGCTTGGCGATGGAGAAGATCAACACTTTTGTCCTTGGTCACCATCTTCTTGTCTCTCCTCACAGCTGCCAACATCGCACGCCAACTGCTTCGTCACCATGCCATCCTTGCCGCCTTCGATAGGTGCGCGACAGTGCCTCCGTCTGCGACCACGCAGCTCGGCCAGGCTGGATTGCAAGTCTACTTCTGCATCTATGCAGCCATCTCTCGTCACGCCTGTTCCTTCCGCCGCTCGAACCATCAGCAGATATACGAGTCGATCTTTTCGCACCAACGCTTCACAATTGCAGGCCGTCCAAGTCGCTCACCGCCCGCATGAATCACCTGTCACATCATCTCAACAAGCGCAAAGCCTCTCCGACATTGTCCGACGAGTTCAAAGCGTCGTCGACCCAACTCAACAGGCTCTCGGTGGAGAATGGATCAACAGGATGGATCGTCTCGTACAAAAGGTGCAGAGACTAGAGGCAGCTGGTGATCGTGGTCCTGATTGCAATCGCGTTCTTGTGGTCGGATCATCGCTCAGTCAGACGCAGCAGCTCCTGAATGCCATGATCGACGAACCTCTCCGCGAGATGGGTGGCTCGCAAAACAACCAAGCCCAAGCAGTCTTGTCCGCTCTAGCTGACGTTGCTTCTTCGACCCCTTGACCATCAAGTACGCTCCTGGTCACTCTCAGCCTTTGGACAGTCATACCGTCGGCTTGGACCGTCACTGGCTTCAACAGGCTAACCTCGAGATCACAGTCCTCCTCGACCCTTCACCCTCCGAGGCTACCTATGACCTCATCTACGACAGCGAGGCTGTGCTGTTCGTCACCGACGACTATGCCCTCAGTCGATCCGCACATCGATCTCGCAGCGCAGGCGAGCGAGGCGATACGACCCACGAGCTTCTCTCCCGTTTCGCTGCCAAGCCCAACGTCCACCTCGTCGTCAACTCGATCCTCGGATCCGACCTTGCACAGATTGCTGATGGGCTCGAAGCAGCTACCGGATCGTCTGTATCTGAGCTTGTAGCTCCCAGCCTCATCCCTGTTCGCATCTCGGACGCACTTGCTGCCAACGCTGCGCTCCGACAGGCGCTCGAAAAGACAGAGCAGCCAATCGCCTCACCTGTCGCCGACAGCACGCCTTCAACCGCTTACTGGGACAACTTCAGCAGCCACTACCAGCGATCCAACGTCGGCACGCTGCTCAACCTCATCCAGACTCTGCAAGCTCGACAAGGTTCCCAAGCTCTGCTCGCTCAATCATCAGCGTTCTTGCTCCAGCACTGTCTCGATGAAGCACTGGCCATCGCCAAACGCAACCTCGCCTACCTCCATCAGCTGCGCTCACTCGCCAGCGAGGCCAAGGAACGAGAGCAGATCGTCCTCAAGCAATCCCTCGAACGCATCTGGCCACCCACCACCGCCTACACTGGCCAGCTTTCGAGCGATGAGATCAAAGTCTGGCGTCCAGCATCTCCAGGTTCCCACAGCGCTGTGGATCAAGCTATGCAGCAGACCGACGCGCTCTTCGAATCCACGTTTGACTCCAAGCTGCAGTGGTGGAAGCTCATTTGGAAGGTCGACGATGTTCGCAAGGAGCTCGAGTCGGCCTGTTCCGGTTTTGCGGCGTCTCTCGAGTCGGATCTGGCGTACGAGTCGGGGCGATTGGCCACGTTGCAGGTGGAGCAAGTTCGAGCGGCTGATCAGCTGCTTTGCGTTTTCGTCAGTTGGTACAGCAACTTGGGCCAAGCCTGTCGTCTGCCTCTCGCGACGTCATTCTGTTGACCAACGAGGCGGAAGCCTATCGTTCATCCAAGCTGCGTACCATTGAACCGTCTACACTCATGGAGCCTATTCACCGTCGTCGTGCGCAGCTTTTGCAAACAGGAGGACCGATTGATGTGCTCGCTTCGAAATCGCGCAAACTTGCCGTCACCAATTCGGCCGCTGTAGCCGTGACCGCTGCGGGTGTCGGCTCAGCTAGCGTATTGGGCGCCTCTCTAACGGGAATCGACGCCTCTTCGGCCGCCCTCGCCCTCGATCCCAGCACTGGCATCGGACTCGGCCTTCTCACACTCACCCTCGTCGGATGGAGAATGCAAGGCCAGTACAACAAGTATCGCCGTCAGTTTCGCGATGATTGGCAACGTTTCTCACAAGGTCTCGACCAGGATCTCAAGCGTAACTTTGAATCCGTCCTTACACACCAGATTACGGTCCATCAACTCTCATCTCGACTCGCATCTCTCAATTGACCCAACAGTGGACTACCAAAGTTCAACAACAGAGGAGTACGTGAGAAGCATCGCTGCACCAAATACAACATCATCTTCCACCACTTCCACAGCTCAAAAAATCATCGACAAATCGCTCTAAATTTCCAAATCAGGTAGCACATAGCAATCAACAGCATCCCAACCTGCACACAAACTGTATCGCTATGAGAACTACATAAGGTTAGGCAAGGTCAAAAAAGGGTGAATTTTGTGTGAGCATACAAAGAGCAAGCAGAAGGGGAAAACAAAAAGAAGAAAAAAAAGAAAGAAAGGAGAGTGTGGGGGAAGGAAACCGCGGTATCAAAGGTTGGAAATGTTACAGAAAGAGGAGGAAAAATTACGAGACAGATCTTTGATCAGGGTCAGGTGGAGTCTTTGTTACTACAAGCGGGCTGCGTGTCTCATGTGTTGCCCGTGCGCCCTTGTGAGGGCTGTACAAATCGGAAGTGTGGATGGATGTCAAGAGTGTTGGCGTGTCGGGGTTGGCAATTCTTAGGACGAAGCTTCTGCGGCGGCAGGCTCTGGTGCGGCTGACGCATCAGCTTGGCTCTTGGACTCCTCGTCGGCATGGGCAGCAGCACTATCGCCATTCTCCTTGACGCCTTCGCTCGAAGCCTCGTGGCTTGGCTCCTTGGCCGACTCACCGCCCGCCATAATGGCGCCCCACTTGGCACACAGCCTCTCAGCCCTGTCCCTAAAGCGGAACTCGTCGTCCCGCGGAATCTCAGTGAGCTGCATGACTCGCTTCATCACTTTGCCGATCTTGGTCGTGCGAAGATGCTCGGCCGTCATGCCATCGTACTCTTCTACCGTCTTGAAGGTGGAATCCGCCGCGGGCATTTCTTCTGGGTTGATGGTGCCGTCTTTGCCGAGGAAGACTTTTTGCACCTTGTGTCGCCATTCTTTGACCCTTTTGGTTTCGGGATCGAGATGCTCTTCCGACTTGTCTTCGGCGCTGCCGCCGTTGGTGGCTTTGCTGTTGGGCTTTTCGGGCTGTTTGCACGTGCGAAAGAGGAAAGGATGCGGCGAAAGGGTTAGCATTGCGTTAGACGACGAATCTGGAATCCCTTGGGGACGGGGCGCAACTTACCTTTACCTTGGCCGCTTCGGCTGCCTTGGACTTTTTGCGCTTGTCGGCGCTCTCCCGGATTTTTCCAGATTCAGGACCACGTTTCCTCTTTTTGCTGGAAGGCTCCTCGTCGTCTACATCCTCTTGGTCCTCTTCGAGCTGGTCCTGGTTCTCCTCCTCTTCCTCTGCTGCCTCTTGCAAAGACTGCTCGTAGTTTCGTACAATGGCGTTCTGCTCCTCGTTCCAGGAAGTGGGGTCACGGGCAATCTCGTAAGCCTGTCGGAGGTCTCCTTTCTTTCGATTCGGCCCGGCGAGGAACGAGTCGATCTTGTCCTTGTTCAACAGCTCGAGGTCCTTGGAGAATGCCCAGTGGCTGCACGAAAGCAAAAAGGGCGAGAAATTGTCATGGTCAGCATGATGGTGGTCGGGGCAATCTGCTTATGGGCCTGACAGGGCTGATGTTTTGTTGCGGCATGCGTGCCGTCGCAGCTGTTGTGTGTGTGTGTGTGTTTGTGTATGTGAGAATACTTACTAGTCGGCAGCGGGGAAGAAGCGAATGGTGTAGAGATCCCTGTGCTTGACGACGGGACGTTCCTTCAAGACGGCAGAGGGTACGTTGTCGTCGTCCATAACAATGCCTGGCCATGCTGGGAAGCCACGAACCTTGGCGAGAACGACATCGTTGACATGGCTGTTGTGGGACGTGCGAATGTGCTAGAAGTGTGTCAGTGATGGGCAGCTTGAAGTCTGGTAGGAGGGGTTATTGGGTGCAACTTACAACTTGTGCGAGGTGCGGTTGAGCTGTGCCTCCTTGGACTTTTTCTCTGTGCCTGACATGTTGTGTTTGCGTATGACGGGATGGAGGGTGTTATAAGGGATCGATTGCGCAGACAGCTCTGGGTTTGCGTTCGATTTCAGCGGGTATAACCTGAAGCTGATTCGTGAAATGTAGTGACGGTGGGGACCAGCGGATGTTTTTGGAATCGATGACGGGAGGACCTCGACGTGGAAAGGAAGGGGATGCGTTTGCTGCGATGATGCGAGCCGAGGATAGGGACGATGAGCGATGATGATGATGATGATGGTGGTGGTGGTGGTGGGGTGGATTGAGGAAAGGATGGATGGTGTTGGGTTGTTCTGTTAGGGATACGGATGCGGGTCAAGGTGACAAGCGAATTCAATTTCCCAACTCTGTGTGAGGAAAGAGGAAAGAGCGCGATTTTCTCAGCCAAACCGCCAAAAGGGCCGTGCTCATTGCCCGATTTCCCGCGGATGGATCGAGGTGGAAAGGGCGCGTCGCGACGGTCAACGGAGACAGACAGACAGACACTCTTGTCAAGCTCTTGAGGTCACTGTGCAGCCGTCAATTTCAGCCTCCACCGGCTGGCTGAGCTTTCTTTTTTCATTATTTTTGGCTTTTTGGCTCTCTTTGTAACGCCGTGATCGACTCGTGCGAGTAAATTCAAATGCTCAGTCGAAATCACACCAGCCAGAGCAACCAGGCTCATCACCATTACGTATATATACCACTCTTGCTTTCTCAACATCATCATCCTCCTTCTCCGCAGACAACCCCGGCCTTCTGTTCGTCCGGGCTCGTCCAGCTTGTTTTCGAATCAAAACATCTAATCGTTGCTTCTACGCCTCCGCTTAAGCAGCAAACATTGGTGGATCCGTGGCTCGGGTGGAAAGCAGCAGCCGGTTCTGCTACAGGTTGACGAGGTCCGATTTCACAACAGGACTCCGTCTTGGATCAATCAAACCTACTTGCTGTGTGCATCATTTCTCCAAAACAGCCCCCTTGGCCTGAAGAACCGCAAACATGAGCAACAAGGTTGTGGTAAGTGTTCGCCTGCCCTGTGCATATGAGGTCCTTGGCAACATTGCTAACCTTTTTACTTTTTTTTTTTTCCGCCACAACAGTCCCAGGTGTACAGAAGCATCATTGACGATGTCATCAACAACGTCCGTCAAGACTTTGAGGAGATGGGGATCGAAAAGGAAGTTCTCGAGGAATTGCAACGTTCTTGGGAGGCCAAGATCGTCGCTACCCAAGTAGCCGAATTCGAAGGTGCACCTGCCCTTCCTCCCGCCAAATCGCGCTCGAGCAAGAAGCCAGATCCCAAGACCGAGGTCAAGTCGGAAGACGCTGCCAACGGTGCCAGCTCGAGCAGCAACGGCGGCGCCGCAGATCAGCACCGTTCCAAGGTTGCCCGCGCCGACGGCTCATCCGATGTCAAGAATGCCGCCGACGGTGGTGCACACGATGGCGCATCTGGCGCCAAGAAGGAAGAGGACCAAGACGCCGAAGCTGGCCAAAAGAGAAAGCGCATCAGCGACGACGACGAGATCGGAAGCGACCTCGACGACTCTGACGACGAGGATCTCGACGGTGGCGCCGACGGTGACAACGACGACATGGTGCTCTGTCTCTACGACAAAGTCCAGCGTGTCAAGAACAAGTGGAAGTGTGTACTCAAAGACGGTGTTGCCTCTATCGATGGACGCGACTACCTCTTTGCCAAGTGCAATGGCGAGTTTGAATGGTAGACATGTCAAACTCTGCAACATGCTCAGCCCTCACTTTCAATGATCCTCACCGAGCCATTTGACTCGTCTCCTCAAAAAACTCCGACCGCCATATCTGGCATCCTTAACTGCATCTCTTTTTTCGCGCGCCCAAAAGTTCCTCTGTTCCCCGTCTCCTGTCCACATTTGTACACTAGCTTCTCACAATTCTTTCTCCACCTCAATCACTGCAACGTTTGTCCTCTTCCTTTGCCACTTGAACCTCTCTTTCTGCTTGCGAGCAAAATGTTGAAGGCAATCAGCAAGGCGGTGAAGGCGTGCACACGATATCCAGAGTGGAATAAAAATCACGATCATCAGATTAAGAGGTACAGGTACACAAAGTACAGGCCGCTGCATAGGGCTTTGGCGAGAGGAGGGAAAGGGAGCAGGGGGAAGTTGCGTGCGTGCGCTGTTGAGGCTGCGCTTGTATGAAAAGCATACATGTGGGAGACATCTTGGTGGACGACCCCATGATGATGCGGTGTTATGATTAGTCACATCTTTATAGAGAGAAAAAAGAGAAATAGGAAGAAACGAAACAGGAAACAAAGGGCTTGCAGGTGAATGCATCAGACGCTGGGTCGTTTTGGACCACCACCAGAAGCAGCAGAAGGAGCCGGAGGGTGCTGGTTGTGCTGCTGCTGCTGCTGCTGTTGTTGTTGTGGTGGTGGTGGTGGCTGTTGCGGTTTGACCATACCCCTGTCATTGGGTCCAGCAGCACCACCTCGCTGGGTATAGAATGCCAGCTGACCACGGACGACTTCCAGCATTTTAGCGGTAGGATCGATGCCCGGTTGCGCCGGCGCGCTCAGTGCACGTTCCAACCGGTCGAGCATCTGCACCATCTCCTCGCGAACCACTTGAGCCGTAAAAGCCCTAGAGTCGGCCAGTTGATCCGAGAGGATGCGAATCTGAGATTCGAGGAACGAGGCATGACGGATGATGGCATCGGTTCGTTCCGAGAGATCGTCAAAGCGAGCGATGGCTTCTGCTCTTTCGATGGGTTCTCGTCGAGCCGCGGCGGATGAGGCGGCATCGGTGGGGTACGATGGGGCCATCCCTCCAGAAGCGGCAGCGGCCGAGGGATTGGGGATACCACTTTGAGGTGGACCTTCCATCTTGGCGCCTCCTCGCATGTAACCGTACTCGTCAGCGGGTCCACCACCGGGATAGCCTCTCTGCTCGAATCCACGCATGTCGGATCGTCGATCCGGCCCACCACCGTATCCATGAACCACGTCCATCCTCTCATCGCCGTATCCAAATTCACTTCTCCTACCACCGCCGGGACCCATCGGCATCCCTCCAGCGCCCATCCTCATCCCCATCCCATCGTGTCCACCTGGAATCGTCGCCAGCGCAACCTCTGGGCTGGGAGTCGAGCTACCTCCACTTCGATCCGCCCTCAAATCCGCCCCTCCAATACTGCCCCTAGGACTGCCGCCTCTCTTCTGCCTCGAACTCTTCCTCTTGATATCGTTCAACAGCGCAATCTCGCCACGGCGGAAGCTGGGATGTCGAAACTCCCACACCTGCACCTCATCCGTCGGGTTGCCCTGGTACGAATGGTTCACCTTGTGGAAGCCATACATGTTGAGCTGTCGCACAAAAGATTGCCAATTGGAATGCTTGAACCAATTCGGTAGGACGTGACGCGAGAATTCGGCCGGGTTGGCAACGCTGAAGACGGTTCCCGAAGATCCCCAGCTGATCAAGTCGGAAATCGAAGGGTCCTCGAGCATCGAGTAGAGCTTGCTGACGAAGCTGGGTTGTTGTTTGCCGCCAGGTCCACCGCCTGCGCCAGGAAGACCGGCAAGAGCCGGGTGGATCATGGGCGGGTTGCCGTACGACGTCGAAGGAGTCGGCGAGGGATGGTGATGCATGAGAGGCGTGCGGTTGGGAGGAGGTGGGTAGCTGCCGTACGAGGGAGCGTGGAAGGGCATCCCTCGACGAGGCGAGCTCGAGTAAGGTCCACCCAAAGCGGCATCGTCACGAGAACGATGTCCTCCCAGCCCCTCGGGTTCGAGCGATGCAAAGCTCGGCAGACGTGGTGGTGGAGAAGAAGGCCGGTTGCGGAAGCTGGGCAGGTTGGGATCCCCGCCGGCATTGGGTGGTGGCATACGCATCGAGGGAGAATTGTACTCCATCTTTGCTTCCCCGGACAGGCGATCGCGCGGATCACGATCTGGGTCGCCACCAATTCGTTCGCCCACCATCCCGCCAACATGACGACCTTCCTCCCTCGTCCCTCCCGGCCCATCGTACCGGCCTTGATAGGATGGTCGATCGTAATCAAACCGACGAGTTTCTTGCATTCCCCCCGATTCCATTGCCCCTTCCCTCAAGCGGTGCTGTGGTGGTGGTGGCGGATGATGCGGGTGCGGCTGATACCGCGAATCCAAGTTTGCCGAAGCACTTCTACCCGCCCAATGAGCATGATGTGCAGCAGCCGAAGACGAACGACTCGTGCTATCTGGCCCAGAACCTTTCCGCTCGATCTTGGCCTCATCCGACTCGCCGCGTTGTCTCTTGTGAGGATCCTCGGTCTCGTCCAGCTCGTCCATCTCTTCGTCATCTGCAGCCAACCCTCGGTCGGCGCCACGTCCAAGCCCAGACTCGTATCGCGGACGCTTGCGATCCGGACTGCCAGGTGTCGCCTCGGGGTTGTTACTGTTGGTGTTGGGGTTGCCGGGGCGAAGATCGCGTGGAACGGCGGAAGAATTGGTGTTGTGTGCTCGAGGCGAGCCGGCCGTCATGGACGGCCCGAGCCCGCTAGCACGTCGTTCGGTGCTCATCATACCAGCAGCCACCGCAAACGATCCGATGCGACGGTGTCAACTGCGTGAGATGCGGCGAGCGTGGAAGCAAGAATCGAGATAGCGCGTGCGGACCTCGGTCTTGTTGTCAATGATGATGATGATGATGATGATGATACACTTGGCGTGGAAGGGTCGCTACCGAAGAGTGGCGACAAAGTGGTTCAGGGAGGAGCGGATTGAAACCAGTGACATGAAGCAAAGCAAGTCGCCGAGTCGAGGCCTTGCAGCAGGCAGAGTTGCAGAGAGTAGAATGCGCTTCCGTACGCAGTCGGCGTTACAAACGACAAGATGCAGATGCAGGGTTGCTGTGCAATCGAAGCTACCGCTTACTGCAGCGGTGGGGAAAAAGTGCAAGGGCTTGAGCAAGCTTTTGCGTTGGCGTTGGCTGTGGTGATGGTGGTGGTGGGTGCGATGCGGGCTGAAACCCAAGCAATAGACCAGTCCAGAGAGAAGCCCTAGGCGTCTGGGCTTCGGTGAGTGGGCGTATGACCGTCAGATGCCGACCGCAATATTAAGTCGAAGGCGCACCTTTTTGTGCACACACGCACACTAATGAAGCTGCGGTGCTCGTCGAGAAAACGGAGGAGACTGGGACAAGAAAAGCTTAACCCGAAATGGTAAATACCAGAGAGCGGGCGTTGGTTGCGCCGAAATGCAAGCGGGACGGCAAAAGCACAGATGAGGGGTTGTGTGAGGCGGACAGTGCAATCAAAAGATGAGTAGCTCTCTAGCTCAGTCGGTGGCTGGGCAGATTGGCGATGGCGATGGTGATGTTAGCGAATGCCTGCCTTCTAGAAGAGGATAGAGCAAGGAATACACGAATGTCTTCTTTATCGAGAGGAGAGAGAATGCGGCCACAACTTTGGTAGCAGGAGAGTGGGAGCTGGGTTCGGAGCTGGCCGTGAATGGTAAGCGGAGGGGAGGATTTCCGAGAGTAGGATGATGAATGCGTCGCCGGCGGGAACGCGTTCGGCGTCGGATAGCGCTTATACAGAGTGCAGAGTCAGATGCACGTTGGAGGTGGGCTTGGAGGTTTGGACCCGCTTAAGGTGGCAACCGAAGCGATCCGGGTCGGAAGACGTTGATGAGGATTGAGGATGATGAAGGTGGGATGGGAGGGTTGCAGGGATATGCAGCCGAATCCACGAGAAGCTGTTGGCAATTGGGTTGGAAAGGGACGATGGTGGTGGTAAGATGGCAAAAAGGTGGGGAATGAGATCTGAGAAAAGGAAGGGAAGGAAAGGGGAAGTCAATCAGCAAGTGACGAGATGTCAAAAACCAGATCCAATGAGGGCAGTCTGAAAGGAAAAAGGGCCAGACCCGACCCGAGCTAGAACAATGTAAAGGGTGAGAGCAACAACAGCGGGATTGGGAGGCGAAGGAGGAGAAGGAGGAGGAGAAGGAGGAAGGGAAGGAGGAGGAGAAGGAGGAAGGAAAGGGTCAGGGTGGGGAGACAGACAGGAGAGAGAAAGAGGAGAAACGGAAATGCGAAAGCGGATTCATGGAAAGAGTCTTCAAAAGGGGCCGGTTGAGCGGAAAACAAAGCAACCGCTTGGTGGTGTTGCTGCTTGGGTCTGACAAGAATCAATGATGAAAGAGGGTCACCAGGCCCTCGCTGGTTGTGCAAGTGTTGTGCAAATGTATACAGTACAGTCGAGGAGGTTCAGTTAGGGTATACAGATTGACAGGGCTGTTGAGCTGCGAAGATGCCGTTGTTGCGTGGTTGTTTGATGCGAGATGGGCAGCGGTACAGTATTGCGCAAAGGGCGGCGGCGGCGGAGGGAGCCACGAGCCACGAGGCTGGAGGCTGCGAGTGATTTCATTTTACATAAAATAAAATAAAAATAAAAAGCAAAGCAAGCAGGGAGGCTTCGGCAAACACTTTCGGGCTGAGAGAATGCATGTTGAGCCACCATGCTGGATGCTGGATGCTGGATGCTGGATGCTGGATGCTGGATGCTGGATGGTGCTTGTGACAACTACTCTTACTCAAAACGGTCGGAAGAGGATGACAAGAAGGGCAGGGCAAGACAACTGAGTCCGGCATTAGAACCACCAATTGTAAGCGGGAGAGCATGCATGCCTTGATGCGAAACGGAGAAGAAAAAAAAAAAAAACAAAAAAACAGAGGGCGACACAAGCAGCAAAACCGCTGTCCATATCACGGGCAACTCCGGAAAAAATGGAGGAGCCGCGGAAAGGTCGAATGCAGCCTTCAGCATCCGAACAGAGGTCCATTGTTCTTTGAAATAAAATAAAACAAATAAACCCCCCCCCCCCCCCCCCAACCCCCAAAAAGAAGACAGGCTAACGTGTCTTGCGGAAGTCAAATTCCAAAGCGGAAACACACGAGGAAGCCCTTTTCAGCAGCAGCAGCACATTAAAATAAAAAATAAAGATAAATAAAACAAAAAAATAAATAAATAGAGAGCGTGAGGGCAGGATGAATTGAGCACAGAGGAAGGAGCAAAGAAGATCAAAAGAAAAAGCACATGTGGTAGCTGCACGAGAAATTCATGGAACGCGTTGGGTCTCGGAGACGAACAACGACGACGATGACAATGATTGTACGACAAGCGCGAAAGAAGAATCACTGTTCGAATGCGACGTGCGACCACGGTGTGGCACCGACCAGACCGACCAGACCGACCGACCAAACGACAAGCAACGGAACGCCAAGGGACAGACAGACAGCCAATGCAGAAATCATGCAAAATCCAGCCACGAGTCGATTTTAGATGAGAGAAAAAAAAAAAAAAAAAAAAAAAAAAAAAAAACTCTTACCCGCTTCAGGCGAAATCGCCGTCATTAAAATTTATTTATTTTTTCAAAAAAAAAAATCGGAGTGGGGAGTGTGTGGTCGAGCGGAGAATGACCAAAACCACAAGCCGCCTCACAAGCGAGAATGCGAGACAGCCAGGAAAGCAACAAAAAAAGACAAAAGTAGCCGGACAGCAAAGCATGCTGTAAGAGATCATCACGGTCCCTTGGGTCGGTGAGAGATGCAACCTCCTGTGTTCGCAATCACCACAGCACATGTGTCACCTGGGGCTGAAGAAGCTGAAACAGGTGCCGAAATGAGGACGTCCCGGCATCAGCAGCAGCAGCAGCAGAAGAAGAAGAAGAAGCTTGAGCTTTACATTACTATAGTCCAGACCCGGTCGTGAAACATTACGATGCAATCGTTGCAGACCGCATCAACGGGAAATAGCTTAGGCATATAGCAAATGCACGCACGGTCAACAAACCACTGTACAGTATTGTACCTCGTGCATTAGATCTCTTACCCTTTTCCTGTCTGACAGCTGAGCTCAACTTTTGCTTGTGCTTATGCGTGTGCTTTTGCGACGGGCTTGCTTTTTCAAGAAGCGGCCCGGATCGGGGATGGAAAACTCTATCCATGCCAGCTGATGTGGTGGTAGGTGAGCAACGACCAAAGAATGCGAGAGATGGACCAATGCGATTCAGGCACACACACACGGAACAATGGGCACAAAAATATGGTCTTTTTTTCCTTGAAAAGAAAAAAGGGTGCGCATTCGAATCGTACAGTTATTTGTTCTAGCACAGAGGTTGCACATGTTCGCTCGCCGAATCCATTTCAACAAAGACAAATAGTCATGCCACGGCACACACGGGACACAATCGAAGCGAGCCAATCGGCCTGCCTGCCTGTCCAGTTGTGTGAGCTTACCCAATCTCTAGGGCTTCCTCGCTTCCAGAGAGAGTCTTGCAAGCCTCGTACTGTATGATCCGATGGATCCATCTTGAGAAAATCGGAAACAGAGCCGCGGTAAAGCAAAAGTGTTGCAAAATGGTCCAGCTGCATCAGACGGGAAGGCTAACATGAGACGGAAACAGCGACGTGGATGTACCAATTCCGATTCGGACCTCGCGTTGTTTCGCGGCTATATTGTTCTTTCGAGA
Source organism: Ustilago trichophora (assembly GCA_900323505.1). Taxonomy (NCBI): domain Eukaryota; kingdom Fungi; phylum Basidiomycota; class Ustilaginomycetes; order Ustilaginales; family Ustilaginaceae; genus Ustilago; species Ustilago trichophora. The sequence goes on along the minus strand of OOIN01000013.1, from coordinate 780,268 downwards.
CAGCATCAGCAGCGCGGGATCGAAACAACGCAAAAGCGGATACAGTAGAAAGCGAGAGAGCGAGAGAGCTATAGAAACGGGTGAACGCCACGTCAGACACCATGTGTCAGTGTGTGCAATGTGTGCTTATGTGTACAGTATGGTCCGCGTGGGCGGGTTCGAAGTCGCAACCAAGCAAACGCATCAAAAGAAGAATCGCTGTGTGTGGGAGCAGTGTCCCGCCTTTCCATTTCCGTTTTATTTTATTTTTTTAAAGTCTATTTTGTTTCTTTTTCCTACCGTAGTTCCGTTGGGACCTGTTTGCCATCCAACCACAAAAGATTCATGTGTCTTTGGAAAAGGTAAAGCGTCACCGAATCGGATGCAAGGCAAGCTGTGCTTTTTTGCTGCAAGCCACTTGTCAGAAAGCAACCAACCTGTAACAAGCATGCCGACCAACGGACCGGGGCTCTCTGCTATCTCTCTCTGTCTCTCTCTCTTACCCACACAGAAAGCGGTATGGCCGAGTCTTTGTTCCACAGCAGCATGCCACCAGGTTTCACTTTGGCACCCGCGACCACGCTACTGTAACTCACCCTTGCCAATTTGATTTTCGGTTAATTCTCCTTTGTTTTTCTTTCTATTTTTCCAAAAAATTTCTCAAGAGAGCAACGTCGGTCGGTACCGAAACAGGAGACAATCGCATCTCGGGTATCGCTTGTCCCGCCCTCGGCAGGGATTTGGTTTTTACTTTTCGAGCAGCCACAGAAGGGGAAAAAAGACAAAGAAAGAAAGAAAGAAAGAAGAGACGATTCGAGATCTGCTCGCTTTCTTTTGTTTCCTTCCGCGTGGAAACGTTGCTTTTTGTACAGCAGTTTGCGATCCAGCTTCCATGATACCGTGCAGTTTGTGTGCGATGGGTAAAGTCAGACTGTACCATATGCGGGCATGAAATGAGTCAATGGGTCCACACTAGGCTCAATGCGCCGTCCCGTGGATGCACTCAATCTATCGATCGAACAGCAAACAACCAGCATTGACAACAGCCGAGCTTCCTTTCCTTTTTTTTTCAATTTCGCTCTTCTCTGAAATGTCGACTGAATCTGAAAAAAGTACAGTTGACTGCAAAAGTGCATTCTTGAAGTCGGCGGAGTAAGAGTGACTCAAAATGAATCCAAAGTGTGACACACGACATCACACTTTTCTTGACAATCCAATCGCGTCGGATCTCATCTGCCATTCCCATTGTTCATGCTGAGGGCCAGAACCCCATTTATGTATTTTTCTCTTGTTTTCCTTTCCGATTTTCTTCTTCCGCCGCCGTTTGGTGGGGAGCGAGCAAGGAGTTGAATGAAAAGATGGGTGGGTCGCAGCGCTTGTCTGCCGCAACAAACCATCTCGAATCTGCATAGTTCTGCACCTTGCAACTCTGCTCACAATTTTGGTTTTGGTCTCGAAATCGAACCGGTCAAGGGCTACTGTACTTTGTGTGTCGAACTTGTTCATCTCGGTTTCGTTGCAGAGACGCACAAGTCAGCTGAGCTTGGCAACGGGGTGATGATCTGTGTTGCTGCCAATATGTCTCTTTGGTTCGACGCCAATGCATCCGGATCTAGACCCGCAACACAAAAAGCATTTAGCAGGATTCTTAGCATGAAATCGTTTGTTCTTCCGGCTGTTTTTCGAGCTCCCCATCTCGTCATACTTTCCACATACACAAAGGCGCTAGCATCTACAATCACTCATGCAGCGGCTTTGAATGTCGGATGTGCGACGAATGCCGTTGCATGCTTTTGCCAAGAGTTTGTTGGTTGGCGTGACGCTTTTACCCTATGCCACGAATTAGGCTAGCTTTCCTTATTCCAGACTAGACTCTAGTGCACTGATTCATCAGCCTGATCGATCAGAGCTTGGTTTTTCATTCCCGTTACGAGCTTGATCACAAAGTCTAGAGTGGGAAAAGATATCCACTCTTACAGTAGCATGCCATTGTCTTCCATGTTTTCTTTTCTTTTGTTTCCATCACACAAAAGAATGCCTCTCCCTTTCCTGCGCTCATGCCAAGACTGATGACGTGGATCCCCATGCTGGACGCCGACACAATGGATCCCGAGATCCGAAAGGAATGCGGTGGAATCTGACCCAAAATCCAAGCGCCGACTGAAAAAGTCTCTCCTTTTTTTCTTTTTCTTTTTTTTTTTTCGTCTCGCTCTTTCACTGGAGCCACGCTGAGAGAGTTCCATATTCCGCGGACTTGATCGCAAAATGACAAAACATGTGCATGCTCAACATGACAACGACAAGAACAACAAATGCGTGCCTGACGGGAAGATGCATGATGAGACCTACCACCTTTTCTTTCGATTGATTCTCCGCTCCCTTTACCTTGCTTGCTTTTGCTGGCCTCCCTGTTTTTTTCCCCACGCCGCTCGGTACTCGCTTCTCGGTCTCGATCTTGGGTTCTAGGTCTGCTTCTCGTTGTCCTCGTGTGCAGAAAACAAAAAGAAATTCTAAAGACAAGAGACTCCGCAACAATGCATGTTGCATCAGGTGCCGCCAAAATGCTTCTCGTGTTCCTGAGTCAACACTGACACCCAACCACATATGCTGTATTATGTTGGCATCCGCCTTCTCCCACGGAGTCGAGCGCTTAACGGCCCATATCCCGGAGTCCGGTAGTCCCTCCCCTGGCGGCTAGCTGGAATGCGCGATCACATCCGTCTCAAGCCACCATTTTTCCTTGTTTTGAGTTCCTGACATGGTTTCCTGTACAGTAACTTACTGTCCAATCTTCCGTCCCGGCATTTGGCATGTCCCCCTCGCTTAACTTGTCTCATCGTCGAACTTACCTCGCAACTGCAAAATCGTAGTTGGGCTGCCAATGTACAGCAGAACACAACGGAGTCGGGTAAGCTTAGCGCAAGCATGTCAAATGTGACCGCACAGAATGACGATCAACTCGGCTTTCACAGCAGCCAATCGTCAAAGTCCGCGGAGAAGATATCGATCACTCGCCCGGACTCGTGGCAAAGCGTGCGTCCAAAAGGCTTCTGGAATTCCTCGAATTCGACGAGCGGAGAGCAGAGAGCGGAGACAGCAGAAAATTCTCGGCTGTCGAACAAAACAGTACTTTGCCTTCGAAGCGAGGGGATTAGGGAAAGTGCCACATGAGTCCTTGAGAAATCTGTATGCAGAATCTTCTCCCGCACACGCCAACACAATGAAAGGTTAAGCGAAGACGGAACAAATCGGAGCTCGAATAATAAATTACTAGCACGGCACGGCACAGCCAGCACAGCATGAGGTTAGGGTGATGGTGCCTGAAAAATCCATGCCGACACCAGGAAGAACTAGATTTTCCACCGTGTGTTTTCAGTTCAAAAAGGGTTGCATGTTGTACTGTATTGCCGTATGCATTGGCGGATGGTTAGTGAACCAACACAAGCCCATATGCAAGCGACAAGGCGAATCGGCCCACGTCGATTCCTGTGTCGGACTTCTGTTACAAAAATGAGAGAAAAGAAAAGGGGGGGGGGGGGGGGGGGGGGGGGGGGGGGGGGAAGAAAGGAATAAGAAAAGAATTTCCGCTCTTGTAAGCTGTGACTGAACTGTATGTTGTACTGTACAGTACAGTACTGTATGTTAGCCTTGTCCCCTCCTGTGCCCTTTGTCGCTCGGTGTTCTCGGCGATAGGCGCCTCCAGTATCATAAAGAGATTGCCCTTTGCTCTCGGGGACAAAAGTGAGCATCGGTGCGGATCGAACCACGCCGAGTTTTCTTCCACCATGCGGTGTTGGCGAATGCCTAACGGCTCATCCTCGGCCCAATTGCAAATCGAACGAGCAAGGCGAGCCAGACGGACGAGACGATTAGTTGATCACCCTTGCTGTACAGTACAGTACATCTTCATTTTGCCGTTCTATTTGGTCTTTCTTCTGTCGAGCTTGCACTTGCATCCCTTTCCTCTTTTTGGCGAATCGGTAAACCTAAGAGAAGCGCGGTTTACAGCTGCGTTTCGCACCCGCATCTAAGCGCTTGTCCCGAAACTGCCGGTGTCCCGGGTTCCAGCTCTCAGGTTCGCCGAGTTCCAAGAGCCTTGGATCGGGATAATCGGCTCAATCGGCTATGCTTTTTTCGTGGCGCTTCTCGATTCGCCAGCCAGGTTTCGATCGGGACACCGGGGTGCGCATGACTTCAGAGTCTCGGGATTGGGACTAGGTTCTACACTCTAGAGAATGTTGTGTGCATCGAAGCAGCATGGAAGCGTATTTTCCAGCTTCGATGTCTTGCCAGCTCACATCGCTTTTGCTCTCTCTTCCTCGCATCGGCAGTCACCCCACGAGCCGCTCTCCGTCTGAAAGAGGTTGGATGACAGGTGGCCATTTTGATTTCACGTTTCGACTTTCAAGATGTTAGGCTCGCAAGCTAACATTTTCATATCTACTGCACGTGACTTGAAAATTTCCGAGAAGATTTACAACTTTTTCCTTTTCCCTTTTCTTTTTTTTTTTTTTTTGCTCCACATCAGCCTCTTTGCTCTACCATTCCGACCTGTCATCGTCGACGTTGCATCTCCATTCACCACTATACGGTCAACCACTTGCTACTCTCGAAAACTTGGCAGAGACATCGTCTTATCAAACACCACAATGGCTTCGGTATTCCAACAGGCCTCAAAGGCCGCCAAGGGCAAGCGCAAGGCGGATGCCCAGGATCCAGATGCTGCCATCACCGCACCTATTCGACGAAACAAGCAGCGAGTGCTCATGCTCCCATCGCGTGGAGTCACTTCTCGCATGCGACATCTCATCAACGATCTGGAATCGCTCATGCCCCACGCCAAGAAGGATTCCAAACTCGACTCGAAATCCCAACTTCATCTGCTCAACGAGCTCGCCGAACTCAACAACTGCAACAATGCTCTTTACTTTGAAGCACGAAAGCGCGAGGATCTGTATCTGTGGGCCTCCAAAACACCAAATGGTCCCTCGGCCAAGTTTCAGGTACAAAACATTCACACGATGGACGAGCTCAAGATGACCGGCAACTGTCTCAAGGCTCTCGACCCATTCTGTCGTTCGACAAGGAGTTTGACGAAAAGCCGCACTGGACGTTGATCAAGGAGATGTTCACTCAGATGTTTGGCGTGCCAAAGGGTGCACGAAAGAGCAAGCCTTTTGTGGATCACGTCATCTCGTTTTCCATCGTGGATAACAAGGTCTGGTTCCGAAACTACCAGATCGTCGAATCCGACCCGGGCGCAAACGCCATGTCCAAGGTGGAAGAGACACAGGATGGCAAGAAGAAGCCAACGAGCAAGGACACTGCTTCGAGACAACCCAAGTTGGTCGAGATCGGTCCCCGTATGGTGCTCTCGCCCATCCGAGTATTTGAAGGCAGTTTTGGTGGCGCTACCGTGTTCGAAAACCCCGAATACATCTCGCCCAATGCAATCCGCCACATGGTGCGCAAGCAGAAGGGCGACAAGTACGCCGACCGAGTCAACCAGAACGAGACCTTCCGCACCAAAAAGGACCGCTTCAAGCCTCAGGAGGACGCTCTCAGCCGCAACAAGATCTTCTCGTAAGCATGGCGCCCATTCCTACTGCGTCTGTCTTTGGCATTCTTACGTTGTTCCTCTTCTGCTTGCTACCTCCTCGTCTCGGAGCTGCAAGCACTTGTCACCGATACCAATCACTCTTTTCGTTCTCTTTGCATTCTTCTTCAATACTATCTCACTAGCATCCACACATATCGTTTGCCTGTACTGCTCTGAACCGTACTGGCCTGTGTCGTTGACCATGCTTGGGTGTGAAGTTGAGTCTTTTGAAGAAAGACATGCGCTCAAGTGGAACGCGTCAAAAGAAGGGCACAATTCAGCTGGAACCCTTGTGTTGTGTGTGTGTGTGTGTCTCTCCAACACACTTTTGGCAAGCACGGACAATCTGTATCACAAATGTTGCTCAGAAGAAATCAGCCAAAAAGTGCAACACGCGAAATTCGGACTGCAGATCATACGATTCATTCACTCGAACCTCCTCTCCATCTTTTGCCTTCTCAACACCATCGACACAAACAAAGTCTTTGCTCACACATATACACACAACCAACAATGTCATCCACGGTCTACCAGGCGACCTGCTCCGCGCCCGTCAACATCGCAGTCATCAAGTACTGGGGCAAGAAGGACACCACCCTCATCCTGCCCACCAACGACAGTCTCTCCGTTACCCTCGACCAGGATCACCTTCGATCCGTCACTACCGCTCGTGCAGATGCCAGCTTTGCTGGTCAGGATCGACTCTGGCTCAACGGCGAAGAGGAGATCATCAAGGAAGGCGGTCGTCTCCGAAGATGCATCGACGAGATGAAGAAGCTTCGTCAGGCTAAAGAGGCCAAGGATGCCAGCCTTCCCAAGGTAAGATCCTACCGTTCAAATGCATAGAGGCGACACCAGGTAGCTGACCATTCCTTTTCACCACCACCAATGCGCTCTGTTGGCAGCTCTCGGATGGGCCGTGCACGTATGCTCGGAGAACAACTTCCCCACCGCCGCTGGTCTCGCCTCTTCCGCCTCTGGATTCGCCGCCCTCATCGCCTCTCTCGCTGCGCTGTACGAGCTGCAACCCGAGTGTCGAGCTCCGAGCTCTCGCGTATCGCTCGTCAGGGTAGTGGTTCTGCCTGCCGCTCGCTCTTTGGCGGTTACGTCGCCTGGCAGGGCGGCGAGCAGCCTTCTGGAGCCGACAGTCTCGCTGTTGAAGTGGCCCTCATCTCACTGGCCCGACCTCCAGGCGCTCATCTGTGTCGTCAGCGACGCCAAAAAGGGCACCCCTCCACCGCCGGCATGCAGCGCACCGTCCAAACTTCGCCTTTGCTCCAACACCGCATCCAGTCCGTCGTCCCCGAACGCATGGTCAAGATCTCGGAAGCATTCAGAAGCGAGACTTTGACACTTTTGCCGAAATCACCATGGCCGACTCCAACAACTTCCACGCTGCTGCCTCGACACTGCTCCACCCATTTTTTACATGAACGACGTCAGCCGTGCCATCGTCCAGCTGGTCGAGGAGTTGAACCGTGCAAATGAGGCCGAGGGCAAGGGCAAGTTGGTGGCTTACACCTACGATGCCGGTCCCAACGCGGTCCTCTACGCACCCAAGGCCAACATGGACACGATTCTGCAAACCATCCGTCACTACTTCCCCAACGCCGACTTTGATGATACCGTAAGCGCTCGTCACACATTCACACGTTCGTCTTTTCCCCCAGATTTGACTAACTTCAACCTTTCTCACGTTTTGTATGTATCGACACAGTTCAACCTCCTCGGCAAGGGAGTCAACGCATCCCACCGCGGCGCTCAGGAATCCTCGGTCTGCCTAATCGCTCCCAAGCGGCTTCAACGCCAATGTCATCCCCGTGCACGAGGCCGGTGCCGTCCGACGATTGATCACACCCAGGTCGGCGATGGACCCGTGTACTCGAGCGCGGGTTTGGTACCGAGTCGCTGCTCGGCGACAACGGCGAGCCTCTTCGTCTCCAGCGTGCCAAGCGCGCATAGCAGAGCGACATCCCAAGCATCGAAAGACAACATGTAAATGATACAAGCGCATTGGATTGCGTTTGTTTTAGACCAATGTTCCAATGAGACACTATGATACCGGCGCAGATAGCTTGTTTTGCAGCAAGACTGTGAAGTAGAAACAGAAGGAAGAGAGCGTCAGTATTGAGTGGAGAGATCAAGTCATGTGGTCGAGGTTGAAAAGTTACCTTTTCGAGACCCTCTCTGAACGCATCGGTATCTACACCCTGGGATCGGTCCAGCTCGCCTCACGCACAAGCTTGATCTGATCTTGTTGACCCGCGTCCTCGGCATCCTGACTGGGATCCACTACCCTCTCCTCCCTCTCGAGTGCTCTCAATAGCGGGTTCTTGACGACATTATCCACCCAAGGTCCTCGTAGATTTGCAGCAGGACACCTTTCAAACTCATCCCTCCCGTGCCTGGAATCCTCCACCCGTCCCAAACGACGACCGCCCACTCAACGCGGCAGAGGCGTTTCCGATCGAGTAGCCTTCGCTGCTGCGGCTGGGTATTGACGAGGGAGGTGGAACTGGATCGGTGAGGATGACAAAGTGTACATGGTCGGTGTTTGAAGGTGTGCAAGGGTGTATGTCGATGTTGTGAAGCTGTTAAAGTTTTCCGAGCTGCATGGATAGAGTGAAGGAGCAGAATTGTCAGCAAAGCATTCTGATGTCTCTTTCCCAGATGTGGGTATGTGATACCTACTCTCCGCCCAATTTGCGCACCATATTGCGCAACGAGAACACAACACCGTATACCAACTTGGCCTCCTCATCAAACGGAAGCAGCTCTGAAGCTGAAGCATCCGTCATGGCTATCGTGGCCCCTCTCTGCTCCATCCCATTCCGGGTAGTAGAGGCATTCTTTGACTGTTGCTGTTGTTGTTGCTGCTGTTGCTGTGTTGCCGCCCAAGTCGATGGAGCAGCTCGAGTGACATTTGGCAACGAAGGCTCGCCCGGTCTCTGAGGCGGCAGAGGAGCTTCACTCGACACGGGCACACTGGAAGCGCTCGTCGTCGCACGCTGAATAGATGCTCCTAGAGATGCGAATCCCGAAGTCTGGGAGAGAGTCGGGCTGAGTGGCCCACCACCTCCGCCGGTGGAGGCAGCGGCTGCATGGAGGTGCGACCAGTCTGATGGTAAATGGCGTTGCAGTGCCTGTCAAAGATCCAGAATGAGTAGACGCGCGCCATGGTGTGTGTTTGATCGCTCTCTTGTGTAGTGCTGCTGGATGATGATGTTGTTGTCGTTGGAAGACGAGGTTGTGGTGATGTGATCAAAGCAAAGTATGTGATGCTGGATCGAGATGGTGCGAAAAGGGTCCGAGCGTCATCCCGATTATTCCGACCCAAATTCTTCGGAGAGCGCACGCGTGGCACCAGCAAGTCCAGCATGCTCTAAAATAACGCTTTCTTCCAATCAACTATCACACACACACTCACACACTCACACACACACAGCAGCACCCGCATTGGGAACATGAAGCTGTCGTCGACATCGCGCACAGCGGCACTCTCGGTGCTGGCGATAGCGCTCTCCCTTCCAACGCACGCCGTCGCCTGGTACCTCCCCGGAAGCGCACCTCACTCTTACAAGCAGGGAGATGACGTTCCCTTCTCGGTCAACGCTTTGCAGGCCAAGGCATTCACAAATCAGATCAAAGGTGTCATCAAGTACGATTACTACGATCCGCATTTCCAATTCTGCCAACCACAGGGAGGACCAGAAGCACAGAGCGAAAACTTGGGAAGTGTACTCTTTGGCGATCGTATCTACAGTAGCCCAGTCAAGGGGTCATGCTCAAGGACGAGGTCTGCAAGGAGATGTGCCGCACCAGCGTGGGTCCGGAGAATGCTGCGTTTATCAACGACAGGATACGCGAAGAGTACGCCGTCAACTGGATGGTCGATGGCTTGCCCGTCGCCGAGTCTCGGAGAGAGGTCAAGACCCGTCAAGAGTTTCTCTCGCTCGGCTTTGCACTCGGAAGCTTGGAAGATGAGCATTTCCAAGCTTACGATCCGCCTGCACTGCACAACCACTACGACATTTACATCGACTATCACAAGCGTGCCGCAGATGAGTACCGCGTTGTGGGTGCCCGCATCTACCCGCTCTCCAAGGACTCGCTCAAGGGGATCTCTTCTGGACACGCTGCCAACTGCAATGCAGCCGATCCTCTCCAGCTCAGCAATGCAACCACCACCGGTGTCGCCTACACGTACAGCATCCGATGGCGTGAATCCAAGACGCCCTGGGCTACCCGCTGGGATGCCTACCTCAAGGTCTTTGATCCCGAATCCACTGGCTGGCACTCATCAACTCGGTCGTCATCGTCAGCTTTCTCTGCATGATGGTCGGTATCATCGTCGCGCGTTCCATCAGCCGCGATATTCACCGGTACAACGCCATCGACATGACCGAAGACGTCCAGGAGGATTTCGGATGGAAGCTCGTCCACGGAGAAGTTTTCCGTCCGCCCAATCGACCTATGCTTCTGTCGATCTTTGTCGGATCTGGCTCCCAGCTCGTCGCTATGGCTGCGGTGACGTTGGTGTTTGCGCTGCTCGGCTTTTTGAGTCCGTCCAACAGAGGCTCGCTGGCTACGGTCATGATTGTCACTTGGACGCTGTTCGGCAGTATCGCAGGATTCATGTCGAGCAAGGTGTATGCCAGCTTGGGCGGCGAGTTCTGGAAGCAAAACATTGTACTTACCGCCATGCTCTTCCCCAGTCTCGTTTTCTCCATGGTGCTGCTGCTCAACTTTTTCCTCATCTTTAGCGGCTCTTCGGGTGCAGTACCTTTTGGAACGCTGCTTGCGCTCGTGGCGCTGTGGTTCTTGATCAACGTTCCACTCACCATGATCGGTGCACTCCTCGGCATTCGATCCGGCGGCTTCTCTCACCCCGTAAAACCAAACTCGATCCCTCGACAGATTCCTTACCAACACACCTGGTATCTCCGCCCGTTCCCCTCGGCACTCATCGCAGGTATGCTCATCTTTGCATCTGCCTTCCTCGAGATCCTCTTCATCCTCAACTCGATGTTCGGCACCAAGATCTACTACGCATTCGGCTTCTTGGCACTTGCCTTCCTCATCACCGCCACTACGGCCGCCACAGTGACGATCCTGTTTGCCTACTTCCACCTCTGCGCCGAGGACTACCGTTGGCACTGGCGAGCATTCTTGACGGGAGGCTCGGGGGCGATCTGGTTCTTTGCCTATGGCTTGTTCTTCTGGGCGACGCGACTCGAGCTGCCGGGCTGGCCAATAAGATGCTCTTCTTGGGCTATCTGTCGATCCTCAGTTTGCTCTTCTTTACCTTGTTCGGCGCGGTCGGATTTTTGGCGACATACGCGGCCTTGAGGAGGATCTATTCGGCTATTCGGGTTGATTAATCACCTTTTACTTTGCATACACTCTCGTTCAATCATTGTATATCCAATCTCACACATTCTGATGTCAAGTGTTCTGTGCTGATGGATGCGACTGTGTGTTTGACAAGGGCTTGATGGATGGTGTCGGTTGCAGTTGACTGGGAGTTGAGCCAAAATGCAGCTCGACGCGGGGCCATTCATGCAACCGTCGATTTCTCAGAAATCGCACTTACCGCATTGAGCGCGCGGCTAACGCACAACAGCTTGCTCATGTCTATTCCACCTTCATCCATCACTGCCACCTATCAGACCATACAGCAGACCTTCGCAGCCACTCCTTCGCATCACCAACTACCCTTCGACAGAGCCCATCCAGGGCAAAAGCCACGTCTGCCTGCAACACCACCGTACCACTACCAACCACCGGCTCCACCTAACCTAAATTCACCTCACTTCACCTCACCTCCACTCCACTACACTACACTCTCAACCATGGGCGTGGCCCTCTCGCTGCCCTTCCTTGGCGGCGGTCTGGCCTCGATCGCCAGCTCGTGCTTGGCCGGTCTCGCCTTCTTTTGCACCAGCACCGCCGCCTCGGCCTTCTTCAAGTCGTGCAACTGTCAATCCTCGATCGCGACTCGTGTGGGCTTTGCCATCATCTTCTGTCTCGATGCCCTCCTAGCTTGGCTCAGCTTGACAGGATTCATGATGCACAAGATCGAAGAATGGTCGTACAACTACATCAAGATGGACTGCAAGGACAAGGATCGATGCTACGGCGTGCTTGCCGTTCACCGAATCACTTTTGCACTCTCGCTCTTCCATTTCATCCTAGGAATGCTGCTCATCGGTGTCAAGGACACGAGGACAAAGAGGGCTGCCATCCAGAATGGATGGTGGGGGCCCAAGGTGTTACTCTGGCTTCTTTTGACGCTGTTGATGTTCTTCATCCCCAATGGTTCTTTGTCTTTTGGGCCAACTACTTTTCGCTCATCTTTGCGAGCATCTTTATCGTCGTTGGATTGGTGCTGTTGGTCGACTTTGCGCATTCTTGGTCCGAGACCTGTCTCGACAGATGGGAACAGACCGAATCAGACTTTTGGAAGTTCACCCTGATCGGGAGCACCCTCGGCATGTACGCTGCCACCATTGCCTTGACAGGAGTGTTGTACGGCTTCTTTGCGTCAAGCGGATGCTCTCTCAACCAGTTTTTATCTCTCTCAACCTCGCCCTCATCGTCGTCCTCACCGTGCTGTCGATCAGCCCACAGGTGCAGGAGGCCAATCCACGTAGCGGTCTGGCGCAGAGCAGCATGGTGGCTGCCTACTGTACCTATCTCATCGCCTCTGCCGTGATGAATCGGGACAATGCCGAGTGCAACCCCATCACTCGTGGTCGCGGTGGCAGCGCCAAAACCACCACTGTTGTCATTGGAGCCGTATTCACCTTCCTCGCCATCGCCTATTCGACCTCTCGCGCCGCTACACAGTCCAAGACGCTCGTCGGATCCCGCAAAGCTGCATTCAACGAATCTCGACCACCCTCCGGATACGGCCCTTGGCCACACGGGAATCGCTCGACAACTCCTCGGGAGCCGTGGTCACTGACCAACCGACCAAGAAGGACTCGTTACGAATCCAGGCGCTGATGGCTGCGGTGGAAGCGGGTGCCATCCCCGCCTCGGCGCTAGACGAAGAGGACGAGGACGACGATGAGATGGAAACACGTTCCGAACTCGGCCTCGGCGGTGGAGACGAGAGCGACGATGAGAGACAGGGTACAAGGTACAACTATAGCTTCTTCCATTTCGTCTTTGCCATCGCCGCATGCTACACGGCCATGCTGCTGACCGACTGGAGATTTGTCAGATTGGGCGGACCATCGCCGGATCCAAGCGAGGACGGCGCTCCCATCGCCTACATTGGGAGAAGCACAACAGCAATGTGGATGAGGGTCGTCAGCAGTTGGTTGTGCATCTGCATCTACATGTGGAGTTTAGTGGCTCCTGTTTTGCGTAAGTTTCCCGCAACGTAGCTCGCTCTAAACGAGATTCGATGAGGTATCAAAAGCTGACACGATCCTTCTTTTCTCTTTTGCTTTTCTTTTGCCACGCCGTGCTTTTGGCAGTTCCAGACCGATTCGGCTACGACTGATGCTGTCATTCGTATCGAGTACGTTTTCTCGTTCGTCGGAATACAAGCTTTTATTGACTCATGCCATGTCGTGCATCCGTTCCGATCTTGTCCCCGTTTGGATGTTTGCTGTCGAGACACTGCAGAGAGCTCAACCGAGCCCAAATTCCCAAGTTCTACACTCTCCACCGCCAGCTTTGCTCGCTCTGACCCAGTCTTCTCCCTCGCCTTCCTTGTTGTTTCCAGATCGGAACCTCAACAGATCCTCATTGGCACTGCTGCTGACGCCTTCGATCCAGCCTATGGTTCTTCTGTGCTGGTATCCCTTCCATTCGGTCGGATCGAATTCGAAACTTCTCCAAAGGTGGTAGCTCCGGTATCTGTGGACGCCCTTGAACGTCTTGTTGCCTGGACAGCTTTCGAGTGCAAGTTGTTGGGGCTGTGGGTCGAGAGTCCTGCCGCGGTGAGATCTTTGAGGGTGGGCTTTTTGACGCCCTTGGGTAAGGCGGGCGCGGTAGATGCAATGACGGGGAGCATCTGAGGAAGACGCTTGGCTAGGTTGGCTACATCCCAGAGGGTGTAGGGAGAGGCGTTACGGAGGGTGATCAATACTGAGCCTTGGCGAGAGGGTGGGGAGAAAGGGGTCATGGCCGAGATTCGGGCTTGGGTATCGTGCAGGATTGCTTGGTCTGCGCTGTCGATGGAGTTGGAAGCTAGCAGATTGTCATCCATGTCCTCAGCCTCGCTATCGGCATCCTCGTCGTCGTCATCCCGGTCCTCTTCATCATCAGACCCACTGTCCTTTTGTTGGAGCTTGCACCAGGCGCATGCCCAGGCAGCGTCCCCACGGTCAAAAACGGTGCAACCGAGACCAAGAATCTCAGTATCAACAGCTGATTGGCCAAAACGTTTCTGGTTTCATCCTTGTGACCCGCTCCGACGTGTGGGAATCCGAACCAGACTTTACTCCACCTTCTCTTTTGTGCGCTGTGTCGTCTCCAGATCCATCCGAGCCGTCTAAATTCCGGTTCGAGCTCTTCTTGGAAACACCCGTGACAGCCTTGTACTTTTCCAACTGACCAGCATCCACGCCAAACAGCACAACATCATCGCGACCTGCGAGGCGTCGGATCCTGTCGACATTCTCCGAGCATCTGGATACTTGGAGTAGCATTCTGCTTGGTATCGTACGCCGTGGCGAGGATCTGTGATGGTGGATGCGAGCGTGGAGGAAGAAGAAGCGAAAGGGTGAAGGAGAAATTGGCCTCTCCCACGATCAGGATGGTATCGTCTCGCTGAAACGGCTGTGGCAAACGCTTGCGTTTCTTGATCACAGGTCTCTCGAAAGTTGCGCCTTCGGTTTCTTGTTGTGGTGGGAGATCTTTGGCATGCTTGAAAGATGGCGGCTTGCGCTTGGCCGAGCCATTGCCGCTAGATTTGGCAACGGAGAGCGCTTTTCGTCGGGCTGCTTCCTGAGCAGCTCGTTCGCGAGCCTTCTGTTCTTGTTGAGCAAAATGACCGTGAAGGGCCGCTTTGAGGTTGCCTTTCTTCTTTGGCATCGTTGTTCGTCTCGTGAATAAGGATGGAGGCAAAGAGGGAGGAAAGCAGAATTCGAAAGACAGAGAGTAGCAGTGAAAACAAGGGTCCACAAGAACAAGACTTGCAGCTTTGTTGAACTTTTTTTTTTCTTCTCTTCGAGCAGCCTCCACACCCGAGACCCGATATATTGAACCCGATTGAAAGCATTTGGAAGCGAGCCGTTGATAAGGTTCGAGCGTTGTTGCTGTCAGTGTGTTGCTGTTGCTGTTGCTGTTGCTGTTGCCATCTCCCATCTCCCATCTAATCCACACTACAGCTCAAAGGCATCTTCAAGGGCCGTCTCGGCCACTTCTCTATCCTACCCTCACCAGCCTCATGGCCTACATCTACGCCTAACCACTCCGTCTTCAGGCGCCTGTGCGCCGACCGCCCCTCAACATGACAACACCCCATCCCAAACGGCCCGCGCCCCAACACGCCTCCTCATCGGACTTTACCTCCTCTTCCATCTCGATCCCGTTTGAAGAGCTCGCACACTCACGCCACGTGCTACAGACATCCTATCGCCGCTTTTCGTTCTTCCACGTCCTCGCACTGCTCCCCACCTTTCTCATTCTCATCTTCACCCTCCTAGGATCACTCCAAACGCGCGAACTGTGTCATCTTCAAGACCCTCCCTCAAACGCCTCCTCGTCCCCCACCTCCTGCTCCATTCCACCTACGAAAAGGGCCAATGTCGAAGCATCCTCGACGGCCAACTTCTCGCCTCAACTCTGGCACTCGGTCTAGTGGGCTGGTTGGCAAGCTACACGAGTCGCAAAGCATGCTTGGCCTTTGCAGACCGGCTTATACCCCGACTCTTGTCTTCTTCGCTCTCACTCTTCTCGCGATCGCCGCGATTCCAACTGCCGTCCAGTGAACATGGCTCTGGCAAGGATAGCGTGATTGTAACCGTGGCGATCGCTATGCAGGCACTGATAGCGGAAGCTTTGAGAGTGCTCTCGTTCTACTGGGCCTGTTGCATCCTCGTCACCGCACTCTATCTCTATTCCATCCAGGAGAGGTATGCTCATCGCCCACACATACATGCACAAGTCTCAGCGACGCATGCATCTGTAGGACCCGACTGGGCGTGGAGGCTGAGCTTCAGGGATCCACGATTTTTTGTTGCCGCATGGTCCTCCATCGCCTGGGCTCTGGCAGAGTTCGGATTTGGCGCCTTCCAAATCCTTCATCAGGTAGCACTCTACAAGCCTGCCGAAGTTGACCATGACCCGTTCAACACTGATGCGGAAGATTCAGCTAGACCACCGGCAGCTGCAGCTGCAGGACAGTCTGGAATCAGCCTCCTCTCGAATCACCCTCCCCCTCCGGCTTCCATCGAGGCCACACCGGAACGCACAGGAAATGGCAAAACACGCCGCGTGTCAGCCTCCCGAGCGCTTGAACAGGCCCGTCAGCGTCTCGTCCAACCTCCTTCCGCCGAACACCAAAACTATGGAACGATACAAGAAGAAGCAGTCGCTGAAAGCGACGATGACGAAGCTAGCTCAAGAGGAAGCGGGTCCGAATCGGGATTCTCTACCACCACCATCTCGCTGCTGGATGCGGAGCTCGAGGAAGAAGTGGAGCGCTTTTTTGGTCGCCAAAGAACAGGCCGAGGTCGAAGCTGTTTTGGGCGTTCCTTTGCCAGAGATACCGGTTGCTCTGTGCGCCTTGTGGCGGATCGACGCTATGCTGTGGAGTGTTGGAAGTAGCGTAAGTCCCGCCCATCCTCCATTCCTCCTTTCCTGACTTCTTTCCCTATCATTACTGAAGAGACTCGACTAATCCTTTTGTTTGTTTTGCTTCTCTTCTCCTTTCGACCAGCTTCTGCTCTCGGCATCATTCACACACGCACAAGGAGCACTCGGCCATCTGTCACATGACCGATTCGACCTATCCCCGCAGTTCCACCTCTTGCCTCCCTTTGACGGATTTGGACTGACATTTGCCGTCCTGGTGGTATTGCATACGATCGTCTCGAGTCTCTGGGCGACCAGTCTACCCGTTCTCGGATTCGCAACTACGACGTACGCCTCGTTGCTCTTTGGACTGGCAATCATGGTTGCCGCTTTGGCTCGATGGGGTTTGCTCATCTAGTTGTACAATGCACTTGGGTTCTGTATCGTTGTGTCCTGTTTTGAGGGAATGCATACGCATGTTCGAAGCAAACAGGCGTTCACAAGGCTGCATCGTCAGTCGATTGGGTGAGAACAACATCCCTTCTCAGTTATCAACACTCATCTTTGCCCGGGACTGTGAAACCTTCTTGCACTGACGCTCGCTTTGGTTCAGAGCACGAAGAGAAACGTTTGATTCGGGATGCTGCTTTGAACCGACCTGTGCAGCTTACATACCAGCGCTGATCATGGTTAACGTCGAACTCGATACCCTGTGAACGCACTTATTCGGCATCTTCCAGCTACAGTGCTGTTCCACAGCGTGCCCAAAGGTGTACATATGGATCCGCCTTCAATTTTTCATGCCGAAGAGATGTTGGATCCTAATTTTGCAACAACTTCTGGCTCCCAGAAAGAAAAAGGACGGTAGCCATCAAAGCAGTATTGCTTCATCGTGCAGATTTTCAGCCTTAAGCGGATCGACCGACTCTTCAAAAATAGCTGTGCAGAAAGCATCGACAGGAACCGCTTTGCCATGGCTTGAATTCCATACAGGGCGCGGGGTCCAAGAGCGAGGAGGGATGTTTCACAACGGTTGTCTTTGCAACCTCCATCACCTCGTATCATCTTTAACCATGAGCACCGAAACCAAACCCGTGGCATCGATCATTCGACCAGGTAAAGCACCCGAAGGTCCACCTGGATGGGAAGAACGTCGAATCGAAAAGCAGATCGAGCAGGAAAAAGCCCAAGAGAAACGCAACCACCGTCGAGAGAGTTCCACTGGAATCGCCGGTATCAAGGAAAAAGTTCACAAGATTGGCGAAAAAATGCATCTCGTAGAACCCAAAGATCCTTCTCAACGAACTGCGGCTCAACTTCAGGTAAGTTATGAACCTACTCTACTGAGCGCACTCGCTCTTTGCTTTGCCGCATGTTGGCCCGATCCAAAGCGAAGACACTGACACTCTCTTGTATCTCCCGCTTCTGGTATGAACATATAACAGGACGCTTCAACTATGCCAGAAAAGGCCCCCACACAACAGTAGCATGAAACCTCAAACTGCTGCAGGAATCTCAAATCCCCTCTCTCTTTCTCTCCAGCCGGACAATCACGGACATTTCATCTAAACTCCCCTCCTTGCCTCTTCAACATCCCCGCTATCCACTGTATTTTTACTGCATCTCAAACCCCTTGGAAACTCCTCGCTATCTTGCATTCGTCGATGCGTCTTGATCTGGGCAGTGTCAAAGTGTGAGATTCTTGAAAGGTGTTCGCGAAGAGTGGCGGTGGTTGACTTTCAACAAGACATGTTGGTGCACTGCCTTTCTCAAGTGCTACAGCATGGGCGCCGAGCTGGCGCTCTGATTTCAGACTTTGGGTGTGTGTGTGTGTGTACCGGGTGTATTATGATTGCAAATGGGTGACATGGTTCAATTCTAGCTTCACTGGCGGTAGATGGCATCCGAAGTGATAGCGACGTCTCTGATCTGCTCGACATCGTGAACCCGAAGGATATCAGCTCCGGCCGCGATGGCAGCGGTGCAAGCGGCAGCAGTGGCATACACTCTTTCCTTTGGATCCTGCTTGCCCGTAATGTGACCCAAAAACCTCTTACGCGACACGCCGATCAGTGTAGGAAAAGAGACGAGCGAGCAGCACGGTCTTGTGATGGAATCGCGAATCGATTCGACGCCCATCTGAACGCTGGAGGGGGAGTCGATGGTGGATCGATCGAGCGCAGGAGTGGTTGCACCCGAGTAGGCGAGACCTCTACCCTTGTTGGATTTGGCGACGGATTCCGGTTGGGTGAGTCGCGAAAGATCGCGCAGAAGCGAGAGGTTGCCAGCGCTATCCTTGGCAAACCCAATACCAGGGTCGAGTACAATGTTCCATCTTCGCACACCGGCCCGCAGCGCGCGGTCGAGTCGCACCTCGAGCTCGGAACGAACACCCGCAACAATGTCACCGCCTTCGTAGGTGACGAGACCGTTCATGGTCTTGCTATCACCGCGCATGTGCATGAGGATGTAAGGACACTTCCACCTCTTTGCCACTTCCAAGATGGCGGGTTCACGCTCGCCTCCCGAGACGTCGTTGATCATGTCGGAACCAGCTGAGAGTGCCGCCTCTGCGACCGAGGCGCGGAAGGTGTCGACCGAGATAGGGGTGGTGATGCCTGCCTGGCGGATGGCCTTGATGACGGAAACGACGCGTCTTGCCTCTTCGTCAGCATCGACTTCGACTGCATTCGGGGCGGTGCTCATACCGCCTACATCGATGACATCAACGCCATGTTCAGCCATAGTCTTGGCGGAACGTACAGCGTTTTCAGCCACAAGATTATCGCCACCGTCCGAAAACGAATCGGGAGTGGCATTGATGATACCCATGATAAAAGTCTTGGAACCCCATGTCCACGTCTTGGTATCGCTGGTGGCGCTCGTTGAGCGTGTGCTAGGCGAGGGGATGGGAAGAACCTTTCGAATGCCGGATGGCTCGTAATCGGGCGACTTTTGAAGCATGACAAGAAGCTGAGACATGGTGCGCGCATGGGTGGGATGTTCAAAGTCGGGCAAGATGTCCTTGAGAGGTTCGAGTACAAACTCTCGCTCCTTGATACCCGGATGAGGGACGACGAGCCGAGGTGCATCGTCGATCTCGAGATTGTCATAGAGCAAAATGTCGAGATCGACCGAGCGTGGACCCTTGTCGGGTACACCGGTCTTGTCACGGCCAAGCTTGACTTCGATCGACTGTGTGAGGTTGAGCAAGTCGTGTGGGCTCAACTTTGTTGCAATACGACAGGCAGCGTTGAGGAAGTTGGGCTGGTCGAGGACATACATAGGAGCAGTCTCGTAGAGGAAGCTCGTATCGACGAGGATGCAGTCTTGAGCTTCGCTAAGCGCTTGCACTGCGGCTTCGATATTGGCTGCGCGATCGCCGACATTGGATCCGAGGGCGATGGCGGCGACATGCCAGCCCTGCTCCAACGTAGCGGTACTGTTGGCGTTGGATGCAGAAGGAGGGGCTGGCGCTGGTACGGCGCTGACATTGTCTGAAGGTGCAGAAGCCGAACTGTGGGCGCGGAGCTGCTTGTCATTCTCGAGAGCCTCGTGCTGGAAAAACTCGCGGGTACGCTCGACCTCGACACCGGCACTGCTGGCAAACATGATGGCACTAGATTTGTCGACGCTGACTCGAACCTTTTCGACCTTGTTGTGAACGACGGCGACCCTTGCAATGGAAGTGGCGAGGCTCTCTACCGTCTTGTAGGAGCTTGCTGCGACGTAATCCGAGATGCTGCGAACGATGGTGCGGTAGTTGTGCTGCTTGTTGACAACGTCAAAGAGACCAGCGGTAGAGTTGTGGGTCTCGTTGGCGCGGGAGAGGCCCGAGTAGACGACGAGGTTGAGTTTGACATTCTGCTTGTCCTGCCTCTCCCAAGGATTGACGCCGATGATGGTGTTGATGATGAGGTCGCGAACGATGACCTTGTCGTCTAGGGCGAGCGTCGAGGTGGGAGAGAGTCGGAGTTCGTCCAGGTGCTGTGTAGGGTCGAGGTTGGAAGGGATAGGATGGATGTTTGCGAACATGTAGTCGTCGGAAGTTCGAGCAATCTGAACACCAGCCGAGGCGGCGTGAAGGAGAGAGCGAGGCTTTTCGACATTGAGGGTGACTTTAGGGGCATGAAGGACAAAGATGCACACTTTGGCCAGACCTTCAGCGAGGGCTTCGAGGGATCGATAGCGATGAGTGGCGCAGTGAGCCTCGAGCTGCTTGACGAGGATACCGTAGTGGATGCTATGGGGGAGGTGATCCGAGATGCCGGCCTTGGATACGTCGGTGTGAACCCTTGCATCAATGGTGACGGTTTGAGCTTGAACACGTTCCCAGTTGTCGACGCCAACAATCATGCGCACCTCGAGCCTCTTGACGACGATGACATCGGGCAGATCCATGGTAAGTTGAGATGAAGCCATGGTGGCGATACCGCTAGCTCCTCTGATGACTGAACTGTAAAAGGGTGGATATCGATGGCCGTGCGCAGCCTGAGTCAAGGTCTTCGGAAGGGCCGCTTTGGTAGCGGATTGGGCGAAAGAAGAGAAGAGAAGGTGGTTGGATCTGAGAGGAAAAGCGCTTATCGAGATGCGCATTCCATCACTTTTACGCTCCAGATGACTTTCAGAGTTGTTGCAGATCGGTACAGCTCCGAAAGATGATGGCACACAGAGTCACACCTTGTCGGTCACTCCGAGACTTGCCAGTAAATGTCGACCTTCTTATTTTTTGGGCCTCTTTTTCTTTTCTTTGAAAACAAGGGTCCGGTTGCCATTTTGCAATTACAGTACCGTGGAAAGAAAAGAAAAAGCAAAGGGAAAAGGAAAGAGAGTCACAGTTGTGAGTGGGTTCTCGAGAGTTCAACTGAGCTAAACAACTCTCTGGTCCCGCTGCTCTCATGTTGGACGTCGGCAAAACTCAGCACATCAATCTTGTGTGTGACAGCATACCATTTCTCGATAACGTCGGCGCATCTTGACTGGTCACACCACTTGATACCGCATCGATACCCATCTCCCACTCCCACTCCAACATCAACTCAGCTCGGCTCGACGATATGGCCTACATCATCAGCCTGTCAACCCTGCTCACCATCGGGTCTTCACCTCACTGATGTGCTCGCAACGTTAAGGCTCCTATACGCTTTTCTCTGCCAAACGGCTCGCCTCGCCTTTCCGAGGCTTCAAGTACATGTAGGCTCACTCGCTCTTGTCCATCATGCCATTCCAACGCTCGAATAGCGCTGCATCTACGCAGCTCCTATCTGCGTCTACGCATGATCTTGGCGCTCCTGGTCTATCCTCGCTCTCTCCAGCCATAGCCACCAAGTCGGCCTTTGCCGAATCATCCTCCAAGTCGCGCAACAATACCCAAGCTCCAACCACTGCCCCTCCCCGCAAGCAGCACCACGTCTCCTTCCAAGACGAGCCAGAGCCAGAGCCAGAGCCAGAGCCAGAGCCACAACCACAATCGCAACCACAACCTTCTGCACAAAGCACAAAGCGACGAGGCCGTCATCAACGTGCTTCCAACTCCACCTCTCGTCCAGATACATCCGAAACCAAGGATCGAGGAGGCTCTGAGCATGGTAGCTCTCGTCCTTCCACCTCGCGTACCTCCTCTCGTCAAAGCCGCCGTGACGCTAGCGAACCCGAGTCTTCCAAATCACTAGCAGACGACAGCGCTCCCAGCTCTTCTGGCCGCAATCGTAGATCTCGACATCGTTCCGACAAGCGTCCTGAACGCTCACATCAATCTCAATCCGAGCATGGAGCCAAATCTGCACAGCAAGATTCTGCCCCATCGCATCCTCGCGGCGCCCCATCCGCAAGATCAGAAGCATCCACCTCTCCATCCAAGAGAGACGTCAAATCCGGCGACGCTAAACGCAATCGCCAGCAGTCCGCTCCAGGCATCCTTCCAGACCTCCGTTCTCAACCAACTTCTCGCTCAGAAGCTGGCTCTCGCTCCCATCACTCATCCTCCAGCCGCCGCGATCGCTTCTCTCGCTCTCATGACGCACGAAGCATACCCGGAGAGTCGTCCACCAGTCGCGATGGTCGTCAACTTTTTGATCCCAGGCGCGACGATCCCGTCAAGTTTGCTTCCCAGCAGAGAAGTCAGGTCGACGGCAGATCCACTCCCGGTGCTCCTCTTCCTCGCCTCCCCGGTGCTCCATCATTGCAGCCTCAGATCCTCATGCGTCGAAGTCCCTCGAATGCATCCAGCGGAAGCCATCTCACACACAGCCCCATCATCAAACCCTCCATCTCCGACATCGCTTTCACTCCCTCTCTAGACCCCACAGATCCCAGGGCATTACAGGCGCACGTCGTCGAAATCAAAAAGGTCTATCGTTCCATATCCTCCATGGAGGCTAGTCTTCAAGAAGAACATCAGGCAGAAGTAGATCGTGCACGTCTCAACATGGCCGACTATACCCCACCAGATCTGCGCAATCCCTCCTACTGGATCACCTTGATCGGCAGGCACCGCGAGCTTGCAGAGTCTCACTCGTCCTTCCTCGAGATGACCTGTAGGCCTGAACTTCCGCGTTCAGTCCAAGAGCTCGGCGAAGTGTACAATCTCCCCTCGCGCTTGTGGCAGACGGCATTCCATCTCATGCTCGAGAGTCTCCGCACCAGCTTGTCGTCCCAACACCATCTGCACAACCACGATCGTAAGATCGAGCTTCTCGACTATCTCACCGAGTTCATCTACTTTGCTTACTCGTTCTACTCAGCTTTGCAGGAATCAGAGCGTTACAAGAGCTTCCGCCGGGCTTGGATCGAAAGCCTTGGCGACCTATCACGCTATCGTATGGCCGTTGCGGGCCTAGCCGCCAACATGTCCATCGACAGCGGAACCGATGGAATACGCAACAGACACCCGGATGACCCTCGATCCGTGTCACCAGTGGAGGCACGCATCGATGATGAGGAGGATGATGACAACGAAGCCGAAGATGCAGATGACGAGTCGTTCGACAGCGAAGACGATGCTGCGGGTGATGACGATGATCAAGTTGACGCTCAACGGTGGCATGTCGCTCGAGAGCAAAGACGGAGCAATCGTCCACCTCGAGCAAAACATGCAAGGGACGGAGCACCTGTCCACGACGTGGACAAAGCAAGTATCGGCACCGCCGCCCTCGGCGATTGGGAATGGACCGAGAAAGAGACGTGGCGTCAGACGGCCAAAGACTGGTATGCAATGGGCATCACCGAAACTCCCAACATTGGCCGCCTTCACCACCATCTCGGCGTCCTCAGTCGCGGCGACAACGATTTGCGAGCGCTCTACCATCTCACCAAGAGTCTCATCGCTGCCAAGCCGTTTGCTTCTGCCAGGGACAGCATTCTCACCCTATTCGATCAGGAACGACAGGCTCGTCGCAAACGTCGAGACAGCTCGATCGAAGAGCTTTTCCTCTACTTGCACGGCATCCTCATCACGCGCGTCCAGCTCGACGACTTTGAGCTCGTCTTCAACACGTTGATGGAAAGACTTACACAGATCGTCGAGCAGCAAGGTCCCGCTGGTCTGCCCCAATCGGTCTGGACCATGATGGCTACCATCAACATTGCAGGCCTTTTCCAGTACGGATCGGAAGACTCGATCCTGGCGGATCTGTTGCTCCAACAAACCAAAAAATCCGGCAGGCGGTCCACCAGGACCGACAAAGCCAAGACCAGTACGCCAACCGCCATTCTTGTCAGCTCTACCGCGGCCAAGACCGACGACAATTTCCTCAGCGAACTGCCTCGAGATGCCGAATGGGACGATCCAAGCGATGAAGAATTGGGAGCTGGAGATGAGGTTCAAGTGATCTCTCTAGAGGCCAAGACCGCAAACGACGAGCAGGAGGCGGCCGATGATTTGCCTGGAGTATTGGAACACGCCGCCACGCTCTGCTTCAGCATGCACTCGCTCACTTTCGACCTCTCGAGCGCCGACGCATCCTACCGATCCAATCCTTACAACACCACCATCAGCACCTTTCTCATTTCGCTGTGCCAGTCCAAGAAAGCGTTCAGAATGCTGGAGCGCTACATCCCATGGCACCTGTGGCTGCAGCACGTCAAGGCATCCGTCTCTCTCATCGAGCGCGATTGGCCCAAGTGTCTCTCGAGCTCGTACATTACAGCTCAGCTGCTCCTTCCAGAAGACTTTTGCCTTCGTGGTATCATCGGCCTTTCCCGCCACTTGTACGATCGAAATCTCTGGCGCAATGCGGCCAATGATGGCGCTATCGCAGCGCCTCAAGGCTTTGACAACGAGGTCGAAGTGCTTGATGCCGAAGACGGCGAGCTGTACACACGCACCGAGTCCGCCTGGCGCATAGCCGCTTCGCGCCGACGCGACGCCGGCGAAAGTACCACATCCCTCGACACTGTTCGAGCGTATCGCTTAGCGTTTGTGGCTCGCAAGATGGCAAAAGCGGCGCGCGGTTTTGATCTTGACACAAAGACCTCGACGCTGTCGCTCTCCAAGCTGCTGCTTGGTCGCCTGACACGGCGCAAGATGGAAGAGGAGCACCGAGAGCTCGAACTCATCATGCAACAGCTGCAATTGCAACCTTCGGCTGCGACCGCAAATGTTGCTAATGAGCCACACGATGCGTATCAAGACGACGATGATTTCGACAGCGACTGGGACTCGGATCCAGGCGCTCCTCGGCATGGGCCTGCGCATGCAACAGCCTCAGACGCGATTCTCTCGATGCCTGACGGCACAGATCCGAGCGACGAGATCAAAGCTCTGCATGCACGAAGTTGCTACCTACGAGATGTGCTCAAGAATGTAGGACGGACGCTCTCGGGTCAGCGCTCAGGACCGTCCACATTTGGCAAGGTGCACGACCGAGCACATGGCAAGCGCAAAGATGCTGCCGTTCAACCCAATGCTTGCGACAATGTCGTTCCGAGCTACACCATCCTCGTTGTCGATACCAACATCATTGTCACGCCAGGTGATGTGATTGCACAGCTCATCGAGTCGCAGCGCTGGACGGTCATCATCCCGCTCGCCGTCATCACTGAGCTCGACGGCTTGCGGCGGAACGACAACGAACTGGGCAAGGAAGCCGAGCGTGCTATTCAATTCTTGGAATCGCGCATCCGCAGCCACGCCAAGTACGTCAAAGTGCAGACCAGCCGAGGCAACTATCTCAGCGATCTCTCGTGTCGATCCGAAGACATCGACTTCACATGGCAGGGCTCATCCAGTGCATCTGCCAATGCAGCGTCGTACTCGACACCCCCGCATGGTACGCCTCGGCTCGACGCCGCCAATGCCGGCGAGACCAAGTCGGTCGCAGCACGAAACGTCGACGAGGTCATCTTGCGCATCCTAGCTTGGCAACGGGACAACTTTGTCGACCGACGAAACCTGTTGGGTGCAGGTGCAAATGGAGGTGCATCGAAAAGTTCCATCGCAACAGCGCACAAGAGTGTCCTTTTGACGTTGGATCGAAACCTTCGATTGAAAGCCAAGAGTCGAGGCTTGGCTAGTTTGGATGCAAAGGGAGCAGCTTGGCTGATTGGTCTCGAGTGATGTAGCCTTTCATCTATTATATTTTTGAATGGAAACAAAAAAGATGATTTTGCTCATTCTTCAAAACATTGCAGAATGTTGCTGTGCGTGTGTGTGCGAACGAGACTGTGGATGAGACGAGTGTGACTGGTGCGAATGGATTGCAAGAGGTATGGTGCGAGTCGTGAGTAGACAAGAGGGAAAGAAAATAAAATGCAAAATGTTCGACTGTTGGGTAGGTGGTGTCGTATCAACCCATCTTGAAGTGGAACTGCTGACCGCCGAATCCGCCGCCAGGGAATCCACCACCACCGAATCCACCACCTGGAAAGCCGCCTCCGCCACCCTGCTGGAAGAACATTTCGAACGGATGACCACCCTGAGCGAATGGATTTCCGTATCCACCCTGCTGTCCACCCATAGGATCGTTGGGATCATCGCCAGCATCGTACCTCTTCCTCAACTCTTCATCACCCAATACGCCCCAAGCCTCGTTGATCTGGGCCATCTTCTCCTGCGATCCGCCCTTGTCCGGATGATTCTCACGTGCCATCTTGCGATAAGCCTTCTTGATGGTCGCCAAGCTATCGCTGCGTTTGACGCCGAGCACCTTGTAGTAGTCTTTGGTCTGATTGAGCTTGAGACGCTTCTGGGCGGTTTGGAGCTTCTGGTGGATCTTGGCATCGGTACGACCAGAGGCTTCGAATGCCTTGGTGAGATCGCGAACGGCGTCTTCGTACTTTTCCTGTTGGAGGGCAAGCTCGGCTCGTGCCAGGACAGCTTCGACGTTGTCCGGGTCCTTGGCAAGGACAAGCTCGCAGTACGGCATGGCCTTGTCCATATCGTTGAGCTCGGTGTAAGCCTTGCAGTACATGGTGGAAAGTTCGAGCAAGAGACCTGATGCTTGAATCGCATCACCCTTGTAGTTGGATGGAATCAGTGCCTCTTCATCGCCAGGCTGCACCTGGGACGCAGCCTTGATCACCTCCTTGATCTCATCCGCCACGGTAGGACCTCCAACTTTGCCACCCTTTAGGGCGGAGAGCACGGCACGGTAGCTCTGCGAGTTGTAAAAGTTGCGTGCCTTCTTGAGCGACTTTTCTAGCGTCTTGACTTTTCTATGCATCTTGGCGCAAGCCTTGTTATCCGGATCCGAATGAAGACATGCCTTGAGGTGTTGGAGTCCTGCATCCCTGCTCTGCGACCCAGGCTCGCTGACTACAAAGTAGGAGAGCACCGCAAGTCGTCGGAGCAGGAAGGGAGAGGGGGAGAGATGGACAACGCGGGTCCAATCGGCCATGGCGTCTTCGACGTTGCCCTTGATGATTTGGCATCGAGCTCGGACCAAGCGAGTTTCGAGGTGGGAGGGGGAGATCTTGAGTACTTCGCCGGCCATGTGGATGCAGTGGTCTACTTTGGTTGGGTCGAGTTCCTTGGCCTTGCCCTTCCCCTTGCTATTGGCGTTCTGCGCCTTGTCGAGCTCCTTGACGAGTTGATCAAGCGACTTGAGCGTTGTCTCGACCAAGGAAAGCTTGGAGCGCACGCTGTTGGCTTCGGCAGGACTCGAGTCGGCAGAACCCTTTTCGGCGTGAATCTCGTTGTAGGTCTTGAGCGCAGCTTTGGCCTTGTCGTAGTCTCCTTCCTTGAGGTAGACCTTGGCCTGCTGGAGGTATGCCTTGTCGAACTTGGGGTTTAGGTCGAGAAGACTCTGGAAGTCTTGCAAAGCAGCCGAAGTGCGGCCCAGCGAAAGCTGCGCGGTGGCCCTGCGATAGTAGGTCAACCAGGATGTTGGATCCGCCTGCAGAGCCAAATCGAACGAGGACAGAGCCTCCTGGTACCTTCCCGACTGAAGTGCGGCATTAGCATGAGTGAGATGCTGATTGGCGAGAGCTGGATCGTTGGTGAAGGTTGCCTGTTGGTGGGATGATGGTGCAAAGCTGCTGTCAGCTCGGACGAGAACGCCAGAGGACGAAAGGCCCAGCGCCAGACACAGCGTCCAAGAGAGCGCCAGCAGCGATGGGAGTAGCCTGCTCTTCATGAGTTTTGGCGTATCGTGTGTGTGTGTGTGTGTGTGTGTGTGTGTGTGTGTGTATGTGTGCGGGATGATGATGGTGTTGGGTCAAAAGTGCGAAGTCGATGGTGAGGGACACGAGGTTGTGGAGACACGACTCAACTGTATAT
Source organism: Ustilago trichophora (assembly GCA_900323505.1). Taxonomy (NCBI): domain Eukaryota; kingdom Fungi; phylum Basidiomycota; class Ustilaginomycetes; order Ustilaginales; family Ustilaginaceae; genus Ustilago; species Ustilago trichophora. The sequence goes on along the minus strand of OOIN01000013.1, from coordinate 752,219 downwards.
TTTAAGGTGTTGAGTGTTAGGCAACCGAAGCTTCCAGCTCATGCATGCGGCGTCAAATTCACCATTCACAGCCGCCCCGCCAAGTTGCCGAAGCTGTGCGTTTGGTGCCAACGTGGAACTGAAACAGTGGAGGCATCTCTTTCTCGCGCGGAAAAGAATCGATTTTCTGTAAAAATGGTGTTAGAGTTGACGCAACTCTCCATGCCCCCATGGCTACCAAACCAAGTCCAAGTCGCACACGATGCGCAGCAGCACTGATGATGAACGCGAAATTGGAATTGGGTATACGGTGTCCTCGAAGTCAGAGCTACAATGAGTATTCGAACGATGCCACAAGAGTGCGTGCTTCGGATCACACTGCTTGGAGTTTAGAATTCGACGTGTCTGTCTTGGGCAGAACTCGACAGGCTTGGATCGACTGGGATGTTCGCTTTTGCTGTTAATGGTGCGGAAGAGTCGCTCAGACCGCTCCCGAGGTCGATCCACATGCCAAGGCCTTGATGCTTGCCTAGACCGACGTAGAAGCGCTTTGGGATCTGCACTTGCGATTCCGACCAGGGTATTGAGAGGCGATAGAATGCTGCATCGGTCGAGACAGAATTATTCATGTAAGCGTCGGAAGGAATAGAGGAGCTGGTGCTGGCCCGAACAAGGGGGCTGAAGAAGCCATTGCCGCCCGAAAAGCCGAGATCCAGCCAACCATAGCTTGGACGAGTTTCTGAGGTGTTGGTCGAGGTTGTGGATGTCGTAGGATTGGCTACGCTATGAGGTACGATGGTGGAGCTGGGTCCATACCAGTTGGAAGATGTGGTGAAGAGACCCGTGAGGATAAGGGCGCAATACATGCATGGTTGTGAATGCAGCGCAAAGGAGAAGAGGAAGAGCACGAGGAACAAGGGAGACGTCTTTGGGAACGGCAGCAAGAAGAGTGGGATCCACCACCGGAGGCAGTACATCTTGAACTGAGGTGCAATTGACCACAATGCACGGTCCTATGCGATAATGGTGCTTGAGGATGCCGGCAAGAGGTTACTTCTTGTGTCGAGCGGGAGAGTCTAGAGTTGGAAGGGAGCACAAATGTGCATGTTCTGTACTGTATGCATGTTCAATACTGCTGCGAGACGTTTCTCGGATTGCGGAACAAAGCACTTGGGAAAACGCGCCCAATTCATTCGGAAATCGGCCAACTTGGTGCGTCCTGCTATACGCGCCTCCCCTTCCACACCTGCATCTTGGACAGAGACCAACACTCACCTCGCTTCTTGTTCATCCAACACCATCATCTTCCGCCATCATCCTACCACATCCACCGTATACCCTCACAGACGTGCTTGACTCACTGCGTATCGCCTTTCTCGCAGAATTCGCGCTTCTTGGCCGCTCGTTCACAACTTCCGCGTCACGTCACGATTGCTGTGGAGCGCCACCGCTGTGGTCTTTACCACCACATTTCCACGACTCGACACGACACGACACGCTTATTCAGTCCTAGCATATTGGTACCTACATCCTCAGAATGCCTCTACTATACCCATCAGGCGCCAGATCTCTGCACAGGCTATCCCCTTTTCAGCGATTGATAAAGGTCGCACGACACACACCTTCCACTTCAGCGAATGGGGCCGACTCGGACTCGCAGAGCTGCTTAGGCTTCAAGCCATCCGAATACGAGGAGGTCATCGAAGATCCCATCTCGAGAGGCTCGAGGCATGACTCGCGCCACTTGGATGAAGACAAACTCAAGGCGGAATGGAATGCCGTCACTTGCGATACGTGTGGACGCAATGTGGAAGAACACGCTGCGCTTAGCGACGCCGACGACGAGGAAGCAACACGTAGAGCCAAAGTGGCAGTGCGACTGGACGAGCTATTGGAGGATAAGGGCAAGCTGCTCGACTTTGACTATGTGGATGGTGACATCGAGTCGCTTCGCAAACAGATGAGACCTGTAGGCGCAGATGGCCTCGTCGAAGCCTCGAGCCCCGTGTCACAGCTCAGTACGGTCCCCGATGCAACACCAAGTCCTCACCCTTCGGCACAACCCTTACCCAATGGTTCCGGACCGCACTCGTCGACACCGCTGCTGCAGAGTCTGAACCGCAAACGCAAGCTTCGCGATGCCTCTCGTTCCCGCTCACGCTCGCGCGATAGAGAGGCCTCGGTGGCCACCTCAAGCCGACTTTCAAGCCCAGAGATGACTGTGGTGCATTCCAACCCAGCGTCACGGCAGCAATCAGCCGAGCCGGGCGCATCCAATGGCCGGCACGACGCTAAGCGAAGAAAGTTCGCTTCATCCGATTTGGCAAAGGACAGCACTGCCGACCCCAACATGTCGACAGACCTAAGCGACGAATCGGTCGACGTCAAGGCCGTGAAAACCTCAGCGACCAACGCGGAGGGTGAGGACACAGCAACACAGGCAGCAGATGAAGAGTCGGGCGAGGTTGTCGATTCATCGGCTGCGAAGGAACACGCGGAAGCGGAAGGGGAGACCAAGGTCAAAGAGGAGGAAGCTGTCGACCTGGAGGAGCTACAGCCTGCGCCAAAAAGCGCCGCATCTGCCGTGGAAGAAGGCGTAGCGCCCAAGAAGGAGCGACCTGCGGTGATTGAGGAGCGCACCGGTCTGATCCAGTTCCGAGTGGTGACCAACGACGACAATCACGAATCGATGATCTTGCTCACAGGTCTCAAAAACATCTTTCAGCGCCAACTGCCCAAGATGCCACGCGAGTACATTTCGCGACTTGTGTTCGACCGCAACCATCAGAGCGTGGCCATTGTCAAGCGTGGACTGAAGGTTGTAGGAGGAATTACCTATCGACCTTTCAAGCAGCGTAAATTTGCCGAGATCGTCTTCTGTGCCATTACGAGTACCGAACAAGTCAAGGGATACGGCTCGCATCTGATGAATCACCTCAAGGACCACGTCAAGGCATCTTCGCCCGTGATGCACTTTCTCACCTATGCCGATAACTACGCCATCGGCTACTTCAAAAAGCAGGGCTTTACCAAGGAGATCAGTTTGGATCGATCCATCTGGGTGGGATACATCAAGGACTACGAAGGCGGTACGTTGATGCAGTGCAGCATGGTTCCTCGGGTCAAGTATCTGGAGGTGCAAGACATGCTTGCTGCCCAAAAGGAAGCGGTGCTGGCCAAAATTCGAAGCATCAGCCGCTCGCACGTGGTGCACAAGGGTCTCGAAGCGATGCGCGATCGTGACCGCTTGATCAAGCTGAAAGGGCTCATCGAGAATCCAGATGGCACGGTGGCCAAGCCAGAACGCGCGGCCAAGCGCGATCAGCGGGAAGGCGAAGAGGATCCGACAGCAACCTTTCTTGTGGATCCGTCCGAGGTGCCAGGTCTCAAGGAGAGTGGCTGGACGCCCGAGATGGACGAGCTGAGTCGACGACCGAAGCGAGGACCCCACTTTGCGGTGATGCGCCATATTCTGGTCGAGCTCAACGGACACGGCAGTGCATGGCCTTTCGTCAACCCGGTCAACGGAGAAGAGGTGACCGACTACTACGACGTGATCAAGAATCCGATGGACCTGTCGACCATGGAGGCCAAGCTGGAGAACAACCAGTATGCCAACGTCGACGAGCTGGTGGCGGATGCGCAGCTGATCTTTGACAATTGTCGATCGTACAATCCGGCGTCATCGCCGTATGCAAAGAGCGCGACCAAGCTGGAAAAGTTCCTCAAGGAGACACTGCTGCCCAAGGTGCAAAGCTCTTTGTGAGAGAATGGACTCGAGGCCATTGTGATTTGTTGTATTCTAGTGGGACAATATCACTTGCAACTTGTATTTGTACTCTATCGCCATGTACATGTGTGTGTGTGTGTGTGTGTGTTATGGGTGATGAGAGGGAATCATCGGCAAAATCGGGACACCGAATTACTCACGTGTAAGTGACAGAGCCTCAAACAAGAACCACTTGTCGCATCTATGACGAAATCGAGCGAAAATTCCATTTGACCGGCATCCCTTTCCACAGCCCATACTTGGATACACAGAGCTAGCTCGTAGTTGAGCCATACTCACAGAAGCTCCCATCTACCAATGCTCGACGACATTGATAGCATGCGCAAAGAGAATAGTGTATGTCGGGTGTTGTTGATGATAGACGTATAGGAGTGTCAAAGGGCGCACGGTTCAGTATTGGAGCAAAGGGTACAGTATCCTGCCAATTTCAGATGCCAAGTCGCGACTGCCGCGACACAGCCATTTGGCTGAGACCGACGGTGCCTGAACCGAGTCGAGTGCGTGTGTGTGGGACTACCTTACTGTACAGTACAGTACCTTCGGTTTTTACTCACCATCCTTCCTCATATCCTTGTCATTCATCCCATCCTTGAGACTCGCATCGCATAGTCCTTGGCAGCTTGGTCACGCACACGCACAAGTTCACCATCATCGATACCATCAAACCCCAATCATTGACGGTGTACTATCTCCTTACCAGGCATCCATCCGCCAAGTTCAGGCGTCATTTCTTCGAGCGATCTCAACTTCTATTCATCGAAACCAAACGGATGCTATAGAGCCTGCGAGAAGAGTACTATATTCACTCTTCTTCTAGGCAATCACCGCAGCTGGACAAGACTCGCATTCTCTGCGGCGTCCATATCATTCCGCCATGTCCAGGTAAGTTCCGGCTGCAGCCAACAGGATCAATATCGGCATTTGTCTGTAACCTATGCTGACCGTCTAACCATCTCCCATTCTTCTCACCTCATCATCATCATTATATCATCTGGCATTCTCCACCGACCAACAGCTACGACAAGGTGGTCAAAGGCGCCACCAAGCCAAAATCGGGTGGTATCAAGCCAAAATACATCGACCCCATCATTGCTACTACGTTCGCTACCGATGGATCCCTCCAAGATGTTTGCCGAGCTCTGGGCAACCGCTTACGAGAGCCAAACGCTACCGTCGTGCTCAAGTCCCTCGTCATCCTCCATACGATGATCCGCAACGGCGAAGTCGACAATGTCCTCGGTCATCTTGCCTCTGATGGAGGCAACATCCGCCTGCGCAACGTCTCGTCCAACAGCTGGTCCGGCTATTCCGCTCCTCAGACGCTATCGGTCTACGCGCAGTATCTCGACGAGCGTGTCCGAGCCTATCGTGACCTCAAACACGACGTCATCCGTTCCTCCGATCGTTCCCGCGCTCACTCAAATGGCGCCAGCAACAGCAACCGTTTGCGAAAGCTTTCCGTCGAAAAGGGTCTCTTGCGCGAGGTCTCCACCACTCAAAAAGTGGCCAGTGTCCTCATGCAGTGCTCGTTCTTCCTCGATGATCTCAACGACGATCTCATCATGTCTGCGTTCCGAATGACTCTCAAGGATCTCCTCGCCATCTACACTGCCATCAACGAAGGTGTCATCAACATCCTCGAGCACTACTTTGAGATGGCCAAGTCCGACGCAGAGCGTGCCCTTGAACTCTATCGCCGCTTCTGTCGCCAAACCGAGAACGTCGTCGCCTTCCTCAACAGTGCCAAGAAGGCTTCCCACAGTCTTAACCTCGCCATCCCTTCGCTCAAGCACGCTCCTGTCTCCCTCGCCGGCGCACTCGAAGAGTATCTCAAGGACCCCAACTTTGAGCAGAATCGCAAAGAGTACAAGGAGAATAAGCGCATCGCAGACGGAATTCCGGCCGCATCCACCGCTCGACCCATCTCTACCATCTCTTCCAGCGTCCCCAAGAGCGAGTCCAAGAAGAGCATCACCATCCAAGAGCCCGAAAAGCCCGAACGAAAAGTCAAGCCCCCGACCTCGAATCAGGACCTGCAAGACTTTTTTGCAAGTATCGACAACGACGGTGGCCAGAACATCTTCTCCAACGTTCCTGCAGAGCAGAGCTTCTTCCTGCAAGCGCAGCCTACCGGGATGATGGCCATGAACGGCGGCGGATTCGGCGGCATGGGTATGGGAATGGGAATGGGAATGGGAATGGGTGGTATGGGTGGTCTGCAGCCCCAGATGACTGGTTACAACCCCTTCATGGCACAGCAGCAGACGGGTATGCAGATGCCAATGCAGCAACAAATGACTGGCTTCAACGGCGGTATGATGAACGGCGGCGGCATGCAACCACAGATGACTGGATTCCTTCAGCCACAAGCCACTGGCTTCAATCCCTTCCGACAGTCGGTCATGCCCCAGCCTACTGGGTTTGGTGGGCCATTCGGTACGTTTGACGGTCAATCGAGCTTCCTCAACCAGCAGCAACAGCAGCAACCGCAACAACAACAACAACAACAACACCAACTACAGCAGCAACAGCAGCAAGCGTCTCAGCAGCAACCACAGCCTCAGCAGCAACACAACCAGCCCTTCCAGGATCTGCAGCCTCAACACACTGCCACGCCCTCGCAGCCGCAACCTCCAACACAGCAGGGACAAAGCGGTCCTTTTGGCCAGGCCTCGGCGCAGCAGTCCTCTGCTCTCTCGTCTTTCAACTCGGCGCTCCAGTCGCAAAACAACGGACAAGTCAACAACCAAGGCTTCACTGCGCCCAAGTCGCCCGAGGCTGCTGCATCCGCTAAGCAGCTCTTGCCGCAAAAGACAGGCTCTCGCAATCCCTTTGCACCGCCTCCTGGCTCTACCCCACCACCTGCATCGCCTCCTGCGCCAAAGGGTCCTTCGCTGAATCAACTCGCCATGAGCGCGTTTGGTGCGCCCAACGGTGGTCACTACGGATTGGGAGCTCATGCTTGGGATGGAAGCGACCCGACTGGCCAGAATGCCAGCCAGCAGCAGCAACAACAACAACAACAACAACAACAACAACAACAAGGGCAGGCACAGAGCAGTGGCTTGCTTGCACCACAAAAGACCGGCATTATCGGCAGCGTCGCATCCGAGCTCACGTTCCAGAACCAGAACAACCAAAGCAACAACAGCAACAATACTGCCAGCACTCCAGGGGCTGTATCGACGCCTACGGGCAACGAGCTTTCTTCGCAGTTCGGATCCATGTCGTTTGGTGGTGGTGCGGCGTCATCTTCGAGTCAGCAGCAGCAGCAGCAGCAGCAGCAGCAGCAGCAGACGCAAGCGCTACAGCCGCAGCCAACTGGTTTTGGCGGCAGCAGTGTGCAGCCGTTCAAGCCGCAGTCTTCGTTTGGTGCCAGCCTGGCCACCAATCCACAATTCTCTGCGCCTACGAGTCCAGGAGCCAGTGGTGGCCTGGCGCCGCAGATGACGGGGAACCCCTTTGCTCGCGTATCTAGCCCGACGTTGCAGCAGCCTGCCTTCACCGGCATGGGCGGCTTCAACTCTACGCCGAGCAACACGACGAGCACCCCTAGCAACTTTGGATCCACCTCCACCACCAGCGGCCTTCCGGCAAGCTCGAATAGCAGTGCGTTGAACGCGTTCAACTCGGCCTTCTCCACCAGCACTTCTGCTTCTCAGCCCCAGCAACAACAACAGCAGCAGCAGCAGCAGCAACAGTCTTCAACGGTGTTCAACACTCAGACACCGACTGGGATGAATGGATTCGGTAGTCAACCCTTTGGCAATTCGAGCGGATTCAACGGAGGCCAAATTCAGCCGCAACCAACCGGATTCGGTGGGTCCAACGTGAAACCTTTCCAACCGTCGTCTGACTTTGGAAAGAGTATCAAGGATCAAGGACAGCCGAACCTTTTGCAGTTCTGATTTCCGATATATCAAGAAGGGGGTCGAGGCGATGTACGAGTAATGTGATTCCATCATAGCAATAGATATTTCTTTCTGCCACACGAAGCGTTGGGTTGTGAATGTGTGAGCTGCTGATGGAGGCGACGCGGTAAGGCGCCTCTGGGTTGTCGCGTATATGTACAGGTTGAATGAAATTTCGCGCTTTTTGGAAACAAATGAATTTCTTTGCCAGATCCGCCTTTTTGGTGACAGTCGAGCTCTCGACTTTGCTCCAAAAGTAAAGTTTTGGTGGAGAAGACGACATCTTGTGTTGTGATTTCACCGGTTGGGCGCTACTTGTGTCTGTCTGTTCGCGACGCGGTGACGAACTGGCAAATCTTTTTTTTTTTTTAGAAAGAGTGGCAAGCTACAACACAGCTCTTTCCTCATTGACCACTTCTCAACATCATTTGGTCCCTGCGTAGCGTGTCCTACTCGCCTTGACCGTATCTCAAGGGAGTATTACCTGTACAACACCTCGACCAGCATTCACGCTATTCGGCTCAAGCATTTCGGCGCTCGTCTTTCTTTCTGTGGCCCACCCAATCCCGAAACAGTACACATGCATTGATTCGCCTGCCGTCTCCAATTCCAGATTCCATCTCGCACACACCCCACCACGCACATGCCGAATGGCCATTATAGCGACGACTCGATCGAGCCTGCCACCCCGCCCAGGCAGCGTCTTCCCAACGCATCAGCACCACGCATCATCTGCCTCGACTCGAGCCCCGTCATCGCCTCACCCTCCACAATGCCCGACCACAGCTTTCGCTCAGCCATGAGCTCCGGTAATGCCTCCTCGATGAGTCGCACCTCCTTCACCTCTCCCACCAAGCAGACGACCAACGGGCATCAGCATACAGCCTCTCACAAGTCCAGCTCATCGGCATCGTCGAAACCATCTAGCTCCTTCCGCTCATCCCTCGAGCAGTTCAGATACGCCGCCAGCACTGCAAAGCGTCAAGTGGCTGCATCAGACAAGAGCTCCGACCTCAGCGACCCAGAGTCTTCCTCTGGCGAAGAGCGAAAACCCAAGAAACGTCGTCTCGTAAGGGGCGGAGGCGCACGTTCACGCTCGCCCGACTCGTCCGAACCTGAACGGGAGTCCAGTGTCAAGCCTGTCAACCCTCTCAAAAAGCATCTCAAAAGTCAGGACGATGGCGATGACGATAGTGTGCGAGAAGTATCGCCACCTCCCCCTCGGAAGCCTTCGTCTACCCTCTCTGTCCCTCTTAAACCTGCTACCACTACATCGGCTACAAGTGTTCCTGCGCCATTATCGGACGCAGAGCTCAGGGAAAAGGCACGTCTCATCATTAGAGAAAAGCCTCTGCTGGAACCCAAGCGTGTTCTTGCTGCTCTACGTCAGACCCGCGGTGATGTTACAAAGAGCATCCAGTTGCTCACCTCCAGACCCAGCGTCGTCACCACCAAGACTGTCAGCCTCAAATCAACATCCAATGGCGCACAGCGACCCTTGCACGCTTCCTCGCTTGCAAGCAGACCAGCGCAAATGGGTGTCTCTGCAACGTCGTCCAAGCAGTCCCTCTCAAGCAACCCTAGTTCCAGATCCTCTACTCCGACGCTTTCACGCGTCTCTTCCCAGACTACCGTCTCGCAGCCACCACCCGTCAAGAAGCAGCCGCGCGAGACGGTAGAGATCAGCTCGGACGACGATGACTCTGACGGTCACGACCGCGATGCAAAGGAAGAAAGGGCTGCTGTCAAGTGGTTCAACACTGCCGATGCAAACGCTCTCATGGACACCACCAACTGCAACGCACAGCAGGCCGAGACTATCATTGCGCTACGTCCCTTCGATGATGCCGACGACATTGAGGAAAAGCTCGGAAGCAAAGCGGCCAAAGGTGTCACACCTAGACTCTTCCATCACTGCAAGGATCTCATGGCTGGATACTACGAAGTGGACGAGGTGCTCGCCAGATGCGAAAAGATCGGTCGTGAATTGAGCGACGCAATGGCCTCTTGGCTTCCTGATGCCAACCAATCCGTCTCGCGACTGGCCTCGCCCGCAGTCACTGCCTCGGTCAATGCTTCCGTCGCCGGCTCGCGCGAAGGCACCCCGGCTAGCACGCTCAACCTCTCCAGCATCAAGAAAGGCGGCTCCTCCAGCGACAAGTTCTACCTCGAGGAACAGCCCAAGTTGCTAGCCGAAGGTGTCAAGCTCAAAGACTACCAACTGGTCGGCGTCAACTGGCTCCATCTGCTGTATCGCAAGAAGACGAGCTGCATCCTTGCCGACGAGATGGGTCTCGGCAAGACGGCACAGGTCATCGCGTTTTTTGCGCAACTCAAGGAGATGGGAATTCGGGGCCCTCATCTTGTCGTGGCACCAAGTTCGGTTTTGGAGAACTGGGATCGTGAGTTTCGCTTTTTTGCTCCTTCCATCAATGTACGCAAGTACTACGGCTCTATGAAGGATCGTGCTGAGCTTCGGGAGGAGCTTAGCGAGGATCCGGATCTCGAGGTGATCCTCACTACCTACGACATGGCTGCCGGTGGGCCTCAGGATCACAGTTTCCTGCGCAAATTTGGACGACGCGGTTGCGGTCGCAGCGAGTGCAAGTCCGATTGCGACGAACGAGATTGTCGAACCGGCGGTTTTGAGGTTTGCGTCTTTGACGAGGGTCACATGCTCAAGAACCGCAAGTCGCAAAAGTACGAAAAGCTGCTCAAGCTCAAAACCCGCTGGCGTCTGCTTCTGACCGGTACGCCGCTCCAGAACAACTTGCAGGAGCTCGTGTCGCTGCTCAACTTTATCATGCCTCAGTATTTTTCCGATGCCGAAGAGGCGCTTGCAGCCATCTTCAAGGTCAAGGCTGGTGGACAGCAGAATCAGCTTTCCAAGCAGAGGGTGGATCGTGCCAAGAAGATGATGCATCCGTTTGTGCTTCGACGACTCAAGGATAAGGTGCTGACGGATCTTACTACGAAAACGACTCGGGTCGAGTACTGCGATATGACGCCGGCGCAGCGCAAGATCTACATGCAAGCCGTGGCGAGGACCAAGCGCGTAGCGACAGCCGAGGCTGAAGCGGTGGCTCAGGCAGCTTCCAACACCAGGAGCAAAAAGGCAGCCGCATCTTCCTCGAAAGAAAGCGGTCACGTTCTGATGGAGCTGCGCAAGGCTGCGAACCATCCGCTGCTATCGCGCCGCCTGTTCGACGAAGCCAAGATCGATGCCATGGCACGAGACCTGATGAAGGAACCCGACTATGCCGATTACAACTTTGAGCACGTCAAAGAAGACCTGCGTATCAACACCGATGCCCAGCTCTCCTTCTCGGCTCAGACCTACCCTGCCACACGCAAGCACGTGCTACCCGCGCACGAGTGGATGAACTCGGGCAAAATCCAAGCGCTTCAGAGACTCATCCCTGAGATCCAGGCGAAAGGCGATCGGATTCTCATCTTCAGCCAATTCACCATGGTTCTCGATATCCTCTGCGTATGTCTCGAACATATGGGCATCAAGTATGTTGGATTTACAGGCTCGACCCAGGTGGAAGATCGACAGGTGTTGGTGGATCAATTTACGAACGATTCATCGATTACGGTTTTTTTGCTGTCGACAAAGGCAGGTGGATTAGGGATCAACCTGATCGCCGCCAATTGGGTGATCCTGTTTGACCAAGATTTCAACCCACACAACGATAAGCAGGCAGCAGATCGGTCGTATCGTATGGGTCAGACCAAACCGGTGACGGTGGTTAAGCTGTTGAGTCGAGGTACGATTGATGAAGATATCCATGCGCTTGGTGAGCGTAAGTTGGAACTTGCCGATCGTGTTTCTGGTGAAGACGATACGGAATCGGACGAAGCAGAGCAGAAAAAGGTCGCTCAAACTTTGCTTGCCAAGCTGCGCGAGGCAGCTTCTCCTGACATTCACGAGATTAGTGATGACGATAACGAGTAAGCTTGTTCAGCCGCATATGGCTGGCAGAAAACACACACCACACATACACAATCATTTGTAATTCTATCATCACAAATTCATTCGGGGGTCATGGCAAGGTTTCTTGCTTGGTGCACCATCGAATACAACAACCCACAGCAGTGCAACACCACATACAACTTTTGTGCTTACGACACAGTCAAAAGAGAAAAAAGGAAGACATTTCACCAGGTCAACATTGGAAACTGCCTTGCTTTTTGGACAGCAAGACGCATTCACATCGTGAAAAAAGGATAAATCCGTCACGAAGCCACCCTTGAAGCCACCCTAGGTGGCTTCGCAGGAAGCCAGCCAATTGGGGGTGCCTTCAAGGGTGGCTTCAAGACGGATTTATCCTCTTTTTACGATGTGATTTGGCGTAATCTCAAGCGTCTTTGGTCTGGTGTCAAGCTACAAAGCGATATACAACCAGCAAATACTTGGGGCAATACAGCACAGTATGATCCGAAGCTCGGACTATCTCACGATGCATCTGCAGCAGAGCCAAACCGCTCACTATCGGTCAGAAAGGTTTAGGCTGAGCGAAACATCTCAATGAAAAGCGCCAAAAAAAAACACAACAGAATCAACACCGGATCTCAATACTGTACAACTTTGCCAAAACCACACAAGACAAAAATGTGTTCCAAGCTAATCCACCTATCGACGACGAGATTGAATCCGTCATCCTGTCTAATCCAACAAAGTCGAACGCAAACTAGCGAGGTGCAAGCTCAATGCAGTACGTACGATTTCTCCGAAAGGCGAGCTCGCCATCAGATTCTCGAAAACAAAGGCATCACACCAACACAAAACACACCAGACAAGAGAGAAGCAACAACAAATTGTTGCGCGAGCAAGAGGGCTAAAACAAAGGGATTACACGGGGGAGATTTTTTTTTTTTCTATCGCTGACCGTAAGCCTTTGTGGCATAAGCACCGTTTTCGACGATGATGTTTGCAGGGTTTTGGGGTTTACCGGCGAAATAGTTGCTGAGGATTTCTTTTGCACCGGCAGCGTAGCGAGCCTGTGCATCGATCGAGGTACCAGAGATGTGGGGGGTCATTGCGACACCTCCTTTACCGTACTTGTAAGGTGAGCCGTGGTCTGCGTTCATCGAGTAGAAGGGGTGGTCTTTGGGAGGTGGTTGCTGGTCGGTAACGTCACCGCCGTAACCGAGGATATGGCCGGATTCGAGGGCGGCCTTGATGTCCTTGGCGTTGACGATGGCGCCACGGGCGGTGTTGACGATCCAAGCACCTTTCTTCATCCAGCCGATCTTTTCGGCGTCGATGAGGCCCTTGGTGCCTTCGTAGAGGGGGCAGTTGATGGTGAGGACGTCGAGCTCGGAAAGGAACTCCTTGAGGTCTTCGACACGAACGGCGCCAGTCTCCTTCTCGAGGGCCTCATTGCGCTGGTAATCGTAGTAGGTAAGCTTGGCACAGTCGAAGGGCTTCAATCGCTGAAGGACACGCGAGCCGATACGTCCCGAACCGAGGGTACCGACGACCTTGCCCTCGAGATCGTACGACTGACGAGCGACCTCTGCGACGTTCCAGTCACCCTCAAGGTACTGTCGGTTGGCGGGGACAAAGTTGCGGACGAGAACGAGGATGGTCATGACAACGTGCTCGGCGACCGAGGTGACGTTGGAACCGGTGACTTCGTAGACCGAGATGTTCTTCTTGTTGGCAACATCGAGATCGACGTGGTCGGAACCGACACCTGCGGTGATGCAGCACTTGAGGTTCTTAGCCTCCTCGAGGACCTCGGCGGTCAAGTAGGCGGGGTGGAAGGGGGTGGTGATGACGATCTCGGCATCTTTGACATGCTTGCGGAACTCGGAGTCGGGACCGTCTTTGTCAGCGGTAACGATGAGCTCGTGACCCTGCTCCTTGAGCCAGTCGGCGATGCCGAGCTTGTTCTCGACGGTGCCGAGCAGACGGGGCTGCTCTTCACCGAACTTGCCGGCAGTATAAAGGACAGCTACAATCTGATCGGGTTAGGAATCGAAGCGAACGAGTGAAATCGTGACAATCACATGGGATGGTCAGCTTGGTGGAAAACCAACCGATGAGCAGCTGCAACGAATGCTGGAGACTTACCTTGACCATGTTGGGCTTTGTAGTGGAGAATGAACGGATCGAAGGAGCGATACGGGGGATTGTGGTGCGAAGAAGAGAGGCACGAGCAAACATGATGAGGTATTATATGTCTTACTGCGTGTGTGGGGGCCTGTTGGGAACTCAGAGTCAGTGTCAGTAAAGAGTGGCCCAGTCAATCGGATCAGATTCGAGTAGCAGAGACAACTGTCCGAGGCAAAAGCGCGAGGGAGTACGCCACGCTCTTTCTCCTAGATCTGTGTCTTGACTCCACCGCACAACCATTTTTTTGCTTCCATTGGCCTGTGCGGGAAGCGAGCCAAATGGAAGACCGAGACAATCGACAACGCCGCTGCCGCTGTCTTTCTAACCCCATCAGGCAGACCAGCCTTACGAGCCAAGAGAGCAGACAAGGGGCCAACCCAAAGTGCGGGGAAGCCGAAAAAAAAAAAAGAAAGAATCGTGACAGCTGCAGCTGCAGAAAAACATCCCAACGGCATGAGAACAGTGTTGGCAAGAGGATAGCCGAGGTGGAGGGGCAGGGAAGAAATTGCCCGGTGCACGGTCTTGGGGGAGGAAGCGCTTTTCGGACGGTGCGGCCGACGTCCGAAATCTCTCCCTGTCCCAGAGCGCGCGGGGCTTTCTTTGCTTTGCCTCTTTCTGCTTTTCTTGACCAGAGAGCGATGCAGCGAAGCAATCTCGGCGACTCCGTCAAAAGAACAAGCATCACCGTCGCCAGGCGCCAGATCAGCGGAAATCGTAACGACGACAACACGGGGAAATCACGGAGATTCCCAACTGTGTCACCTTTTGCGTTCTTCTTGCTTGTTTTTCTTCTCTTGATGTGCCAAATATGGCATCCTCTCTCGCTTTGCCGAACCTTATGAGTGTCAGTATATGACGATTCGCAAGATCCGCTTTACTGCGTTTTCTCTTCAAGCGAACAAGCAGCAAATGTGTTTCGCGAGGGGCGCGCGAGAGAGAGAGAGGGCATATTGACCTCCACATGGCTTTCCTTCCTTTACATGGGGTGGACAAGCGCTCGCATCTGATTTAGGTGGTGAATGACTGAGCAGGTCCGATGTTGACCATGTCAAATGATGCGGTCTGGGTCAAAAGTATCGCAGACTGCAGCAAGCAGCTAACCATCACCAGCCGCATACTTGCCACAAGACAAGCACCGGACCCTACCCTCGGTCTCGGTCTACCCCACCCAAGAAAATCTCGTTTCTTTTTCTTCTCCCCACACACCAGCCACAACGCAAGAAATCCTTTCTTGTCCGTCAGTTGCCGCTTTGCATCGCATCCTCTCCAACTAGAAGCTGCTTTTCGGTCCACTTCGGACAAACGCCCGTCCACCCCTTTCTATTGCAGAAAGCATCCTACGCCTGTGCATCCTAGGTCGAATGTGTTGAGAACATGATTACTCACCTTGACAAAGCAAGCGTGTGTGGGTAACAGATTGCGCTGTTGCTATCGAGCAACCAAGTCAACGTTGCGAGCTGACAATCGATCGAGTCAAGATAGAGACGGTACTGAATTATTCCAAAGGCCGGGGGGACCAGCTTCGAGTGTTGTCCTGATATATCCTTCACAATGTCTTCTCTTGAGCTTCACCTTGAACGTCACCAAGCCATCGGCCAAAGATGACCAAGTGCGACAGCCACATCTGTGCGATCGGTGCAACGGCTTGATTAAGCGAGATCTCCATGGACCCGTCAGATGTCTTGGTCAGATTTCGGCGTATCATCCGCAAGCGTGACTCCGCATGTCACGGCTGATTAGTAGTACAGCACAGTACATCACGGGGAGACATGGGGTTACATCTGATTCACGAAAACGTCAAAGTCGTTCGATTGACACAACCGTTTTGGCTGTACTCGACAGGCCATATGGACCTAGGTCCGTGCATCGTTCTGGAACATCAAACGTGCTGTGTGTTCCGCGCCCTCTTCATCACTTCTGCACCTCATACAAGGCTCGACATGATAACCATTCAGCTGCCGTTGTCAATGATAGCCTTCCACTGGAAGCAAACCATTCTTTTCCAGTCCGGGGAAAAAAAACCAATTCTCCGGTTGTACAATCTAGATCCAACTACATTCCAAGTAATATATCTACACTAAAAGAGGACGATTCGCATCAAAGCTGAGTCAAGGTCTCGTTGACCAAAATAGCGAGACGTCGAACCAAAGGTTGAAGCTGTGTTTCGGGGATGATGTAGGTTTTGGCCTTGATAGCGATGTCAATGCCGTTGCCGTCTGTGCCGAGGACAATGTCGACGTTGACGTCGGGTTGGAAGATAGCCGCGTGAGCTGTGACGGAGGTGTTTGTCTCGACCTTGGTTTTGCCGGCGGCATTCTTGGCGGTGTAACTGAGCGGGTGGCCGAGGTCTACAGGCTGCATGTCGTCTTGCTCAGTAGTAGAGTCATCGGCGTGCTTGGAGGCGATCAGGAGGTTGACAAACGTGTTGAAGCTCGGCTTGTCCAGGCTCCATCCGGCCCATCGGTGAGCATCGACCAAGTCGGTCTGTTCGTACTTGGCGCGAGATTTGAGCGCTTTGGCCGCAGCTTGCGCCTTTTCCAGGATGGAATCGCCCTTGACCTGCATGGGAAGCATATTCAGAAGAGGTCCTTGCACCTTTTCGATCGAGTCAAACGAGCTTGATCGACCCAGCTGGTACAAACCAAACACAGGAGAAGCAGAAACGTCACCCAGTCGCTCACAAAGTAGCGTCGACCATGCTGCGAGTACAACAGAAGCCAAGGTGACGCCTGCCTTGCGCATCTTGGCATCAACGCCAGCAGAGACAGAGATGGCCCTGCGCTCGGCGTGGAACGCTTCGCCGAGGTAGTTGCGCTAGACTCTACCGGCAGCATCCCGTTACCCGTCTTGGAAAGCGACTGCGCCCAGTACTGCTCGGCATCGGCTCGGATCTGCTGCTGTTCCTCGACAACGTGCTCGACGGCCGCCACCCACTCGTTCGAACTAGTTGCAGCTTCACCACGGTACAACGCAGCAAAGTCACGGACGAGCATCTCGATCGAAAATGCGTCGTAGAGGACGTGGTGCAGCGAGAAGACGAGGATATCTCCGACCAGAGTCAACTGCACAGGGGGCATGGCGAGGTCAGGCCATCCTTCGGCAGCCCGACGGGCGACCACCTCTTTAGCTGCAGACTCTGCGTCACCTGTCTCCTTCACCTGCACTTGCACAAAGTGCGAGAGGTCTGGCTTGGACTCGGCTTTGAGCACGACCTGAACGGCACTTCCATCCTGCGAGAGGAGGAAGGCGGTGCGAAGGATCGGCTGAAGTTGGCGCAGCTTGTTCCAAGCATCCTCGACCTTGTCCGACGAGATGCCTGGAAGACGGTAAGCAAAGCTGAAGCCACCTTCTCCACGTCCAGCGGGGACTGAGCCCAAGTTGCAAGCCACAGCTTCTGACCAGCGAGGATCGGAAGGACGCGCTCGATGCGATCTGCTTCGATGCCAAGCTGGGACGCGACTTGCTGAGCCAATTCAGGAGACACAGCAGAAGTACCTTTCGTTTGACCATCGCCGTTGATATGACCGTTGCGGAGGGCATGCCCGTTCGCCCTGACGCCATTGGTCTGAGACCGACTTGCAAGAATACCGTTGATGGTCTCGCCAGCAACGATCTCACCCATCCGCAGCTTGATGCCAGCTTTGCGCGCCTGCGATGCAATGCGGATAGCAGAAATCGAGTCAAGGCCAAGCAATGACAAGCGAGTGTCGCCGTGCAACTCGCTCTCGTCGATGCCTGCAACCTTGCTGATGATGGAAGCCAGCTGACGCCCTTCTTCACTCAGAGGAGTGCTAGAGGCAGCCGAGGCTACGTTGACGGATGAAGAGCCATTGACGGTAGTGGCAATCTCTGCGAGATGCTCTGGGAAAGTTACGGCCGCCAGGGCCTCTGGCAGTGCAGAGACTGGGTCATCTACGCTGCTTGAGAGATGCTGCAGCAAGGCTTCCAGACGATCGACCAAAGCAGAAAGGGCGCTTTGATCGTAGCGGCTGCTGTCTGCCTTGGCAACGATCGACATCTTGCTTGGGCCCTGAACAAAGGCGACATTGAGCGCATACTGTGCCTTTTCTTCGCCACTGTCGGCTAGATCAAGAGGAAGCAGCTTGCCGTTTCCGGATTCGTCGTAAGCCCTCTGGTAGTCAAAGAGAGCGTCAAAGAGCTGTCCACGGTGGAGCTTGGCTTGGACTTCACGGAGGGCGGCGCGTCGGTGAGGCCTTCCAGCGTCGTTGGCAGACTGGAGGGATGCAGCTACCTTCTTGACCGGCTCTCCAAGATCCGCAAATCGGATTCGAGTGGCCACCGTGTTGAAAGCAGGTCCAACAGCAGTGTCTGCTTCCGGCAAGAGGTCAAGAAGTCCAAACAGCTGACCGAAGCAAATGTCTCGAGTGTCGCTTTCCAGTGCCAGCAGCTTACCAAAGGCAAGGTTGCACAGCACTTGAAGCGAGACACCGATTGGGCGACAGCGCGACTCAAGCTCTTGCGATGTCAGAGCAAGTTGCTTCT
Source organism: Ustilago trichophora (assembly GCA_900323505.1). Lineage (NCBI taxonomy): Eukaryota > Fungi > Basidiomycota > Ustilaginomycetes > Ustilaginales > Ustilaginaceae > Ustilago > Ustilago trichophora. The sequence goes on along the minus strand of OOIN01000013.1, from coordinate 733,912 downwards.
CGACGAGTACAGCTGTACCCTTACGCTTGTCGGAGCCGGTAGCCAGGAGCGTGGGCCGGAAGCCGTGCAGTGCATTTGCCCAGTGACGCACATCTTCGTCCTGAGACAGGATCGAGGGCACCAGCTTGTAGAAGGGCAGACGGCTCGGCAACTGCTGTTCGGTGCCAGCAATAAGAAGCTCAAAGTCGTCGAGCAGCTGAGGAAGCGAAGTGCCGTCGTACAGGGCGTGGTGAATGCTTAGCATGATGACAAACCTACCATCTTGACTTCGTTCGGGCCACACGTGAAGGACATGAGGCGAAGTTCGGAAGGCCTCCTCGTCATCGAACGAAGGCTGCCCGTCCACCTTATGTACGCCATTGCCTGAGAAGCGACCAGAATGCTTCACGACACGAGGCGCTGCGATAGAGTGTACTGCTTGCGCCCAGGGATGAGCGCCCTCGACTGGATGGAAGGTCGTTCGGAGGATATCGAGGCGCTCCACAAGCTTCTCCCAGGCTACCGAGACCTGCTCAGGAGTCACCTCAGAGAGCTGGAAAGCGTGGTGGTGGAAGTAAAGGCTACCTGCAGAGGCCAACGACTGCGCAATCATACCGGATTGAAGTGGCGTGCATGGCAAGATCGATACGATCGAGTCCTGTCCAGAGAGCGTCCAGCCGTCTTTCTCGGCAATAGAGGTTGTGCGCTTGCACCAGTCCTTCAGATCAGCCGCGTCGCTGATCTGGCTCTGGGAGCCAACAGAACTGGAGGGCTGCGCCTGTTTCTCGGCCAGAGCAGAGATGTTGGGAGTGCTCAGGACGTCGGCGACAGTGAACGTGTAGCCAATGGCACGCAGCTCCTTGACAAGACGGATCGCAGAGATCGAGTCGATGCCGAGACGGTGGAACGAAGTGTTTCTTGCGATCTGGTCCACTGGCACGTTGCAGAACTCGGCCACAAGCTTACGCAGCTTCTCCTCGGGCTCGGTCCAAGCTTTGCTCGACATGGCACCTTCCCTCTTGGCTCCCAAGGAGCGGAGCAAAGAGGCATCGAGTCGCTCGTAGAACAACGCCAAAGCCTTGTGGTCGGTCTTGTTGTTGTGGGTCAAGGGGAGCCCTCGGCTGGTCACGATCCAGTGTGTAGGAACCATGTAGGCTGCAAGCCGCTTCGCTGCTTCTTGTTCGAGTCGGTTGCAGAGCTCAACTGCGTCATCGTCCTCGCGGACATAAGGTCGCCGCTGCTGGCTCGACTGTCTGCAGTGGCGACAAAAGCAACGAGCTGCTTTGTTCCCATCGAAGGATGCTTGAGGTATTGCACATCCGCATCATGAACGCCAGACTGTGCAGAGAGCACAGATGAGACTTCGTCCAGCTCCATTCGCTGTCCATTGACCTTGACTTGACGATCGGATCCGATTCGACCAAGGCACTCGACACTCCATCGTGCAAGAACCGGCCTAGATCTCCGGTGCGGTAGACGCGGCTGCCATCGTCCAACAGAATAAACTTCTCTGCAGTGAGATCATCCCGGCCGTAGTAGCAGTCGGCCAGCTGAGGACCACCGACGACCAACTCGCCAATGGCACCGGAAGGCAGAATGAGAGTGGAGCCTTCTTCCACACGTACATCGAGGACGAGGGATAGACATGACCGATCAAGTTTCGTGTCGCTCCCGTCTTGACCCGTCCAAGGTGTTGCCGATCGTAGCCTCGGTGGGCCCCAAGCGTTGATCAAGAGACGGTGGCCTTGTTCCATTCATCTACGACGCGAGCGTCAATAACATCACCGCCGCTCATAAGCCATTCGAGCTGCACGTCGTCGGGATGCACAGTGCCAGCAAGAGCAGCAGGAAGGTCCGCGATGGTGATGCCGAGATGCTTGATGGAGTGTGAGAGGTCCTCCAAAAGCTCCTGCTTGGGCGCAGTGCCGATCGAGAAACCAAGCGAGAGCGGCATGCAGATCTCGATGAGGCACACGTCGAAGCCGATGGATGCGAGCTGCAGGAATCGCGACTGCTGCGTGAACGGAAGCATCCGCTCCCAAGAGTAGAGCGCTCCAGCCAAAGCGCGCTGGTTGATCTGCACTGCCTTTGGCTTGCCTGTCGAGCCCGAGGTGAAGAGAAGATAGCACGGAGCGTCGAGACTGGGTGATGGCAGCTGAGACTGTCAGCCCGCGATGTTGTGAGATCAGCCAGATCGAGCACCTCGCATCGGAAGCTTTCTAGTCCGGCTCTTGTGCTGTGGCTGGCAATCACGGGGCATTCCCTACAGATCGATCATGTACGACAAGCGTTCAGCTGGAAGAGTAGGATCCAGGGCAGATACGCTTTACCCGCCTTCCAGATGGCGAGGATGGTGGCGTACAGCTCAGGGCCCTCCTTGTTAAGATGGACGCCGACAAACTGGCCGGCCTTGCCAACGAGATGCTGCGCGATGTTTGTGCTGAGCAAGTCCAGCTCGGCATACGAGGTGATCTTGGGCGCCTCGCTCATCGAGGTGGTGAATGCAATCGCAGGAGCGTCGGGGTCCTTCTGCGCATGGCCGACAAAACGTGCAACGATCGTCTCGTCCAAGTTGTAGGAACGTAGCAATCCTTGTTGAGGATCGATAGATGCTTTTCATCCTTTGACTCAGCACCGATGAAGGCAGCAAGAATGCTGTCGTACTGCGAGAGCATCAGGTTGGCCTGCTCGACGGGGATCAACCGAGTATCGAAGGCGAGGTGGACACTCACTGCATCGCCCGCAGCACTAATCTCCAGCGCCAAAGGATAATCTTTCTCCATCTGAGTGGACCCCTCAGAGAACAGCTTTGCTCCGATGAAGCTTCAGCTCTTCCTAGGTAGGAAAAGAGGGCCTCGAAGGGCGTTGGGAGATGTTCAGCCAGCGCATCAGCTGCGGCAGAGACACGTGCTGATAAGGGAGAATCGCATTGACCGCCTGATGGGCACGCTGCAGAGATCGCTTGAAGCCGCTGACCTAGACTCAGTCAAACGCAGTGGTACCGTCGTGACACAAGGTCCGTGGATCGACTCGACGCCATCAACAGGGATGCTTCGGCCAGACAGAACAAGTCCAAGAGTGACCTCGTCATCCCGGCGTACAGCCCAAGAAGACGAGAAAACGCCGCGACCAGGAGCGACTGTACCGTAACCTTGCTTGCACGAGCCACTGCTTCGAGCCGAGCGAAGGAATGCGAGGAATCAACTGTGAGCTCTTCACTGCGGCTTACGTTGTTCTCTGGTCGCACACCAGTCAAGTTAGGCACTTGAGTGAGCGAAAAGCCTGCAAGAGATCCAGTCCAGAACTTCTTGGCTTCTCCTCTTTGCATCACCAACAATGCACGTGTTGCGGCTGCGAAAGGGAGTGCATCGTCACTCCGATCCTTGCCACTGAGACGGTCCGATGCCTCCTTCAGCAACATTCGGATGGAATCTCCATCGTAGATCGCATGTGAGCATGTGAGGGTCAGGGAGGGTACTGCATCCTTGCTCTGCCACAGCTTGAGACGAAGAGCTGGCACGCTGGCGATGTTGGCTGCGATGTCTCGAGCAGTGCGAGCGTGGTACTCTGCCAGACCTTCCGCAGCTGGAAGCGATTCGGTGCTAGCCGACCAGCTCGAAGACAGCGACTCGGGCGACAGCACCACTTGCACAAGAGTACGGTCGATCTCGGCGAAAACGGTGCGGTAGATCGAATGTCTAGACAAGGTTGCCATCCAAGCGTCACGGATCTGCTCAGCAGTGTGGTCCTTGCTTGCCGCATGAATCGTGATGGTGGTGATGTAGCGAGGAGTGCCACGGTCCTCAGAGATGGCCTGCGAATCAGAGCGACCTGAATCGGAACACAAGGAATGGCCGCTTCGACGTGAGCTTGACTGAACTGCGGCAACGCTTTGGCTTTGGCAGTAAGTTCAGAGACCTTGTTGTCCCAGTCCGCGTCGCTTTGTCCGCGTGGCCGAGTCCTTGCCGGAGTCTTGACGCGCAATAGCCTCGATGGTGGGTCATTCATGATGGAGGAGACCGATGCTTCGTAGCCATGCTTGCGCAGCTTACTCGCCAGCGTGACAACAGTCAAGCTGTCCAATCCTGCCATGATCAGATCGAGATTGTGCGTAAGCTTGACGTCGGACGCGAGGCGGACAGAAGAGCGCAAAATGTCGGCGACCTCCTGCTCGCTGCTTGTGAGATCTCGCTGTTGCGCATCACCGCTGACGAAGCAGAAAAGTGGCTGGGGTCGATCAGGTGATACAACTCCTTCAACAGTCGTCGATCAGCCTTGCCGGAAAGCGAGGAGACGGGAAGGTAGGCGAGCGGAAGGACAAGGCTGGGTACCATGTACTGAGGGAGTCTCGCCCTAACACGCTTCCTCAGCTCCGTCGCTTGCGTCAAGGCCTCTGGAGCCTGAGAAAGCAGAACGGAAGGATCGGCAATATCGTCTTGTTTGGTCCTTGCGCTCTCGCGGGCAACAAAAGATACGAGACGTGCAGGACCCTCGATCTTCGGATGGTCTGCATGGATCGTGACAGCGGTGCCGACCTCTCGCAGGTCTTCCTTGAGCGTCGTTGATAGGGCTGCATCCACTTCGCCGAGCTCAAGACGGGCACCACGGACTTTGACTGCGAGCCATCCATGCGACCTAGATACTCTGCCTCGTCACTTGGGTGCAGTCGCACCATGTCTCCAGTGCGGTAGATCCACTGCCCATTGTACTCGACGAAGGACGATGAGTCAGGACGCTTCAAGTAGCCTTTGGCGACCTGCTCACCACCGATGCACAGCTCGCCCGGCTCTCCTCGTAGGGTGGGCACGAGACTTCCGTTCGACTCCTTGAGAACAAGTACTGCGTACCAGGAAGGGGGCTCCGATGTTGCTGGGACGCGAACGCTTTGTAACACGAGCGACCGAGTTGCCGATCGTGGCCTCACTTGGTCCGTAGGCGTTCAGCACCACAGGCCTTTCAGAACCTCGCTTCCCCACAGCTGACACAGATCCAGGGTGAGAGCCTCGCCACCAATGATCAAGGCACGCAGCGAAGGCACAGTGCCAGGCTTGATGCGCTCCCCTTGCTGAAGAACAAGGAAGGCACCACGCAAGCATGCGTCACTTCGAGTGTAGAGATGGTCTTGGCGATGTCATCATGAATCAGGGCACGCGGTCCTGTGACGATAGTGGCACCGACGCGGAGCGAAAGGAAGATCTCGAGCAATGAACATCAAAGGCCTCGGCGGATCGAGCGAGGAAGCGAGCCGGAGACTGGAACGAGCCCGGCGCTTCTTCCTCATACCTAGTATGGAAGCCCTCGATGGCTGCAGCCAGGTTGGCCTGGGTCAATAGACAACCCTTGGGCTTGCCGGTCGATCCCGAAGTGTAGATGATGAAGGCCACATCCTCTGGGCGAATCTCAACAGCATCAGCTGTGTTGCCACCTTTGACTGCTACTTGAAAGCTGGCCGAGCTGACGTCGAGCTTCTCCGTCTTGATGAGCGACTTGGTTTCAGAGTCTTCAGCAGAGGTGATCAAGAGCGCAGCGCCACTGTCGTTGAGAAGCTCCTTCTTCCTGTCCAGCGGCAGCGTTGCATCGAGCGGTAGATAGGCGTGACCAGCTTTCAGGATAGCGAGTGGTGCGATGTAGCTTCCAGGCTGCGTTCGAGGCAGACGCCAACGACCGAGTTGCGAGGAAGGTGACGAAGTAAGCCTGCAACGCCATCGCTGGCTCGCTCGAGCTCTTCATAGGTCATAGTTGCCGCCGGCTGCGCGTCGAAGGCGAGTCCGGTAGATCTTGGTAGATCTCGATTGCGCATCTGTTGCTCGAAACAGCTTCTCGATTGAGCGAGCCTGCTACACTTCGAAAGGAGCTCGTTGGGGCGTCGTCTGGCCAGCAACCTGGTGACCGAGTAGAGAGAAGAGCTGGCTTCATCACTACTAGAGTTGTCTCGCAGGAATGACTCGACATTTACCTCAGATGAAGAGCACAGAGCCGCTAGACTGCGGTTGAACTGTTCGAGCATCAAGTTGCCAAACGCTTCGCTGATGACACTCTTCTGCCAGCTCAAGCCCAGCTTGACGGATCCATCCGCAGCCGGAAGCACTTCGACACCAAGAACGTGCTCGGTCGCTACGCCCAGGTCGGCGAGCTTTTCGAGGCGGAAGCTCTGAGAGGCAGCATCGTCCTGTTGCGAAGGAGCAGGCTCTAGAACAAAGACAGAATGGAAGAGGTGCTCTCCTGGCGGAACCTGAAGCATTCGGCGGATGGCTCCCAGTCAGTATGCTGGGCTTCCATGACCGAGGTGTGGAATGTGTCCATCTCCTTGATCAGGTCGCTGAGCCTTTGCGTGGGACGCAATACGAATGGTACGGGCACCGTGGACAGAACAGGACCATACACCTGATCCAGCTCAGCAGATAGTGCGCGACCCGACACAGAGTCACCGAGGATGAGGTGCTGAGACTCGATGTAAGCGGACAGCACCACAGCCCAAGCTGTCTGAACTACGGGCGAGCAGAGACACCGAGACTGCGGCAGATGGCTTCGATCTGCGTCCAGTGACGCTTGCGGTCATATACTTCGCTTGATGCAAGCTGGCCTCCTGAGCATCGGCTTCCGATGGCCTTGTCAAGGACAAGGTAGGGAAAGGAGCAACTTCGCCTTTGGATAGGACGAGAGGGCCTTGTACCAGACATCGGTGTGTCGCTGAGCCTCTTCATCGTCAATTGGCAAGATTTGAGCAAGTGCGGTCGAGAACTGCTGCGAAGGAGGTGGCTTGGTGCCCTCGTAGAAGGCCTCGACATGGTCTTCAAAGATACCGAGCGATCGAGCATCGTAGGTGCTGTGGTGAGCTATGACCACCAAGTATTTCTCCTTACCTTGCTCAACGAGGAAGAAAGCGACGGGAGGGAGGAGCCAAAGGGTTCCAAACACAGCTCCGATCTGGCTGTGGACAGAATGGTTTGCTCGACATCGGCACCATCTTGGATCTGCAGGGTCCTGATCTGAGGGTGGAACGACTTCCATACAATCTGCAGGAAGTGCGGCTGGAAGGGCCACTTGTGGGCTTCACCATCTGCATCGAGCGAGCCAACATCGGCGAAGGAAGTGCGCAAACTGTCGAAGCGCTCGACAGTCTTGATCAAAACCTGGCGAAGACGCTGCTCGTCACAGTCTGAGGGAAGTCGATACTGGCGTTGGATGCGGTAGCTTGAGGTGTCGCGTTGCGACTCGGCCAGCATGCCTTCTTGAAGCGGTGTGCAGGGCAGTACGGACTGAATGTCTGCGACCTGGACACTGGGTTCACGCTGTCGCAGCCAAGAAGAGACGGCTGGACGGTAGGCGGCATCCCACTTTGCGAGAAAGTCAGTGGCCTGCTGTGCACGCTCCTGAGTGCTCGATTGCGAGCTTTGCAGATGTTCACTCAACGCCTTGAGAGAGGGAAATCGGGCCACATCCAGCACCGAAACAGGGTACCCTCCTGCGAGACGCGCTGCGAGAAGGTCATGGCGCGGATAGAGTCGAGACCGACACTGGTGAAAGGGGTCTTGCGACCAATCTTGCTCGCATCAACGTTGCAGAGCTTGGCTAGCCATTTTCGCAGGCACGCTTCGGCCTCGGCAGAGGCTGGGTCCACATCATCATCATCGCCCTCGTTGGCGAGCTTGTTTCCCAGTCGAGCTGGTCAAAGGTGGCGAGCACATTCTTGAGCGCGACTCGGTCGATCTTGGCACTCGAGGTGCGGGGAAAGTGGGAGAGGATGACAAAGAGGTTTGGGACCATGTAGGAGGGCAAGTTGTCTTTGGCATTGCTTTGCAGCTCGCGAGCCACTGCGATAGCTTCGTTATCGGTTCTGAGCAATTCTCCAGGCTGGCCACCAGGCAAGGCAGAAAAGTTGATGATCTGTTGCTCGCTCTCGTTGTCCTTCTTTGGGAAGGCCATCGTCTCGGAATCTTTGATCTTGTCATGGCTATTCTTAATGGCAGCATTGATCTCGAGCAGCTCGATGCGGATACCGTTGATCTTGACCTGGTCATCGATGCGTCCGAGGTACTCAAACTCTTGGTTATCGAGCTGACGGACGAGATCTCCGGTGCGGTAGACCCGGCCGAGCTGCGGATGCGGGAAGAACTTGTCCGCGGTCTTGACGGGATCGCCGACGTAGCCGCGGGCTAGTTGAGGACCTCCGAGCACCAGCTCACCGACAGCGCCCTTGATGACGACGCGATCGTACTTGTCAAGAGCGTGGCACGATACCGTTGGAAGGGCAACACCGATGTTGGGCGCCTTGACACGGTCTCCAAAGGGCACCCGACGGTTCATGGCAATAAGGGTGGCCTCGGCAGGACCATACAAGTTGAGAAGACAGCAATCCTTGCTCCACTCATCGGCGACGACTTGACTGAGCTTCTCTCCACCCGAGATGACGACCTTGAGACTTGGACACCGATGACGCTCGGTCATAGCCATGACAGCAGGTGTCAGAAGGTATGGGTAGGCTGGATGCTATTGCCAACCTCGACAAGATCTTGAAGGAGGACGCCGCGCGGACACGAGCAAATGGTACCACCAAGGCCCCACGTGTAGAAGCAGTCCATGATCGACAAATCAAATTGTAGGCCGAGTACTGAAGGTAGCGAATCTGATCTGTGCCGATCTTGTCTTTGCCGTAGGGAATATAGATGGGGAGAGCGCGCATGGCTTGGATGATGGCGAGATGCTGAATTCCGACCCCCTTGGGAAGACCAGTGGTCCCTGAGGTCCAGATCATATACGCGAGCTGCTGTATGGATCGAGTGCCTTGTGCGGACGGCACGCTCTTGAGGTGTTGCAGCTCCTCGTCGAGCTGATCGAGGCGGATCGCTTTCATTCCGCCCTTGCTTCTGACATCCTCGCTTTGCAGATCTTCCTGAAGCTGGGCAGAGATCTTGTCATCGTGAGTCAAGACGATCTTGGCGTTGGACTTTGCGAGCAGAGCTTGCCTACGCGAAGCAGGCCAGTCGGTGTCGATGGGACACCAGGCAGCGCCTGCCTTGAGAACACCAATGAAGGAGAGATAGGTCTCGGGGCTCTTTTCCAGGTACAGCGCCACAATGTGATCCGCCTGAGAATCAGAGCTGGCAGAACCGATGCCGTGACTCCAGAGCAGTTGCTTGACCTTTTCGGCTCGCTGGTTCATTTCGGCATAAGTCCACTTGGTAGAACCTGATCTTTGAGATCGAAACGGAAGTCGAGCGCTAGCGCTTCGGGGTAGTATCGGCAAAGTGCTCGAATTCGGTCTCGAGACGATCTGCATCTCGACCCTCGAGATGGTCTGGATCCGGAAGATGGACGTAGTTGGGGTTGTCGGAGGCTCTTAGCTTCCAGTCGAAGCGCTCGACCGACAAAGCATGCTGTTGACTGTCGTTGTGGTACGATGTGAGGAGTGCTGCGACTTGACGAAGCTGTAGCTGAGCTGACTGCTCCGAGTGGACGGAAGGAGCGGCTTTCATTTCGAGGACGAGATGAGTGGACTTGGCGACATGGTAGGAGAGAGCGAGCGAGACCTCGGGTCGTGCATCGAGCTGGAGGTTGTCAAAGTGGGTCGAGGAGGCATGGGCGTCGACGGGTTGATAGAATGCGGCGTAGCCATGGTCGAGGCTGTCGGCCTTGATGTGCTGTTGCCTGGCAGTCTGGATAAAGTTGGCGAGCTGTGTGGGTGGCAAGTGGTTGAGCTCTCGTTGTTCTGCAAATTCGAGCTCAACGACGGTTTCATCGCCGTTGGGGGAAGTGTGGAGCACCTCTACGTTGGTAGCTTCGTGGGAGCCATAGTGAAAAAGAATCACGGACCATGCTGAGAGTAGAGCCAGGCTGAGATCGCCATTGGCGAATGAGGATGCCGAGTTGCTGTCGAGCTGTATCGTTTCTTGAACTCGTAAAAGCTTGCAGTGGTGACCGACGCGAGAGAAGTCAGGCCCGGATGTACGCAGACCTGTAACATCTGGGAAGGGAGCATGTGCGTTCTTGGAGGTGGCCATCTTGGATTGGCAAGAGTGCTGTCAGGGGAACGATTCCAAACAGAGGATCGCTGGACAAGATACAAGGTGATGCTTGTACGTCGTCAAGGCTACGAAGCTGCATTTGCGGGAATGGCAGTGATCAGTGTCTTTGTTCAATTGATGGATTCGCTCTTGTCGTGCACATGTACTTACCTTTTCGATGCTTGTCGACGAGCTGAGAAAGGTGTGATGGTCCGTGAGTGGCGGAGATACAGGCGTGTACCTTGGGGCAGCAAAGGAGCGAGTCAAAAGCTGAGATGATGATTGTTCAGCGTCGGTATTTCAACCTGGGAGCTGATCGTTTGTAAGGAGACCGGAAGAGGGGATGATATGGTCGGATGTTCCGGAAGGATGAAGAGGGATGGAAAGTGCGTCGTGAATGTGTGCACTTTGGAAACAGCACTGAGCGAGAGGCGGGCTGGCGTGTGATGTACAGTACTGTACAGTGCCAGATCTATGGTTGAACAAGAAGGACGAGGAGCAAGGGTAGAAGGAAACACCAACAAAGCAGATTCTAAGAAGAAATGCTCAGCTCGACTGTACATCTCTGCGATTCACTGCTTCGATATTGCTTTGATTCGCTGCATTCTCGTCACTGATCAATCTGTTTGCTTGCCATGGACTGTGCCTTGAATAGGGTTGACAAGATCGATTGGCTTGACAAGGCGACATGGGATTGCAAGCCGAACCATTTCTATGCCACACCTTGAACGGGACAGTCCGTCTCTTCTTTGAGCTTTTGGCTTGTCGGACCCTTTTTTTTTCTTTTTCTTTTTCTTTCTTTTTTTTTCTTTTTTCTTTTTTTTTCCTTTTTTCTTTTTTTTTTTTTGGTTGTGCTCGGTCAAAAGTACGGCTTGAAACTGGAACTGGAACTGTGTTTTCACATAAAAAGTAAAGCAGGAGGATTGCAAGGTGGAGGCTGAGCACCCGGAAACTCGTTTTCCTGGGCTCGCTAGCTCCGATTTGATACCATCCAGATTTCTGTGTTTGTTTCTGCTTTGCACACGAGACAGGCTATGGTGTGACGTTGACCAGCGAAACGAGCCATCGCTCCGACCATGCAGTGACACCAAGCAAGGTGCTATTCGAACCGGTTCAGCAGCCTCGGCCCGATTGAGGTAGCTGCTCTTGAGCCAATAATGTAGCGGACGACCTTGGACCATCGCGACCTCTTGCTCTTGACGCTCTTAGCTTGGCACGGCTGCGGCGGAAATGGTGAGCCGAAGCGGTGAGTCACTGCTCGCTCCCTCGACCAACCACGGGTTGGCACAAGAGGATTGGGAACAGCAGACGGAGGTGGGGAATTACGGCAACCCAACAGCACAAAAGATGGAGCATGAAAAATACTTTCTGAGGCGGCATGATATTTGGGGTACTGTCGGCATTGGACATTGGATCTCGGACGGTCTCATCGATGCAACATGCCAAATCGAGAGCCGGACGCCTCAACTTTCTTTCATCTCGACAGTGGCGTTAAAATTTATCTGATAATGATCCAAGTCGCTTGCCGCAGCAATATCTGATAGCTTAGCTCGTCTGCCGAGCTTCCGCGACGGTATGCAGATGGTCTTGTGCAGTGCCAAGAGCGCTGTGCTGCAGAAAAACAAAGTTTCCAAGGGCGTCTTCGGAACGAACCGGTAGCGCTTCCTCGACCAATCGTGTGAGTGTGCATGTGTATGTGTGTGTATGTGTATGACTGTTATGCTGTTTTGCAACAATAGACGCAAGCGAGGTCGCGCCAAGTGCACCGGAACAAAGCGCAAGCGGACCCGATGCGCTTGGCTCTTGTCGCAAGAGTGATCTTATCAGATCAAGAGGTGACTCGGACACGGTTTCTTCTTTTCTTCATGAGCATCCAGAAGTCAACCAGCTTCTCTACTTGTCTTACCAAGAAGCAAAGCTGCGATGCAAACCAGAGCGGTACAGAAGCTTCCGAACTCCGCTGTCACTCATTGATTGGTTGGACGCTTTGACGTCGGAAGCGCAGCCTGTTGTTCCATGCGGTCGCTACGCGCGCGGTCATCAGGGCATCTGCTGGTTAGAAGCCAACCACTGCACAAGATGTTCGGCAGCCCACGCCGATCAACGCTGTACAGTACAGTACCCAGTCGTCTTTGCGTGAGGGGATAAATGAAAGAAGAAGAGAAACAAGCAAACAGAAAAGAAGAGCGTGGAAGAATGATGCCGAGCGATCCAGAGGCGTCCGCGACAGAGTGTGTCTGTGTCTGTGCGATGTGTGTCTGTGCGACAAAAGACAAATCTTTATCAGATGGCAAAGCGATCTTATCCGATTTGGATCGAAATGCATCCACGACCAGAAGAGCCGAAAGCGAATCTCTACCATTACATCACAGACACTACGAAAGCATGCCAACGCCAAAACTGCAAATACAAATTTTCAAAGTCTTGGCTGCATCGCATCCGAGGCTAAACGTACAGTACATTTGCGTGCTTTGTAGCATCCGTGGATCGGTTGCTTTCCTTATGCAAAACCACAACTTGCAGCCACGACAATACAGTCGAGCCTTGGTCTCGTCATACATGATGCGTGTTGAGAACGCCGTAGTTTGAGCTGGCTCAACTTGCATTTTGGCGAGAAGGCTGCTGCAGCATACCTTGCACTAGCGCAAATCTCGGTCTGACACAACAAACTCTCTCTCTCTCTCTGGTCCTGGCATCAACGTGGACGTGCTTGGTTTCTTGCCGGCCTTGCGAGTTTGACTCGCTCAATCCGACCATTGTCTAGCCATCTCGGCTCAATGAGGGTCTCGCACTCCGATCACGCAAAAAACTTTAACCTTTCATCTTGAGCTCGCAAAAAAAAACAGTGTCCGCCTTCCTGGACCTTACGCATCAAGGCGTCTTAGTGCCTCCATGTGGTGCTCGAACAAACCAATTGGCTCATTGTTGCCCAAACTTTCGCCAAGAAGAGACCTTCTCTCGTGGCTTATTTGTATATACGAACTCATTTCGGATCACACGGAGCCGAGTCCGCTGACCTCAACAACGGGCTTACTCGAACAATCCATGTGCAACGCCGGTACCTGACTTGCAGCCCGCTCAAACCTTGGATGTTGTCATGCTTCACCGGTCACGCCTGGAGTGAACGAGGTCGGTCGTGACGGGAATAGGCCTCTCATTTCATTCTTCCACTGTCAATGCATCGAGGGTTCCGATTGGACTGCTGCACCATCCAGAAGACGAACGGCCACCCTGCAAGTGATCGGAAGGCGAACTTTGTCGGCAGAAACGGCGCTGCAAGGTAGCGGTTCTAGCAAGAGCTTGTTTCTGCTTTGCGATCTTGCCAGCGGGCGGATCCCCCGCTTGCAAAGAACAGCGAGAAGAATGAGCAGAAATTTTTTTTTATCAGATTAGCAGCCATCTTGGAGGCTGAGTTGGAAATTTTGGTGCAGTTTGGTGCACTGGAGCAGAGGAGAGGCTAAGACGAGAACTGTTGGCGGCTCTGCATTCACGCTCTGTGCTTCTCCTTACCTTGCTCTGTGCCTCGGATGCCTCGGATCAAATCGACTGGGCCCATACAGCAGAGACTCTGTGCTTGTGCTCTGCCTTTGTTGCGCTCGCAAGCTTTCCCCAACTCTGTCACTCTGACACAGTGATTGGAACTTGGTCTTCCGATGTCTCGATGTCTGGGTTAGCGTGCTTTTCGCCATAGCCTTGGGCCTTTACTCAATCGTAACAAGAAGGTGATCGTCGTTTCGTACAAAACAAGCTCACCTTTGCGTCGTTCAGCAAAGTCTACGCCCTTCATCCTCTCTCCAACACGGACGCTATTGCGTATTCCTTGATTTCCTTCTTCCCAGCACCATCAACAAACCCTAGCTGGTGGCCCTTGAAAAGGTATGTATGGTCATAACGACCACTCGATCGACACGGCTCCCAGACACATCTCAAGAGTCCGATCGCTTCCGGCTAGCATCAGCAGCAACGAATGTCGGTGACGAACACACCCTCGTTGAGGGTCGCAGCGAGCTCAACAAAGTTCAATATCACCTTCCGAGACTGGTTGTGTCTTGTCAACTCGATATCTGGGTGGGGAGATGATCTACCACTCACTTCATCCGGACATCGAGAGGCCGATGACGCCTTCATCGAAGCAAGGATGATTTGGCACATCGAACCCTACCTGCCGTTATCGGAGTTGTCGAGGTTCTATCTTGGCAAAAGCATGCTTCCGTTGGCAGCTGTCCGACGTCTACTGGACCGGCGGAGCGTCTTGACCTCAACTTAGAGGCTCAAGCCTACTTGAGCGTAGCGTCAAGCTGCCAATGGACGCGTCGGGTTTCCAATGTCATCTCGGAGCGAAGTGCAACTCACGTACCTATACTCGAAGCTGGTCTAGCGTGCTATATTCGGAGGTCTAGGGTCTCGCAGAACAAAGAAGATGGAATGACTGACGTCTTTGAGCCCACCCTGTTCGATTTCTCGACTTATTCTCCATTCGGCTCGCAATGTCTTGCATGACGACAGCTTTCTCTCTCTACCCCCGCAACGCTGGCAATCCAACTTTGTCCAACCCACGGTCGAAAGGCTTGGCGCCTCTTGGTCCCTATCTCGAGTTCGTTTATAAACACAACCATTATGAGCGCACCCGTCGCTCTCTCTGATGTGGTAAGTAAACACAAATTTCAGCCGACATTGATGATGGACGAGGCCCGGATGCTTTGCTTCGATGTTGTGGTCGGCTACGCCAAAATTCTCCGTTGCATCGTTTCCTTGCTTCTTTCGGTTGCATTGCCGTGATGCTGCTCCCTTTCATTTCATAAGCTTTCAGCACGAGTCGGCTGCAAGGTCCCGCTCTTAAGCGGCGCTAGTGGCCTTGCGAGGTGGGCGGATCCGCGATGACTTCATTTCGCCATTTGGACATGCATTTGACGGCAGTCTCGCGCTTTCGACCTTTACCATCATAGCTCTGCACGACGTGATAGCGTAAGGGTTGACCGAGACTGTAGCCTACTTGGTCTAGGCTAGGCCGATGGCGATGGCGATGCCTAGCCTGTAAAGAACGTGCAGCCTTTGTTGGAAGGATCCGCTCCGAGGTTGCTTAGTACGGTCATCTGCGTGCCAAGGCTTGCACCCAGATGTGCTACGGCCAAGTACCTGTTCATAAATCGGCAAGGCCAGGAAGCTCCTGACGACTCGGCCAGTCGGAGTCGTGGGCGCCAACATGAATCTGTTGGAAAGACGGAGCTCATCATTCGCCCGTCTGGGTTCAAGTGAGGATCGCGTCGACCAATCAGAATCGAGCTATTTCCAAGCATCATCGCTTCTCTCTTCCCATGCTTCCTCTTGACCTCGAGACGTTTGCTACATTCAGCAAAAAATGATACAGCCGCTGGTACAGATTCGAAATCGCCATCTCACTGCGGTTAGATGATTGTCCTCATGCTCTGACCAAAGCCGTCAACAGCAAAGCCGCCGATCCGTAAAATTCTGGGTGTGAGCCCTTCTCTCATTTCTGCTTTCATCATCGGCTGCAGTCCATTCATTTATTATTATTTTTTACCAAGCTTAGCCAAAAGAAGGGTTTCCACTCGAGATGATGATGATGCAGCTTGCTGTTGCTTCCTCGTCCTCCTCCTGCTGTGTCCCAGATATCGCTCAGCCACCATTCACTTCGATTCAGCCCCTGTTCTCCACTTACGACCACCTGAGACCTCGTTTGCCTCTTCCTCATCCACCCTTTCTCGAGCTACCGACGTGACTGTATACCCGACGCAACTGCTCTCGCTTTGATATATACGCCGATAGTCACCACTCAAGGCATCGCCCAATCCAGCCTACTTTCGCACCAGCATCGTTAAGGGCCTTTCCATCATCAAACGTCGATTCTTGCCATCTAGCTGCGTTGTCAACTTCTTGCTCACATCTTCATCCATTCTTCTTCAACGTGGACATCCGTCATCGGTCTTCCTCTTCACGATCGCCACGACACATCTTCCTCCTTCTGCCCCTCGGCTGCTATCCTTACCGTCAACATAGGAGTCCTCTCTGGCCGCCTCCACCTCCTCTCTCGAAGCCATGAACGGAGTAAGTATCAGTGCCAATTCGAGCTTCACTGTCGCAGCTTGAGACCGAGGCATTGTTTTAACCATTTTTATGCTTCCATCTTATCTTCACTCGTTGCAGATCTCCTCCTCCCAGATTGCCGTCCCCAAGGAGGACATCTACGATCTTCTCGGTATCGGTTACGGTCCCGCTCATCTCGCACTCTCCATTGCTCTTCGAGAGTCGGCCGACGCCAGCGAGACCAACTTCAAGTCTCACTTCCTTGAGAAGCGCAGCTACTTTGCATGGCACCCTGCTCTGTTGCTCCCCGGCTCGCAGCTTCAGGTCTCGCCGCTCAAGGATCTGGTTACTCTCCGTGACCCCACCTCCACCTACAGCTTCTTCAACTATCTCCACTCGCATGGCCGTCTCGCTCGCTACATCAACAAGGAACAGAGTGTCCCCAGCCGACGCGAATGGACCTCGTACCTCGCGTGGGCTGCCCGACGCATGACTGATGCCGTTTCGTATGGTCAGGACGTCGTCTCCATCGAGCCCCTCACTCTCGCCTCTGCTGCCCCCGATGCCAAGCAGGACACCGTCGCTGTCCGACCCGCAAGTGATGAGGAGCCAGATGCTCTGTGCCTCTACCGTGTTCGCACCCGCGACCAGGCCTCGGGCCAGATTGTCACGCGCTATACTCGCAACCTTTCTGTCGCTGTTGGTGGTGTCCCCAAGCTGCCTCCCGTCTTCGAAGCTGCCTACGCTCAGCAGTACAACGCTACCAACTCGATCCCTCGCATCGTTCACTCGGGCACCTACGTTCCATCGCTCGAGACGCTTGAGCCAGCTCTCCACCAGGCCGCCTCCGTGCGCCGTCAGAATGCCACCTCCAAGCTTGACGACTCTTCTCGACTCCGCCTTGCCGTCATCGGCGCCGGTCAATCTTCGACCGAGATGCTCATGAACCTCCACTCGCGCTTCCCCACCGCTATCGTCACCATGATCTTCCGAGCATCGGCACTGGTCCCTTCGGACGACACTGGTTTTGTCAACTCGGCTGCCTTCGACCCGGAGCGCACCGACGAATTCTGGCAGGCCAACGAGAAGCAACGCCGCAAGTGGTTGCAGGAATTTAAGCGCACCAACTACTCGGTCGTGCGCACTGACTTGCTCAACGAGCTGCACGACTCGATGTACGACAAGTACGAGGTTCAGCTTCCCGAGGAGCTTCAGGATCCTTCAGAGAAGGAAGCTGGTCGAATGGAGATGCGCCGCTGTACCGAGGTGGACAGCGTCAAAGTCACTGAGCAAGGAGTTGAGCTGACGCTGCGTGACAACCTGCGCAACGGCAAGCTCGATACGATCCGCTTTGATGCCGTCTTTGTTGGCACTGGCTTCATTCGTTCGCCAGCAAAGATGCCCTTCCTGGAGCAGCTCAAGCCGTTCTACCCTGCTCTTGACTCTGAGTGGATGAGTCGCGACACGAGCGCCGAAGAGGATGAGGTGGCCAAGCTGATCGATGTTGAAGATGATGAAGTCGTCGAACGCAGGCGTGAGAACCTGCGCGGAATCACCCGAGATTACCGGCTCGTCCCCACCTCTGCCATGCGCACCGCTCTGCGCAGCGGCAAATCGTCACCCGGCGCTGCAAGCGATGCCTCATCCACATCATCCCAACAGACCCTCGCAAGCGAAGGCCACCTCACCCACGATACCAACTTGCCCGAACCCTCCCTCTACGTCCTCGGCGGAAACGAAGCCACCCATGGCCTCTCTGACAGTCTCCTCTCCATCGTAGCCCACCGTGCCGGAGAACTCACAACTTCCCTCATCCATCGCCTCCCTCGCACACGAAGAGGTACCGCCACCACATCAAACACCGATTCTACCACCACCACCACCACCACCACCACCACCACCGCTCCTACAACAACAACCGCAACCGCACAAGCGGTAAACTCAAAACTAGCCGCCCTCTCCAACCTGTCTATCAACTCCGCCTCAAACTGAAGGAATAATGATTATTGATGGAAGCTTATTCAGAGGGAAACATCTTAACTGTACATTATGATTATGCTTGCTCGGAAAGAGGAGCAAGCTGAAAAATTACTTGTCCAACTCAAATCCAACGAAGCACACTATGTTGATCGAGAGACAAGCATAAGTACAGCATTGCCGAATAGGCTGAACCATGTAGAATATATTTGAAAGAGTGACGTATTCGTGTGCTAAGCATCATCAACCCCTGCCTCATGGCCAAACTCGCTAATGGGTAGTTTGTCATCTAGCTTCCAACTGTCCCTCTCTGTTTTGATTTGCATCTTTCTCTGTTTTGCCTTTTCCATCTTTTCGAGAATCTTGGTAGCCGAATTGAAAAGTCCACCGGTCTGAGCGCCGCATGCGAAGCATTTTGAATTCTTTGCGAATCTCTTGATGGCGCAACTGGAGCAAAAGTAGTGTCCGCATCGTGTGGTTATTGGATCTGTGAATGGTTGTCTACAGATGAGGCATGCGAACGGTACTTGTTCTTCTTCCTCGGCCTCTGGATCTGAGAGCAGATTCTCCCTCGTTCGATTGCTAGAATTGGGCATGACGTCCAGTTGCCATCCTGCCAGATAGTCCGAACGATCGTGGAGGAATTTGCACGTATCGCCGAAGCCACAGTAGCCAGTTTCTTTGTAGTCTTTGCAGATATCGGGTTGGTAATCCATCAAAGAGGTTGTGCGGACGGTGGTGGTTTGACGGATAGGGCCGCGGGATCGCATCTTGGAAGAGGTACCGTCATCGCGAGCGGTAATGTACGAGGTGTACGATTTGGAGCCGCGATAGAGGCCATCTGCGTTGCTGCTTGTGGATGGTGTCGCGTCTTTGGAGGTGGAAGAAGCGGTGTCGAGATCCCAATCGCTATGTTTGGTGGCATCATTGCGGATCTTTTGGAGGCTATCGTTGATCGTTCTGGTAGTTCCGGAGGATCTTGTGCTGGATTCTTCGTCTAGCTTGTAGGATTCGTCATCGTCGCTATCGCCACCGAGCTTGGATCTGCGCAATACTGAACCGGTCGACTGGACGAGAGGGTTATGATTCGTGCGCTTCTTCTTCTTGATCACGAGAGAAGAAGAGAGAGGACCGGATCCTTCTTCGTCCGAGTCGCTATCCGATCGAGTAGGTCGGCCATTCGACAGGCTATGCGAGGCTCTCGATGGTCCAGCAGCGGCGTTATTCGAAGATGTTGATGCTAGAGTTGAAGTGGAGGTGGCGGGCCGTGAAGCAATTCCGCGCTTCCTCTTGAAAATCACGGGCGAGGTTGCTGCTCCAGACCCTTCTGATCCTTCCATACTGTATGTGATGGTCTGACAAGGATGAGATGGCAGTAAGAAGGGATGTGGCGTATGGTGGCGAGGTTGGAGCAAGGTGGAAGCACGACACAGAAAGCAATCAAGGGTCTTTGGTGGTAAAGTTTCTCGGATTTCGGGCTGAGTTCTGTTAACGATGGTCCCTCAATTCGTGCGAGAAACGACCAACTCCAAATTTGCACAGACCCTTTTTTTCCCGGAAAAGTGGAAGAAATTTGGCTGACTCGCTGCCAATTTTAATTTTTTTTTTGTTTTTTGTTTTTTTCATTTTTATATTTCTTCTTCTTCTCGAAGCGGTAGAACAGAGTCGAGAGTGGCCAAATGGGGGCCCCAACGGCCAATTGGACGGTAGCCAACGGTACAGTAGGACACAAAAGAAAAAAAGAAAAAAAAAAAAAAAAAAAGATCCTCTTCTTTTGATTCATGAATCAAATACCAAGGGTTCACCATCGTTGCTCCTTCGCTCTCGACTTGTTAGGAGGGCAGTCCACCCCCTTCTGCACCTCTCGACTCAATCGTCAAGCAGCATCGTCTGCTTTCGACCTTGCTTTTCGCCTTTGGTCTTCTTCGGAAAACCTCTTTCGCCGCTGAGGCTTTCATCCACAGCGCCGACAACGTGAGAATCTTTCATGCCCCAGTCCACTTGATCGTTTGGCTTGGTCTGGCTCGACATCTAACCTCGTTGTCTCTGTCTTCTTGCTCTGTTCGCTTTTGGGTGCGCCATCTCCTTCAGCAAGCGATTGCTTTCGTTTGCAGCTCATCCTTACCACCTTCACATACATCGGTTAAGCAGTGTTCGCTCCTCCACGATGCTGTCTCTGATCGGTTCTTCGCTTCTTCATCCCTCCAAGCGCGCTCAGCTCTTGGAGAGGGCCAATGCAAAGCTCGGCGCCAAGCTCGCTTCCATCGATGCGCTTTACATTCACTTTGTCAACCCTGCCTCCGAACAGGCCAACGCTGTTCTCGCAGACGTCAGCAGCCCCCAGCGCAACGTCCTTGACAGCCTCCTCGTCTACGGTGACAATGTCGACCTCGCCACACCCGTCCTGCCGTACAGGCCATCCTCGCCGGAAATGCTGCCAACTCGGCTCAGACCGTCCTCTTTGTCCTCCCCCGCCCCGGAAGCATCTCGCCCTGGTCCAGCAAGGCTACCGACATTGCTCGCATGTGCACCCTCAAGGAGCACATCGACCGCATCGAGCGTGGTATCGCCTACGTCCTCCAGCCTGCTGCTTCCGCCACCCTAGACGCTGCCGACATTGCCCACGTCCACGATCTCCTCCATGACCGCATGACCCAGTTCATCTCGGCCGTCCCTCCCACCGCCGACGCTCTCTTCCACAAGGCAAAGCCCGCTCCTTTGACTCACGTCGACCTTCTCGGCGCCGACGGTACCTCGGACCGCTCTGTCGCCAAGCAGCGTCTCATCGATGCCAACGAGCGCCTTGGTCTTGCCCTTGCCAACGACGAGATCGACTACCTTGTCGACGCTTTCATCGCCGGTAAGACGACGGCTCCGACGCTCTCCGCCGCAACCCCACCGACGTCGAACTCTTCATGTTTGCTCAGGTCAATTCCGAGCACTGCCGTCACAAGATCTTCAACGCCGACTGGACCATCGACGGTAACAGCATGCCCAACACCCTCTTTGGCATGATCCGCAACACTCACAAGCTTCACCCCGAGCACACCATCAGCGCCTACTCGGACAACGCTGCCGTCATCGAGGGTTACGAGGCCACCCGTTTCGCTCCTTCCCCCGCCGGTGGCTTGACCGTCTACCAGGGTACAAGGAACCCATGCCTTTCCTCGCCAAGGTCGAAACCCACAACCACCCTACCGCCGTCTCGCCTTACCCCGGTGCTGCCACTGGTTCCGGTGGTGAGATCCGTGACGAGGGTGCCGTCGGTCGTGGTTCCAAGCCCAAGGCCGGTCTCGTCGGTTTCATGACCAGCAACTTGCTTCTCGAGGGGACGGCCGTCAGCCCTGGGAGGAAGACTTTGGCAAGCCTTCGCACATCTCGAGCGCCTACGACATCATGATCGACGGCCCTCTCGGCAGCTCTGCCTTCAACAACGAGTTTGGTCGTCCCGGTCTCAGCGGTTTCTGGCGAACATGGTCCGAACGCGTCCCCATCGACGACAACTCGACCGAGGTTCGTGGTTACCACAAGCCCATCATGCTGGCTGGTGGTCTCGGTAACGTTCGTCCCAAGAACGCTCTCAAGTCCAAGATCACCCCGGACGCCGCCATCATCGTGCTCGGTGGTCCCGGTATGCTGATCGGTCTCGGTGGCGGTGCCGCTTCGTCCATGGCCAGTGGAAGCTCGTCGCGTGCTGCTCTCGACTTTGCCTCGGTCCAGCGTGACAACCCGAGATGCAGAGGCGCTGCCAGCAGGTCATCGACGCCTGCACGGCCCTCAGCGACGCTCCCGGTGTCATCGAGGGTCAGGTCGGCCAGGGCAACCCCATCCAGTCTATCCACGACGTCGGTGCCGGTGGTATCAGCAATGCCCTTCCCGAGCTTGTTCACGATGCTGGTCTCGGCGCTCGCTTCGAGATCCGTGACGTGCTTGTCGACGACCGTCCATGAGCCCCATGGAGATCTGGTGCAACGAGTCGCAGGAGCGATACGTTCTTGCCGTCAGCCAGAAGACCTTCCTCGCTTCGAGGCCATCGCAAAGCGAGAGCGATGCCCTTACTCGGTTGTCGGTCGCGCCACCGCGAGCAGGAGCTCGTCGTCACTGACCGTCTTCTCGGAGGCACTCCCATTCACCTTCCTATGCCCATCCTCTTCGGCAAGCCTCCCAAGATCGCTCGTCAGGCCCAGAGTTCGCAGCCTCTCCGCGTTCCCTTCGACTCGACTCTCACTTCGTACCTCCCCAACATCAAGGATGACCCCGTCAAGATGTTTGCCGAGGCCGTCGACCGCGTCCTCCACTTGCCCACCGTTGCTCCAAGAACTTCCTCATCACCATCGGTGACCGAAGCATTACCGGTCTCGTCGTTCGCGACCAGATGGTCGGTCCGTACCAAGTCCCCGTTGCCGATGTCGCCGTGACCCGTACCTCGTACGGCTTTGACGAGAGCGTCACCGGTGAGGCTGTCGCTTCTGGTGAGCGCACCCCGCTTGCCCTCATCAGCGCTGCTGCTTCGGCGCGTATGGCTGTCGCCGAGTCGCTCACCAACATTGTTGCTTCCAGCATCGAGAGCCTCGAGCGCATCAAGCTCTCGGCCAACTGGATGTGCGCCGCAAGCCACTCGGACGAGGGTGCCCGTCTCTACGAAGCTGTTCAGGCCATCGGTCTCGATCTTTGCCCCAAGCTCGGTCTTGCCATCCCCGTCGGCAAGGACTCAATGTCGATGAAGATGGCCTGGGAGTCGCCTGAGGTGACAAGAAGGAAGTCACCGCACCGCTCTCGCTCACCGTCACCGCCTTCGGTCCTGTTGACAATGTCAACCTTACCTGGACTCCTCAGCTCCGCACCGATGTCGACGACACCGTCTTGCTGTTTGTCGACCTTGCTGGTGGTAAGCAGCGTCTCGGCGGTTCGTGTCTCGCTCAGGTCTTCCGTCAGCTTGGCCACGAGGCGCCCGATGTCGAGGACGCTGCCGTACTCAAGGCCTTCTTCGAGGCTTGCTATACGCTCAAGCAGCTCCGCGTGCAGAAGCGCGACGAGGGCAGCCTGGTGCTTGCCTACCACGACCGCTCGGACGGTGGTCTGATCACTGCTGTTTTGGAGATGTGCTTCGCTGGTCACTGCGGTGCCGAGATCTTTGTCGATGCCCTCGACGCCGAACTCAAGGACCCTGTCGCTGCGCTCTTCAACGAAGAGCTCGGTGCTGTCATGCAGGTCAAGTCTGGTGATGTCAAGGCCGTCTCTGCCGTGCTCACTGCTGCCGGCGTGCCCTCGCACAACCTGCACGTCATTGGTCGCGTCACACCCGACTCGCAAGAGATCAAGGTGGTTGCCCGATCGCAGTCGTTGCTCTCGTCGACGCGCGCTACGCTCCAGAAGGCATGGGCCGAGACCTCATTCCGCATGCAGAGCCTGCGTGACAACCCGGAGACTGCTGCCACCGAGTACAGCCTCATCACCGACGAGGCTACCTCGGCCGCTGCCCTCCGTTACGACCTCACCTACAACCCTCGCGAGGATGTCTGGGTGCCCAGGTGGTTGAGGCCGCTTGGATGCACGACCCAAGGTCGCCATCCTGCGTGAGCAGGGAGTCAATGGACAGATTGAGATGGCTTGGGCTTTCACGCGGCTGGCTTCTGCGCAGTTGATGTGCACATGTCGGATCTGGTCGAGGGTCGCGTCACGCTTGACCAGTTTGTAGGATGGCTGCTTGCGGTGGATTCTCGTTCGGTGACGTGCTTGGTGCTGGTAGCGGTTGGGCCAAGTCGATTCTGTTGAACCCCAGTGTCAAGGCACAGTTTGTCGACTTTTTCCAGAACCGCAGCGACACGTTTGCACTTGGTGTTTGCAACGGTTGCCAGCTTCTTTCGCAGCTCGGTGTGGCCGGTCTCATCCCCGAGGCCGAAAACTGGCCTCTGTTCAAAGCCAACGAGTCTGGTCGCTTTGAAGGCCGTCTTTCGACCGTCGAGATCACCAAGACGGGTGGCGCCCAGTCGATCTTCTGGCCGACATGGCGGGCTCGGTGTTGCCCGCCATCATCGCTCACGGTGAGGACGTGCCTCGTTCCGCAACGCTGGCGACTCGAGGCAATCAAGGCCAAGAATCAGGTCGCAATGCAGTACGTCGACCAGCGATACCCCATCAACCCCAACGGCTCGCCCGAGGTATCACCGCCATCACAGCCAACCAGGGTAGAGTGCTCGCCCTCATGCCTCATCCAGAACGCGGTGTTGCACTTACCAGCATGAGCTGGGCCCCGCCGAAGCGTACGCAAAGGGAGACAAGGGTTGGCAGGGCAAAGGTCCTTGGTTTAGGATGTTTGAGAACGCTAGGAAATGGGTCGCCTCGCAAAAGTAATTGCTGTTTCCTTTGTTCTTGGCCTCAATGGCAACTCTTTTTGTATAGACGACTACGAGAACTGAATCGAAAGAATGTAACTTATTACTCTTGAAGATCGGATTGCTTCGTGTGTGAAAATGTGACCTAGACGCTTCTCACTGAGTTCACACTTGGCACACACTTGGAGGTTCAACTCGACATTGAGAATCAAGATACCATATCATTCTAAATCAATCGTCATCACCATCCCTTGTTGAGGACGATAAGAAGCATCACCAGCTGCACTTTTGGCCAAAGCACCATATGCATCCAAAAGATCCCTAACATCCTGTTCCCTACCCTGGTTCCACATTGGATCCAGATCCACCCGTACCAGATTAGCAACCAGCTTCCCTGCCTGTAGATCAACACGGTGGGTAGAATCTCGAGCGTCTTGGGATTATACTCGTCGTACTCTTCGTCGTCATCGTCGTCATCGTTGTTGGTCTGTCTGCCGAATCCGATAGCGGCTGCTTGGACTTGGAGGAATTTGGTCCTCGGATACTGTCTAGCTAAAGAGGCAAGGAGGAGGTGAGAAGGTTGCATTGGGCAACGGCCTTCGAGTAGATGTGGATGACAATGGGACGTCGGCATGCTCGTTGTCGATCGCAGAGACGTAGCCGCGTTCGTCGACTTCGCGGAGATGGCCGAACCATCGATCTGCCACCAAGGGCCTGGTGATGGGCAGCAGTGCCGGTGGTGGGACAGCGGTGGAGGAGGAGGAGGAGGAGGAGGAGATGGGATTGTGTCCAGAGATGAGCGAGCTGTTGCGTGCGGCATGGAAGGATTTGAGTTCGGCATGCGCATCTCTCGACGACGCTCTTTGGCCTGCAGATCGGCAATGGCAGATTGGCTCACTGCTACCTCGTCGTCGTCGCTGTCGGCGTTGTCGCGGTGAGTTGAGCGGCTTGTTCGCGCTTCTCCCTCTGGAGCTGCTCGGAGTAGGATTCGGAAGAGAGGGCAAGACTTTCCATGCGTTTATTGGTGGCATGAATGGATGCGGAACGAGCCGCGCTCTGCTGCTGTGCACGGAGCTGGCGATCGCGAAGGACACCTTTGGACCCGTATTGGTGGCACCTCCTCACCGCGATTGGCAGTGCGGGAGGACATGAGACCGTTTATACCACGATCGCCGCCTGCTCCAGCACCAGCACCGCCGGCGGAAGAATAGGAGCACCATCATCGTCATGGTCATGGTCGTACAAATCGCGATCGGCGCCATCATCGTCATCGGGAAGATCGGATCCGAGCTCGTCGTCGGTATTGGGTGCAGAGGCGTCGGCGTCGGCGGGGCAGCTGCTCGTCGTCTTCTCGATAGGAAGAGGTGGGATGCGCATCAATGCCTTGCAAGATGGCTGCTTCGATTGGATCACCGCTGCCCGACATTTGTGCTTATCTGAAAGAGGTTGTGGTGGTGGTAAAAGATCCCTTGAAATGTCTACGCGATGTGGGCTTGTTGCTGCTGGTGCTGGTGAGGACGAGGTTGGTTATATGCCGTTGTGGGGCTGTTGGCGTGGCTGATTTGGGTATGGACCCACCTGATAGCTGAGGCTGGGCGGGATGGGATGGGATGGGATGGGATGGGATGGGATGGGATGTGGGAAAGGCTCGAGCGTTGCGTTTGTAGTTTGCGTCCGTGTGAGTGAGGCTGGTCAGTAAAGTGATGAAACGAAAGCAAGAGGGAGCACAAAGGGATTCTTGTATAGAGGAGGCTCAAAGTGATGCACGATCCCACACAAAGACAGGCGGCACTTTGTTTGACTTGGTGGTGTGTGACATGCAGCATGTGCTGCAATCAGTGAATAGGAAGAAAAAAAAGTCACACACTAAGCTTCCGATGGTGTGGCTTGTGCCACAGTCCCAAACCCCGCCAAAAAACTGTCCCACTCTTTGGCTCTCTCTCTGTTCAGCAGAGGTTGGTGTTGGTCTCAGCTCTCCGATCGGGCCAACGCTTGAAAGTGTTATTCTTCCAGCGATGTAACATCAACTAAAGCTAAAATAACAAAAGTCGCACGAGAACGAATTGCACCTGACTCCGTTGCAGAGAATCAAACACTTTTTTTTCTTTTTCTTTTTGGACTCGCCTTCTCGCACAGCTCAGCTCAGTTCAGTTGGTTGTGCCAATCGTCCACGTAGATCCGAGTCACGGGTAGGCTCCATTCTCTCTTTCGCTCCACCATCCTCCATATCAGTGAATACCCTTCCGGAAAGCTTCGTTATCGTCATCAGTCAACTCGACAGGTGATCAACGTCGCTACCTACAAAATAAAATAGAAAATGGTCGAGGCTACTCCCAAAGACCCAGCCGCCGCTTTCGGCGAGCACGAGGTCACAGCCCCCTTCAACTTCCCTACAGAAGAGGAGAAGGTCATCCGATACTGGCGTGCCATCGACGCATTCAAGACCTCTCTCGAACAGAGTAAAGGCAGGAAACCCTTCAGCTTCTACGATGGTCCTCCTTCGCCACCGGTCTCCCCATTACGGCCATCTCCTCGCCGGTACCGTCAAGGACATCGTCACCCGACACGCTCACTCCACCGGTCACTATGTAGACCGTCGCTTCGGTTGGGACTGCCACGGTCTCCCAGTCGAACACGAGATCGACAAGAAGCTCGGCATCAAGGGCAAGGAGGACGTCATGGCCATGGGTATCGACAAGTACAACGCGGAATGCAGGGCTATCGTCATGACCTACCAAAACGAGTGGAGGGACACCGTAGAGCGTATGGGTCGTTGGATCGACTTTGACAACGGATACAAGACCATGGACATCAACTTTATGGAGTCGGTCTGGTGGGTCTTCAAGACCCTTCACCAAAAAGGTCTCGTCTACCAGGGCATCCGTGTCATGCCTTACTCGACCGCCTGCACACCCCCTTTCCAACTTCGAGGCTGGTCTCGACTACCGCGAGGTCCAGACCCCGCCGTCACTGTCAGCTTCCCCTCATCTCCGACCCAACACCGCTTTCCTCGCATGGACCACCACCCCATGGACCCTTCCTCCAACTTGGGCTCTGCGTCCACCCCGATTTCAACTACATCAAGATCCACGACGACGAGCGCGACATGAACTTATCATTCACGAGGACTTCTCACTACCCTCTACAAGGATCCAAAAGGCCAAGTTCCAAAAGCTCGAGACCTACAAGGCAAGGACCTCGTCGGCATCGAGTACGAGCCCATCTTCCCTACTTCCACGACCGCTTCAAGGGCCGTGCCTTCCGCGTTCTCTCCGACACCTACGTCACTTCCGACGCCGGTACCGGTATCGTACACCAGGCTCCTGCCTTCGGTGACGACGATCACCGCGTCGCCATCGCCACGGCGTCATCACCCGCGACGAGACGCCTCCCAACCCAGTCGACGAGGCCGGCCGATACACCAGCGAGGTTCCCGACTACAAGGCGTCCACGTCAAGGAGGCCGACAAGGCTATCCAGAAGGACCTCAAGGCACGTGGTCGTCTCATCGTTCAGGCCACCTTGAGCCATCAGTACCCCTTCTGCTGGCGATCAGGTACCCCTCTCATCTACAAGGCCATCCCTTCGTGGTTCGTCCGCGTCGAGCCCGCCATCGAGAAGCTCGTCAAGAACAACGAGGCCACCCGCTGGGTGCCCGCTCACGTCGGCGAGGGCCGATTCGGCAGCTGGATCGCCAACGCCCGTGACTGGAACATCAGCAGGAACCGATACTGGGGAACCCCATCCCCTCTGGGCCAGCGACGACATGGAGGAGGTCGTCTGTGTCGGCTCGGTCGAGGAGCTCGAAAAGCTCTCGGGAGTCACCGGCATCAACGACCTGCACAAGGACAAGATCGACCACATCACCATCCCCTCGCAACAGGGCAAAGGCCAGCTCAAGCGTGTCGAAGAAGTCTTTGACTGCTGGTTCGAGTCCGGCTCCATGCCTTATGCGCAGGCCCACTACCCCTTCGAGAACAAGGAAAAGTTCGAAAAGTCGTTCCCTGCCGACTTCATCTCGGAAGGTCTCGACCAGACCCGAGGTTGGTTCTACACTCTGCTCATCTTGGCCACCCACCTCTTCGACACTGCTCCCTGGAAGAACCTCATCGTCAGCGGTCTTGTCCTCGCTGCTGACGGCAAGAAGATGAGCAAGTCGCTTCGCAACTACCCAGACCCCAACCTGCTCATCAACCAGTACGGTGCCGATGCCATCCGACTCTACCTCATCAACTCGCCCGTTGTGCGTGCCGAAACTTGCGCTTCAAGGAGGAAGGCGTCAAGGAAGTCGTATCGTCGACCTTCTTGCCATGGCTCAACTCGTTCCGCTTCTTCCTCGGTTCCGTCAGCTTGCTCGAAAAGGACCACGCCATCAAGTTTGTCTACGAGAACAAGGCGCAGCAGTCGACCAACGTCATGGACCGATGGATCCTGCTCGTTGCCAGTCGCTCATCAAGCTCATCAGCGAGGAAATGGCTGCCTACAGCTCTACACGGTGGTACCTCGCTGGGCGAGCTCATCGACGAGCTACCAACTGGTACATTCGCTTCAACCGTCGTCGCTTGAAGGGCGAGAACGGTGTCGAGGACACCAAGGCCGCCCTCAACTCGCTCTTCGAGACGCTCCTGACGCTCTGCCGCACTCTGTCGTCCTTCACGCCTTCTTGACCGAAAACCTCTACCAGGGTCTGCGCAAGTTCTTGCCAGCAGCCGCTGCCGAAGACAAGGAGGACTACCGCAGTGTCCACTTCCTCTCGTTCCCCGAGGTCAACGAGTCCTACTTTGACCCTGTCATCCAGCGTCAGTTCAAGGCGCTCCAGTCGGTCGTCGAGTTGGGTCGTGTCATTCGCGTCAACCACAACCTGCCCATCCGTGTGCCCCTCAAGGAGCTTGTCGTCTTCCACACCGACCAGGAGTACCTCAAGGACGTCGAGTCGCTTTCGGACTACATCAAGGAGGAGCTCAACGTGCGCGATCTTGTCCTATCCTCGGACGAGGCCAAATGCGGTGTTCGCTTCAAGCTGTTCGCGATGGCCCGTTCTCGGCCGCAAACTGCGCAAGGACGTCGGTAAAGTGCGCAAGGGTCTCGAGAGCGTCACTTCGAACGATGCCAAATCGTACATGGAGACGGGCAAGCTCAACGTGGCCGGTGTCGACCTGGTGGAAGGCGACCTCCGTGTGATCCGCTACGTCGAGACCAAGGAAGTGGAGGCAAATTCGAGTCCAACACGGATGGCAATGTTGTTGTGCTGCTCGACGTGGAGCAGCGACCCGATTGCAGATGGAGGGAACGGCGCGTGAGGTGGTGAACCGTATCCAGCGTCTGCGTAAGAAGGCGGTCTGGTAGCCACGGACGAAGTGGACGCCTTCTACTCGTTTGAAAAGGGAATGGGTGAAGCACTGGCCGAATGCATCGAGAGCCAACAGGAAACATTTATGAAGGCGCTCAGGAGAAGCCATTGCCAGAGGCTGACAAGAAGGCCGACGCAAAGGTCATCTTGCAGGAGGACAGGAGGTAGGAGAGGACAAGTTCTTGTTGACTCTGGCCTGGGCTTAGAAGAGGACAGTGTTTGCCTAAGTAGAGGAGTAGACGTCTGTGGTTGTATTCACTCCAAATGCAATTTGAACGCAGTTGACAGTCGATGTGGTATAGGTGTCGCATGTGGTGAGAAGGCTAGTGTTACAAATGACGATGCAATAGATACAATGGTTTCGTAAAGGAAAGCGGACGAGGCCGTGGGTATCATGAGAACGTTGAGTCGAGGGATGGATTAAGAGAGAGTGTGTGTACTGTATGTGTTTCATCGCTTTTTGTGGATCCAAAGCCGCCAAAGCCCATAGCAGCCATCATTGCGTGGTCGCCATCTTGTGCGTCGCTGTTTGCATCGTCTTTGCATCGAGATGCGCACTTGTGACTTGTTTCTGCGCTTGCAACTTGTTGGCTTGTCTCTGCTGTTCCTCTTCTCCCTCTTGTCCTGACGCTCTTTTCCTCTTGTTCTGCAATCTTCTTGATGCGTGCATCAAAGTCGTAGGCAACTTTGTTTCCGCCATTCTCCGAACGTGTCCTCCTCAGCTCATCCAACATGTCTTTGACCTGTTGCAGCGTCGCTCTATCCTGCTGTGTGGATTGACCGATCCTCATGAGATGCACGCGACCATTGATGTGATCCAGATAGGCCAAATTGTCCTTGAGCAACTTTCTACACACCTCGCAGTAGAATCCGGGGCCTGTCTGACCTTTGCCATCTCCACCTGCGAGGTCGACCATGAGCGTTTTGCCCTGATTCTTTTCGAGATCGAGGGTGCTCTACGTTGTTGCATGGCGAGTTCAGGTTCGGGTGCATTGGATTTGAGCCGCTTGAGAGGTGGAAGACCTTGTGTACGTCGTTGGGCATTGACAGAGTCAGTTCAGCTTGTCGTTTCTCTCGTGACATGGCTTTGCGTGAGAATTCATCCTTGTCCCAAGTTCGTCGACTGGGCCGACACCGTTGCCGCCACCGGCTGCTGTGGGTTTGGACATGGTTGTGCGCGAGTTCGAGAGATAGTTAGGAAGGAATGCGTGATGGAGAGGTGCAGGATCAGGTTGCTTCTCCAGATAGTTCTCCACTTGTTTTGGGCTGCCAATGGAAGCAGATAGACTTCCGACATCCGAGACGAGGAGAGAGAAGTGAGAAGAGAAGATCATTGGTGATCGCGCTTTCAGTAGAAAGTGGATCGGGTGCTTTTATCGGGCTCAACGTGCCACAGAGCGACGCGAAATGTGATCTGAGGAGAGAGAGTGAGCACAGAACGCTCCTTTTCTTTTTCTGATTTTGGGATGCGTGACTTTAAGAAGAGAGAGAATGAGACTGGAGCATTTTTACATCTCGTGTCCCTTGTCTGCTGTGTTTGTCGAAATTCCATCCCGACCATCACGCCATCATCCTCCTCATCATCATCATCATCCTCATCCTCATCCTCATCCTCATCCTCATCCTCATCCTCATCCTCCTCACGCTTCCTCTTCCTCTTCTTCTTCCTCTTCCTTCTTTCACGACCCTCCTCGCCTGTACTCTCAGATTCAGTGACGACATCCTCGAAAAAGGTCACCATCTCGTGTTTCGATCGGTACACGTCTCGGAAAGGAGTGCAATCTCGTTCGACTTGGACGACCTTCTCGTACTACGGCCGCCGTCATTTGTATCACATTACACACTCATCATCTCTAATTGTTTTCCGGCGTTTCCATCATGTTTGGCTCTAGCGGCTTCGGCGGCTTCGGCCAGCAGAACAATCAACAGCAGCAGCAACAGCAGCCTGCGGTGGTCTCTTTGGTCAACCACAACAGCCCAACACTCCCGCTCAAACCGGCTTCGGTGCATCAACAGGTAAGTTTTCACCCCATACTGACACTCAACAACGAATAGCATGCTAACTGGTGCACACGCTCTTTTCAATCTTGTGCCAATCTGCTTCGTTTGGCTTGACAGGCTTTGGATCCACAGCCGGCTTTGGTGCGGCTCAACCAGCGGCACCGTCCGGGGTGGCCTCTTTGGACAACCGCAGAACCAGTCCTCCACTCCTTCCTTTGGCGGCTTCGGCGCGTCACCAACAATGCATCCACAGGCGGCGCTTTCGGCGCACGTCCCGCTGCCACCACCGGCTTTGGTGGCTTCGGCCCTTCTTCCACCACCGCCACCGCAGGCACTAGCTCCTTCACCTTTGGCTCCACCCCCAACCAACAACAGCAGCAGCCAGCAGCTGGTGGCTTTGGCTCCTCTACCTTTGGCTCCACCGCTCCGCCCGCCGGTGGTCTCTTTGGTCAACAACAGCAGCAACCCGCTGCAGGAGGATTCGGTGCCACTGCCGGCGCTTTCGGTCAGCCTGCTGTAGTGCTGCCCCCCAGCCAGATCACTCAAGGCACTGCCACTGTTCCATACGACCTCTCCGTGAAGATTGAACCCAACAGAGCACATCAAGGACCGTAAAAGCTGGGACGTACAGCAGTCCATCACCGTCATGCCCGCCTATAGCCACCACAGCATCGAAGAGCTTCGTCTCATGGACTACCAGCAGGGCCGATCCAAGGGCAATACCGGCCAGGCGCTACTGGCGCTCCTTCTACCGGCTTTTGGCTTTGGTGCGGCCAACAACACTACCGGCGGCGCCTTCGGTCAGCCTCAGCAGCCTTCAACTGGTTTCGGTGCCACCCAGTCCAGTACCACCGGTGGTCTTTTCGGCCAGCCTCAGCAGCAGCAGTCTGGCGGTCTTTTCGGACAGCAGAACAACCAGCAGCAATCGGGTGGTCTCTTTGGTGCCAAGCCTGCCACCACTGGCTTTGGCGCTTCCACCACCGGCGGCGGTCTCTTTGGTCAACAGCAGAGCCAGCCCCAGACGGGCGGTCTTTTGGTCAGCAGCAGCAGCAACAACAGCAGCCTACTTCCTCCTTCTCGTTCGGCTCGCAACCCCAGCAGCCTGCCGCAACCACCGGCTTCACCTTTGGCGCCAACAACAACCAGCAACAGCAGCAGAACAAGCCCGCCTTTGGCTTTGGCGCTTCCACCACCCAGCCCGCTCAGACTGGCACTACCGGCTTCGGCTTTGGTGCCAACAACAACCAACAGCCCGCCCAGACCGCACTGGCTTCGGCGCTGGCGCCACTGGCACCACCGGCGGCTTCTCGTTCGGTCAAAAGCCCGCCACAGGTGGTCTATTTGGCGGCGCAACCAGTCAACCTGGACAGACGGCGGGTGCTACTACTTTTGGCGGCTTCGGCGCATCCTCGAATGCAGCTTCCCAGAATAAGCCTGCCTTGGTTTCGGTGCAGGCACAGGTTCGGTGGTGCCTCAGGTGCAACTACTGGTACCACTGCTGCTCCCGCCGCTACTGGCGGTCTCTTTGGCGGTGCAAGCACCACGCAGCCCAGCGGTGGTCTCTTTGGTAACACCGCACTACCACAGCGGGCGCCACTGGCACTACAGGAGGATTCAGCTTTGGTGCCAACAACAACCAGCAAGCTGGTCAGCAGCCAGGTCAGACCGGTACCACGGGTGGCTTTGGTGGTGGTCTCTTCGGCGCCAAGCCTGCAGCGACAGGTACGCAGCCGCCACTGGTGGTCTCTTTGGCGGTGCCAGCACTCAGACTGGCCAGCAGGCTACCACTGGCTTCGGCGCCGGCGCTTCCACAGGAGGGCTCTTTGGCAACACGGCCAACAAACCTGCCACTGGCGGCTTCTCCTTCGGTGGTGGCGGCGGCTCTTCGCTCTTGGCGGCAACAACCAGCAAAATACCCAGCAGCAGGGTGCTGGTGGTCTCGGTACTGGTTTCGGTCAAACGCAGAACAATACGACCGGCGGTGGTCTCTTTGGTCAGTCCAACCAGACGTCGACGGGTACAGCTGGCGGCGGCCTCTTCGGTGGTGCCGGCAACACGGGTGGCTCGTCGCTCTTCGGCAACACGGGCACCTCCAACACCGGCGGCGGTCTCTTCGGCAACTCGACTCAGAACTCGACTGGAGGTGGTCTCTTTGGCGGTCTCGGCGGCGCTCAGAATCAGCAGGGTTCTGGCGGCCTCTTTGGTCAGTCGCAGCCGAACCAGCAGCAGAACAACCCGTTGCAGAACCAGCAGCAGCTCCCTACTGTGCAGGCCTCGCTCGACTCGAACCCGTACGGCACCGACAGCCTCTTTGCGTCCAACCCGATCAACGGCATAACCGGCTCGGCAGCCAACGGCACTTCGCTGCCCTTTAACGTTGCGGCCAAGAACAAGCCTCCTCTCACCACCCCCTTCCGCTCAAGCCCGCGCGGCGCCAACAAGATCAATCGCCTGCGCGGATCCACACCCGGTGCCTCTGGTCTCGGCAGCTCGAGCTTCGTTCGTGAGGGCACTCCAGGCTCGTTCCGCGAAGCCACACCCGGCGCTCACACCCGCTTTGGCACCCCAGGCCGTGCCGGCTCGCCTGCTCTCTTTAAGGGTCTGAGCGACGAGTACAGCCAGCCTCTTTCTTCGCAGGCCTTTGTGTCGCGACCTTCCGCCAAGCGTCTGGTGCTCGACGACGCCGGGGAGAACAGTTCACCGCCTCGCGCATCGGTCGCAGCGGCAGCGTTCCTCACTTTGACATCGGCAGCAGCCCCGCTGTTGGCTCTTTGGGTGCATCTGCTTTCCGCAGCGGTACTGCTCAGCCTGGATCGGCATCGCGTGTCACCTTCAGCCCTGCTCTCGAGCAGCGTGCCGAGTCGGTCCGCCCCGGTGGAGGAGACCTTTCGTTCGCATCTTCGCTTCCTTCGCGCCGTGGAAACTTCCTCGGCACCTCCTCTCCAAGTGTTGTCGAGGACACGCCGCTCAAGACGGTATCTGCTGCTGCCGCCAAGGCGGGTGTCCCCCGTCAAGGCCGCGATCTCGAATCGTCGTTCGCTGCGCCCAGCACTACGTCCACCAGCGCCACCACCAACGGCTCGACCGGCAAGGTGGGCGAGTACTACACCGAGCCTTCGCTTGCCGCCCTTCGCACTGCCAACTACAACGAGCTCGCGGCCGTGCACAACTTTATTGTCGGTCGCAAGGGTGTCGGCCAGATCGAGTTCCTCGAACCTGTCGATCTGACTTCGATCGGCGACCTCAACGACATTGTGGGTGGCATCGTCCAAATTCGCCTCAAGGAAGTCGTTGTCTATCCTGAAGAGGACGATTACGACCCGCGCAACCCCAAGGATGGCGCCAAGCGAAACTTTATCCCCGGCATCAAGGCCAAGCAGGGCACTGGTCTCAATGTGCCTGCTCGTGTCAGCCTCGAGGCATGCTGGCCTACCGATCGTGCCACCCGCGAGCCCATCAAGGATGCCGAGCATCCTCGTGTCAAGCAGATGATCAACAAGCTCAAGAACAAGCCCGAGACCGAGTTTGTCGACTTCGAACCCGAGTCTGGTACTTGGACATTCAAGGTCAAGCATTTCAGTCGATACGGTCTGGACGATTCGGACGAAGACGACGAGGCGAGTGCCGGCGCTGGTGCGGCTGGCAAGCAGGCTGTTGCTGTTGCCAAAGGGAGTAGTGGCACGAGCGCCAAGCGACCTGCCAGCAAGCGCCTTGCTCCTATGACAGCTGACGATGATGAAGCCTCAGACCAAGATGTGTCGGTTGTCGGCGGTGCCTACCTTGACCAAGGCACGACTGACGACGACGACGATGCGCCGCCTCCGTTGCGGACGCTCGACGATGGCGATATGGACACAGACGACGAGTCCAGCCAGGCTGCTGCTGTTGCTGCCGCCAAGCAGCGTCAGCGACGCCAGTGGACGCCTTCTTCGAGTGCCACTGGCCGCGAACGTGCCGGTAGTGCCACTCCATCTCGTACCATGTCGACGGTGGTCAATGCTGCCGAGGCGCGCCGTGTGCAGGTGATGCAGGCGAGTTTTTTTGGACAGGACGACAGTAAATTAGCTTCCGCTGCTGTCGTTCCTTCCAGACCAACGGGAGCCAGCCTGAGTCACAAAAAGACCCTCAACCTCAAACCATCCGCCGCATCGCCAGCACCGATCAAGCCGGCAGCATCCTTACCAACTGCCGAGGAAGTCCCCAAGGCGGAGCAAAGCCTCGTGAGACACCAGTGCAAGAAGTCCAGCAACCTGCCAAGAAGCTGCGCAAACTCGATGTGGCGCAGTCCGATGTGGTGGCTGCAGACGGCGAGATGCTCGACGCGGGCTTGTCGCTCGGACGCAGCTTCCGAGTGGGATGGGGTCCGGATGGGATTCTGGTGCACAACGGTAGAATTGTTGGGGCTAGTCTGGAGCCCTCGAGCACTTCCGCCAAGTCCGAAGCCGAGGCTGTAGCTTTGACTTCGACCTCAACACTGGTGCTGGAGAAGGTCAAGCTCTTCAAGGATGCTGAAACGTCAAAGCAAGAGGCTGAGCGAGCAGAAAAGTTGCTCGGCGTTCAGCTCGAACACACCAATGTCGAAATGGACGACGAAGGCGTGCCAGCCGCGTACACCGACTTTTCCACGCGTTTCCGACACTTTGCCACCTCTTTCGAGCACAAGGATCGCAGCTTTGAGGCGAGCCTCTGGCGATTGGGCGTGGCGCTCTTTGACGAAATCGAGCTGCACGTGCCGGAAGGCGCCCCAGCGGCGACAGCGGATCGCATCCGCAACATGCGCAGGAAAGCAGCGCTCTCGGACTGGCTCCGTCATACCGTGGCCGGCACGGTGGAGACCGAGGCTCGATCGCACATTGCAGCTTCGCGACGCACCGCACTGCTCTTCAGCTATCTGAGCGGCAACCAGGTGGAGCGTGCTGTCAATGCGGCGCTGGATGGCGGCGATCTGCGACTGGCGACGCTCATCGCACAGGCGGGCGGCGACGAAGAGGTGCGTGCCGATATCAGCGAGCAGCTGCTCACTTGGCGCAAAGAAGGGGTCGATGCTCATATCACGCGCGATCACCAGCGGGTGTACGAACTGCTCTCGGGCAACGTGCTCGTTTCCAAGGGGACCGATTCGCGAACGACCAAGGATCCGATTGACCAGGTGAGCGACCTTGCCATTTGCCAAGGTCTCGATTGGAAGCGTGCTTTTGGTCTTTTCCTCTGGTACGAGTCGCCCTACGAGGCCCCGCTGGAGCATTCTTTTGAACGCTACGAGGCGCAGGTTGCCCCTTCTGCTTCCACTAGTGCCGGGATCGCACCTCCTCTGCCCTGGTATCGCGAGAGCTCGAGTCTCGGAGCTACTCGATTGCGACAGCTGCTGCAAAAAGCCGGTGGCTACGATCGGGATGCGCTGTTTGAGCTGCTCAAGCTCTACGTCGACCCAACGTACGGTTTGGAACCTGCGCTCAACGCATGTGCCTTTGGCCCCTCGAACGTCGACGCTCGTCTTCCCTGGCATTTGTATAATCTGCTTTCGCGCGTCCTGCAGCGACGAGACTTTGGCGACCGCATCGAGCTCGGTCTGAATCCCGAGGACATGCACGATTCCGACGACGTCGACGATGCCGGAACGCCCAAGACGCAAGGCAACTCTGCCCGAGCCGACACTCTGGCCTCTGCCTACGCTACCCAACTGGAACTGTTGGGTTTGTGGAAGTGGTCGGCGTTTGTTCTCTTGCATCTCGAGCTGAGCGAGAGTCGCGAATGCGCAGTCAAGGCGCTTCTGTCTCGCAACGTGGAGAAGCTCGACAGCGAGCGCGATTTCCTGTGTGATCGATTGAAGATTCCGGAATCGTGGTTGTTCGAGGCGAAATCGTACCAGGCACGCGCCAGGGATGATCGATATGGAGAGTATCAGCTGCTGCTCAAGGCTCGAAACTGGACAGCGGCGCACGGAGTGGCATCGCTCCACTTGGCGCCCGAAGCAATCATTAGGGGTGATCACGAGCTCGTTTCGGTCCTCTTTTCACCTTTCTATCTCGAGATAGAAGGAGGAGGCGATCCAGCGGATGAGATCGCAGGATGGGCTGATGGAGCCGCCTTGTACATCGACTATGTCGCTGCTAGTCGAGAGATTCCTCTGCTTGGAAGTATGCTCTCTTCGCCCGATGTAGAGATGAGAAGAGCGGCGCTCGAGAGAGCGGAACGGTTTGCTAGTCGTTTGCCAACGTTGGCATCGGGGATCAATGCGCTTCTGTCTCTGCCTTCTACCGCCGCCTCGTGTTTCGGTGTGGAAGCTAAAGCGGGCGAACGAACCCACATGGTTGCTAGGACAGAGATGATTGCCGGGATTACCAATCTGGCTCGGATCCTGATCAACATCGCTAACGCTACCCGAGGTGCGCTGTTGGAGGAGGAGGATGAGGGGACGAGGGCAAAGTTGGAAGCGATTGGAGCAGGATTGTTGGGTTCGAATGCTGTTGCGGGTGAGGAGGGATGGGATGCGGCTTGTTTAGAGGTGGATTCGGTTCAAGCTGCTGCAGAGGACTATTTGGGTTCGTTGATGGGTGTCGCTTAAGGAGGAGGGAGGAGGAGGAGATGCGCACACAAGATTACTTAGGATATGACGATGTTGATCTGTTACACACACAATTTGAATACAATAGTTTACATGTTGCCCAACTGACCCTCTAGAGGAGGTTTGTCTATGCGGTTCGGTGAGATGTGTCAAGGGTGGAATTGGGAATCGGGGGTGTATCGGGAGAGTGTTTGTCGAACCAACACGAAATGAAAAAGGTGCAAGAAAAGAGTGTGTTGTGGAGGAAGAAGAAAGTTGATGCTCAGATGCAGGTTAAGTTTTGTTGGTGTTGGACTTTGTTTTTGTGCTTGTTACCACCACCACCATCACCACCATTAACGACGATAACATCGGTGTTGGAGCATCACATATGCGTCCTTTGTCGAATCGACACTTGATTACTCTCCGATCCAGTTCAACCTTACATATTCTGCAAACTGCCTACACTTCTCTTTTCTTGCAAGATGACCTCTTCTTCAGCAATCCATCCGGTTTTGAACCTCATCAATCGATGTGATGCCTTGGCACAGGAATTCGATTCGCAATTCGAACAGTCGTGCAATCTGCTTCGCAACTTGGTCGATGGAAATAATCAATCGGCGTTCGGGATGGATGAGACATTGATGAGTCTTCGTACGACATTGGAAAAATGTGAGGCGATTGTGACGAGTATGTTGAATTGTATCTACGAAGATATTCCTCATTTGTTGGATCAACTGGATAGTGGAACGGAGACAGGGGTTGGAAATTGGAATCCTAAACAGGCTTTAGATGGTATTTCGCAGTTGTTCTATGTAAGTATCATAGTGATGACGATAGCATCACTGTGTGAGAATTAGAAAGCTGACATTCTCTCTTCTCCATCTTCTTCGTCCATCATGACATTGAAACACGAAATCAAAGTCATACCAAGAGCTTCTCCTGGAAAAACGTGAACTCCTAGCAGATTTCACTTGCGAAGAAATCTCCCCCACCCAATTCGTTCAAGGTTGGACTTCCATCCATGGTGATTTAGCCTCTCAACGCAAACAACAGGTCGACGATTTAGCTGATTTACTAGCTGCCTTCTAACAACCCATCCCAAGCCTCCGTTTCGCACTCCAAAATATAATGTAGACTATAAAGGGTGGTTTACTGCGCAGGGAAAAAAAACGGTCCCTTCAAGATGCTGCGAATGTGTGAAGATCCGGTCCGTGTTGACGGCGAATCATGAATCATATCGTAACAAAAGGAAATAGCCGGCCTCGGAGCCACCCGCAAAGCCAGTAAGGAGCCAGCTTGGATGGCTTTGTGAGGTGGCTCAACAGCCAGCTGCTCATGCACACTCGGCATTGCACAGTCAATCAAAATGGGTTCTATATGGTTGCATTGATGTGCGTGAAGCAGTGCAAACAGCGATGGCAGCAGCATGGGCGGTGCGGGCAGTGAGTGGTGTGGGTGATGGTGATGGTGCCGGTGGCAGCAAAGGGCAAGATGTTGATGGTGACAGTGGTGGTGGTAGCATTGGTGGCAAAATACGAGAAGGTCAAGGCAGGTGTCAGTCAGCGTTGAGCAGAGACAAGCATTGAGCCAAGGAGCCAAGAAAGCGATGAGCATGACACTTACTTGTAAGGTTGATGGTGGCTGGCATCATGGTTGAAGTAGGGACGAAAGAGATGTGCTGCGCTTTGGCAAATATATATACCATCCACAACCTGCGCTTGGGGGTCTCCACGCAGATTGACTTGCCTCTGTGTCTCTAAAACACGGGCAAAGTGCCTGAGCTTGCTGACTCATTGTGATACACAGTCACTGGCCATGGAGCCACCCAGGAAGCCGCCATCCTCAAGAGACGGCTGCAGAGCCACCATAGAAACCACCCTTGCTGGATGGCTGCAAAGAGGAGCCATCCAACCGAGCCACCAACTTCAAGAGCCGGCCACAGAGCCACTTTGGCAGCCACCTTCAGTGGATGTCTCCTCAATGGAGCCACCCCAGAGCCAGCCATGGTGGCTCGATAGGTGGCTCCGAAGCCGGCTATTTCCTTTTCTTACGATATGAATGGGTCTGGATGAATGTGGTTAAAAGCGACGTTAAAGAGAAGCAAAAACCATGTGCGACTGAAACAAACGTCAAAAATAAGGCATGGATTTCATGATCCTCCCAAACTCATATGTGGTAACAACGACGAACAACTGACTCGGGCATGGCTTCACTTTGACTCATTCCATTGAATCACTGCCACGACCAAAATCTCGACTGCTTTCGACTGTCATCTCTCGAGTCTAGACCGACCTCGAAACCCCCCTGTCAAAACGCACACTGCGACACCTCAGTTCAAAACCAAATGCATTGAGAAACCGACTCTCCCCCTCAAACTACATGTAAGCCTTGATAGCATCGACCAACTCCATCCCCGCCTTTGCAAAATCGACCGGAGCAGCCCTCGAGATGGTATACCTCACCCTGGCGGTGTCGTTGAACGTGTCCATCTTGGCGCGACAGTTGAAGAGATACATTCGGTTGGCGGCGCGGTGGAGCGCAGCGGTGAATTCGGATTCGCTGTCCTCGCGCAACTTGTGCAGTTCGCCGGCCGACATTCCGATGAGTTTGGATGCGTCTTCGTTGAAGCCTGAGAGCCAGATTTGACCGGTGGCGTCGGCGACGTTTGTCGAGAGGATGTATCTGCATGAGGGGGCAAAAAAAGGGAGGAAATTGTGTCAGTGTTCCGCAGTATATGACGTTGAAAGAGTTCAACGAGGTGAAAGGGTACGCGATTTGGGGGAAGACTTAAAACATACCTGTACTCGGGAGCTTCGTACGAACGATCGCACTTTTCGCAGCGCCAGTTGTTTTCGTGGTCCAGCGCCACTTTTTTGTTGCAGCCATCGGATGGGCAAGCGGTGTAGTAAAGATTCTCTTGCTTGATGTAGACCACCGTTGCGCGCACATTAAAGTAATCGGGCTTCTCCGACATGCCCAGATTCTCATCCTTGACCTGGGCGATGGTCCTCCTCTCGGCCATGTTTCCACCGGCACCAGCGGCACCCATGGCGCCCGCACCGACACCGGTATTGGTGAAGGGCT
Source organism: Ustilago trichophora (assembly GCA_900323505.1). Classification (NCBI taxonomy): domain Eukaryota; kingdom Fungi; phylum Basidiomycota; class Ustilaginomycetes; order Ustilaginales; family Ustilaginaceae; genus Ustilago; species Ustilago trichophora. The sequence continues at coordinate 692,591 of OOIN01000013.1, read as the reverse complement.
GGAACTGGGTATGCGCACCGTCGTTGTCGTACCAACCGCGCAAGACGTGCGACTCGGTAATGTCTGGGTTGATCAGCATGGTCGAGCTGGAAAACATGCTCAAGCTCCTGCCGCCGAAATCGCCCACCTTGACACCTTTGAAGGCGATGACTGGCTTCTCATCGACACCGGCGTTGTTGGGGAACGTCTCGGCGTTCTTGCCCCACAAGGTGAGACGGACGCTCTTGTTGCCCTGATCAACGAGAGTCAGCTCTCGCTTCTGGACGGGTCGCTGCGAAGCCTTGGACACAATCTCGCTGATCTCGCCGTAGCTGTCGAGGATTCCAATCACATCGCACGTCTGGTTGGGCTCGACACTCTCCAACTCGTTGATGCGGACAAACTCGTACTTGACCTCGGGAACGTCCGAGGCGTCGGTGCACTCTTCGATCTCGGTCGAGTTTTCGAAAGTGATCTCGTACTCGTTCTGAAGGTTGCTGAACTGCTTCTTGGCAATGTTGACGCGCGCCTTGGAGATGAGGTATACGTGATTCTCCTGGAGCAAATGGTAGAAGCGGTCGACGGCATCGTTGAAGCCGGTGGCCTTGATCTCACCACTGTCGTCGAGCAGGTTGACCGAGAAGAGCTTGCCTTCGCCACGCTGGTTCGACCAGTGGCGGATGTCGGATTTGGAGGTGACGCGAGCTTTGATGGTCCAGCGGTTCTGATAAGGAGAGAGACCCTCGATAGGGTAGATGGGCATGCCGGCGTGGACGCTGCTGCCACCAGGTCGGCCTGCACCACCGCCAACGCCGCCTCCAATCTTACCAGCGCCAGCAGCAGAAGTAGCGGGAGTGGTCCTGCCAGCCGAGTCGTTGGCCGCCGCGCTGTTGCCGAGCGCGTTGGCACTGCCCTCGTGCTTGACACTGCCACCTTCGGTCTTGATGGCCTCGTCGACGTTGGTAGGGCTACCGAGACGGTCCATTGTGGGCTTTTGAACCACCTCGAGATCCAACAAGATGAGAATACGGCGGTTCTGGACCGAGTTGCTCGCGTACTGGGAGATACGGACGAGGCAGTGCTTCTCGAGCTCACCCGACTCGACCATGGAGCGCTTCTGGGAAGCAAGCATGGCCTGGGCGTAGTGAACACCGTCGGAGAGAATGATGCGGTATCGATCGCCAACGTTGGATGCGGAGGTAGCGCTGGCCTGGATCTTTTTGATGCTGAGGATCTGGCAGACGGGGTTCTGGACCGAGTTGGCGGGGTCGGCAGTCTGGATCATCTGGGCGATGGCGCCCTGCGAGAGGTCGTTGAGCGACATTGTATTGGAGATGGCGCGATGGTGCGGCCGAGAGATGGTTGGATAGGAGGTGGTGTCGGGCAGAAGGAGGCTTCAATTGATGCTTTGCCGAGTCGATGTGCGAGGCGAGTTGATGTCGTAGGTGGTAGCTGCGCAGCTCCAGACGAAGAGGACGCAGAAGATGTGCGGTGCTGACGTAGATGCTTGCCTTGAGCTAAAGGATGTAGTGAGGTGACCGCGATGGAAATGGATGGTGATGAGCGGAAGAGGTGGTGATGGTGATGGAACTCCACTTCTTCTGAGTCGAGATTGAGGCTGAGTCGCGAAATGACACGACTGGCTGCTGCGCAGTTGCTCAGTTGCGACTCGCACTTGTGCTGGTGGCGCAACCGACACTTTTTCCAAAAAAGCACTTTGGCTCATTTACGCGCGCGACGCGTTCACGAGGATTTTCAGCGCCGACTCGAATCATCCTCGAGACCAACACTCTCATATCAACTCGCGCGGCAATCCTAAACATTTTAATGGGGACTGTGAGCTTTTTCGCCCTAACATACCTATTATTTTTATCCGGTCTCGACACGTCTCTCTCTCAGATTCTCAGATCAGATCGGCTTCAGACAGAATTCCCGCAGATCCTTGCCATCGTCACCTTCTTTTGCCAAACTACAACAACTGTCTATTATTCGGCAACCTCCTACATAGAAGACCGGATACGGGCAGCGGCAGGCATCGGACCGATGCAGATGTTCAATCAGACCCTTCCTCGAACAGCTGAGTACCAATGTTTCGGCAGGTAGGCAAGGCGACAACAACTCACTCGAGCATGGCGATCAGGCCTCCCCGATCCTGCAGTCGTACATGATTGTACTGCAGCGACAGTACTGAGCTTTGTGCGGAACGGAAGGTTGATCCGCGGCCAATAAGGAAGAACCCGGTTGGGGCAGTCACTTCACCCCCGTTCAGTCACTCTGCGTGACAAGGCAGCATGTGGATATTCCGACACACCGACTGCACAACAAGAGCGGGCAACTTACTTTCGACACAGAGAAACTTCTTGCTAATCATTCGCCATTGTGACCGCATTCTCCAGCGGCTCAGCTGAGAGGATCGACAAATTGCCTTTCTGTTTTCTTTTTTTTTTCCAAGGACTAAAGAGTGCATTGATTGCAGCCATGCGAGAGTGCATTTCTTGACATTTTATGCGCCTCGGTCAACTTTCATTCCCCGCTGAACAACTCACCACCTCCAGTGGCAACACACAAATCAGCCGTCTAGACTCCGCACGATTTTTTTATCTTCGAAGCCACGCACGTTCAACCTGAAAAAAAAAAAAAAAAAAAAAAAAAAAAAAAACCCCTTTGATGCTCTAGCCAGCCACAGCCACAAAGACAGATGATCGGCGAGGCGGGAAAAGGTACAGATGGAATTTGATTTATTTATTTTATTTTTGACAGCGAAAACGGGATTGTCAAACATTGCCAAGCTTACACTTTGGCTCTGCTCGGTGCTCGAGACCGAAACCAGATGGGATCGCAAGCCATTGGAACGAATCTTCCCTTCCCGCTTCACAGATAATATGTCAGCTAAGTGACGATTGACTTCAAATCCTTGACGATACGGATACCCTCCTGTCAGATAGCACATTTTAGTCCTGTAGCCGCGAATTGTCGCCTGCGAAATGAGCAATTTTGGCCCGAGGTCATTGACAAGGACAAATACTGCAGCACCACTAGTCGACAACATTATCCTATGAACTGTGTCATACAGTCTCAGGCTCGAGTATCGTTAGAGCATCAGTCGAGGTACTGAAATCGCGGATAATCCCCTCCTGTCTGAAGCAGCAGGATACATCGCACACATCTTTCAGCCACTCCCATATCACGTTCAAAACAGTGAAACACGGGCAACCGCACACCAGCCATAGGGGTCCTCGATAAGCTCTATCAAGTGATCGATGTGAGACTTGTCGAATCGACAACCTTACCACTGAGGAACACTGGTTGATTCACAAAGGCCGGAAACGAGCTGCGAGGCAGGATCGAGAGAGTCTGTCGTATTTCATCTCCGCAAACCTCACACGGCAAATTTGGCTAGACCTTCCGGAATAAGAGGATGAGCTGAGAGACAGCACAAGGTCTGGTTTAAAAAGATTGTAGATATTTGCCGGTTGGACAGCTACAATACAACTATGTGTTGACCTGTCAGATCTACTTCGCATCCCTTTCTTTGGTCGGTTGTGGGCGAGTATTTCTTTTATCAGTTTGCATCGCGGTGCGTCTATGCCTATTGTCTGTCTGCCTGCACATGCACTGATTCCGAATACGCACGGATGATGTGGTTGGAGCTCCGTATTTTGAGAAATCTTCGAGTTAAACTCAAAAGCAGGATGGCTTTTCGACGTGGACCAGCCAAAGAAAAAGAAAAAAACTTGGGGAGAGAGAGGCATCATCACCGACCAGCATCAGATCAGAGCCACGGGGACCCGCATTGCCTATCAGAACCCAATCGATGCATCACTGCAGTACTCGCAGTTAGTGGAAGTCAAAAATAGGTCGGAGACCAACTCTCATCCTCCTCAAATCGATCCAAATTTGAACACACAGAGTTACCTCTCCGCGGCCTCCTCACCAAACTCGCCCCGAGGCGCCAAGCCCAAGTCTTCCCTCCCCTCACCAAGCGCCATTGGATTTGCTGTCAACCTCTCCTTTCTAGTCTAGCTTGAATACAAGAAACTTTCTGACCTTCTAGATCCACAGCCTCGCTAGAATAAAGAGAAAACAAGCTATACATGCAAGAGGGCTTTTCTCCCAAATTTCCGGCAAGAAAAGAAAAAAAAAATCGCCATCAAAAAGAAATTTACTCCAAAAGAATTATGGAAGAAATGCATGATCGTAAACGCCTCAGAGTTGGATGTGAGAGTTTCCCACCACTCTTCCCTTTAATGGCTTGGCAAGTTGTTTTCTTACATGGGAATACTGAATTCTCACAAAACGTCGGACCGTCAAGCTTGTTCTCACAGGGGTCAAAGCGTAGTTGCGGTCATTTCGGCGTCTCATCCGTGACCCGTGCCTTTGCTTGGCTAGCGGCGATCAACGTTTTGACACCCTGAGACCCTTCCTGTCATCTCGATGACATGAGTGACATCCATGGTCCATCTCGTCTGGAGCTGCTCAAGCTGATCGCAAGAGCTGAGAAAGGGGAGAGTTCCGATTCGGCCTTGCTGCAGAACAATAGACTGTGGATTGATGTTTTGGGCAGCCTCCAGCTGCAACTTCCAAAAATAAGCGTGGGGGTGACGGATTCTGATGCGTCCTTGTATTGTGAACCAACCGGCAAAAGTATGGAGCGCAGTGCGGTCGGAAGCGGACCTCCATACTGAAAATTCAGGACGTTCTTAGCCGAGGAATCGGCATCGAGAGAGGCCTGCGAGCTTTTTTCTTTATACTGTACAGCCTTGCTACTTTTCCGATGCATTTTGAGCGTTCACGTGTGCGCTTGGCAAACGCATGGGCAGGATAAAAGAAAGGACATAGCAAAGGAGAGACGCGGGACGAGGATGCATCCTTGACTGCAGGGCCTGGTGCGTGGCTTGGTCTTCAACGTAAGAGAGACAGAGAGAGAGAGAGAGATGGCTGAATCCAATCGGATGATAGTGGAAGGCTCAGAGCTTGCCGGTGTGCTAAGAGGAGGAGGTCTAGCCTTGACAAAAGGTGGGAGGAGGCATGAAGGGAAAATCTGTGCTGAGCACTGCCAAAGCAGAAAAAAAAAATACGCACGCATGCGCGAGCGGGCATTGCGGAGATTCATGTACAGCATCTTGTACTCGCTTTGCAGGACGATCTTGGCTGCATTGACCTATCAACCCTCTACTCACCAGAGCAGTGCCATCCTTCGAATCGATCAAGTTTCGCAGCTGCAGGCACATTGCCCACTCTACGTCCTACGGTCGTTAATCCGATGCCCGACTCTACAGTCGCGGTCCAGAATGTCCCTTTCTTCTCGATGCTTTCGCATACTCGTACAGAGGTTCCGAACATTTTAAAACTCTGCCTGATTGTTGTCATTTAGACATTCTGCACGTTTTGATTCTCTCATGCGAGCCAAAGGTCTTATCGTATTTCTCGCGATAACACTTGCCAGATCTCTGTTTTGACAAGAAGAGAAATGCGATAGTTTCGACTTGAGACGTGACTCGGTGACTAGCAAAAGAGTGGCAGCCACGCTTGACTGTGCTCCGGCGATATCGGGAGGCAGCTGCATCCCAATGCATCCAGATTTGCAAGCATGAAAATGCAAAAGGCAGGTGGTACTGTAGTGGTGGCGGCTAAGGCGACAATGCGTGTTGATCAGTCCCACATGGTGATGTGTCGAAGAAAGAAAATCACATTTATCCCACAACACAGGCGACTTTCCTCTTTCGGCCAATTTCCATTTCTTTAAAAAGCGGAAAAAAATCAAAACCCGCGAAACTTCTCACACACTGGTGGGTGGTGGCTTTTTTTTTTTCTTTCTTTTTCTCTTTTACGTACTTTGTTCAAAATAAGGCCACGTCTCTCCGACCCACAGCAAGGTGCAGCAGCACAACACGGACAGACAGGTAAAGCATCGAGTCTCCGCTGCACATTGCTCTCTGCATGCTACTGGTCCCGGTGAGCATCACGGTTCAGTACCTCGTCATGACACTGTCGCCTTGCCCATCGTATCCTGATGCCCATCAATACGCTGCAAGTCGACCCTCTCCAAAGGTCCGGTCGCGAATTCCAATCTCGGTTACAACCGTGCACTCGCTTGCATACCACTGTGCAGCTCGTGGCTGTCGATCGGTCGATTCACTCTCTATCCTTCCAGTGTGGAAGCTGAGCCGAGACGAGGTGCCAAGAAGACCTTCTCGGATACACTCGTCCAAGCCTGAAGCGCCACTTTCTGCCTGAAAAGGAAAACACATAAACACGCGAGCTGTCATCCGGTCGCATTGCAGCAGCAGCAGGAAGTGAGAACGTGGAGACCCTTTCTCCATAGACTAGCCTAGTCATCGCAAGAACAGGGTTTCATTGTGTAGTTGGGATGTGGCTCCGCTAGTCGGTGTTTTGGCGGAGAACTAGATTTTTGGTGGGCACGAGGACTGAAGGTTTGTGTACCAGGTGCGGTGCCGCCAAGCATCTACTGGCGATACACACGATGTTTCCCGTGTCCAGCAAGGGCAGGAGTTATTCCCCTATCTTTCCGAATCTGCTCGAGGTTTAGCAAGAAACTCAGCTCACAACCGTCTGAGCGGCTGAACGGAGATGAGTGGCAATGTTTTTTTTTTTTTTTTCTGTGTGTTTAGATAGTCCACCGCCGCTCCTGTCCAGCATCGACCCGACCAGGTGCCTCTCAGACGGAAGATACTTGGCCCCCTCCCGAACGGACTGGATAGCAAACGGTGAGACAGGATATATAGACCCCTCCTCCATCAGCTGCTCATCACGTTCTTCTTCCTCCCTCCCTCATCAAGCAATCCTCTCTCCACTCTCGTCCCCAGACTTTCCCCTCTACCCACTCTCTCCCCCTTTCCTTCCTTCGGGTTATCTAGCCGTCTAGCCAAGGTAGCTACCTCTATCTTATTCACCATGCGAACCTCTATCCGTGCCGCTTTCCTTGTTGCCGCCGCCGCCCTTGTGGCTCTCCAGGTGGCTCAGCCCGTTTCGGGTCACCTCGTTGACCGTGAGGTTTTCGAGAACGTCACCCCCACCCTCTACGACTACTCTCGTCGTGACGAGGCCGCCACCGCCATCTCGTCGTCCACCTCGGCCGCCCCCACTGCCACTGCCACTCCCGGTTCCGGATGCCGTGCCAACGAGGACTGTGCCTCGGGCTCGTGCGACCAGGGCAAGTGTGTCCCCAAGAAGGGTGAGGGGCAGAACAACACGTTCTGCACCGGTGACGACCAGTGCAAGTCTTCGTCGTACTGCTACCGTGGTTCGTGCCAGGACATCAAGCAGGACGGTCACGCTTGCTACAAGGACTCTGGTTGCGTCAGCGGTAACTGCATCAACAAGCGCTGCATTGCCAACAACTCGCAGCCCAACGGTCTCCGATGCACCAAGTCGACCCAGTGCGTCAACGGTTCTTTCTGCTCCAACTCCAAATGCGATACCATCAAGCCTGCCGGCTCGTACTGCTACAAGAACCAGGGTTGTACTTCCAACATCTGCACCAACAACAAGTGCTCTTCCCAGGGTCTCGCCAAGCTTGGCCAGTTCTGCGACGGCCACAACAAGTGCATCTCCAACTTCTGCTTCAAGTCTGCTTGCCGCGCCAAGCGCGAGCGTGGACGTTCTTGCTCGATGAACGAGACCTGCATCAGCAACAGGTGCCGCAAGAACAGGACTTGCGCTTAATCGCATCCGCCAACCCTTCCCCCATTCACCGCTTGATTTTCCCTAGTTCGCGCTAGTGACCCACTCTCCTTTCCTCCTTCATCATCATCATCAATCCGCTCTCCTCTTCATCAACATCATCATCATCATCATCATATATACACATAAAGTCTGGGAATTAATAGTCATCGCTTCTGTTTCTCCCCAGCGCCCTTTCTATTTTCGCTTGATCTCGTTCTTCTTGATACCTTGCTCCAAAACGTACACGAACAATTCTTTTTCATGTCGATACCTTTTTCGATCAGGGCTGCACAGCGTACAACTCACTTGTGCGCCGCGCCTCTTTCGTTTCATTGAATTTCAAACCAGTGTCTTTGCTCCCTCACTGCGCAAAATTTGTGTCACTGAAAGCTTTGCACTGAGCTCTGTCTACAGGGGGGAACTGGTGAGATGACAGGGGATCTACCCTAGCTCTCAATGCGGTTTCGACACGAGAGCTTTAGTGCAGGAAAAACTTGCATTTCTCTGCTGCCAGATCGAAAACCTCAGCAGCAGATCTGTCATGGCACTATAGCTAATCGGACAAGGATAGGGCACGGCATCTTGCATGTCTCTCTCAACCTCTACAGTTTCCCTTCGCCTACCATCGATCTGTCACTGTGGCACTTCGCGATGCTGTTGCTGGTAGATGTCCAACACTGCAGCCGAGGTCCTTTGATTTGAATTTTGGTTAAATTTGACTGGGCTGCAGAGATCTGCAAAAAAAGGAAAGTTGAATTTTTTATTTTTTTTTCAAAAAAAGAAAAATGCAATGCAATGCAGATCGGAGGCGGAGTTTGACAGCTCTGAAAAGTGCAACCGCGTGGCGTGGCTGTTTTTGGCTTAATCCGTCGTCGGTCACGGAGCAACTTTGTACTGTGGTAGCTCGGTGGGTCGGATCCGCGAGGTTGGGGGTTTAGGGTGCCACGATTGAGTACGACCGGATTCATGCATGCTTGTCGGTCAGGTCCGGTCACCGAGCTCACGATGGATTTCCCGATCAGGAGGCAGCGGATCAGCGTGGAGTAGGATCGGGGATCGGCGGAGATGTCTTTTCGCCTCTGAGCCAACACTCAAAAAAGAAGTGTGGCTGGCTTTGGAAGCCCTCGCCACGTACACAGCATGAAGTAAGACAAGTGGAGAGAGTGTATTGATGACAGAAAACCAAAATAAAATACAAGAAACACAGAACAACGTCAGCAGCACAAGTGCCAACGGACCCTTAGTCCTTCTTGCCCTTCTTCTTGCCCTTCTTCGATGTCTCCACTTGGAGCTGCGGAATGGGTGCGTAGTAGACAAGGATAGGCTGGTGCTTCTTGAACGCATTGTGAGCGATTTCGACGGCCTTTGTCAGCGTCGATGGGATCGCGGTGCCCTTGAGCTTGTTCAAGGTGGCTCCGTAGAGGCAGTTGTCCGAGTCTGTCTGGTCCTCTTCAACTGTTGTGTACGGCGGTACGTTTCTGGCGTAGACGTTGGGGGTGTAGTACGTTTCTTCTGTCTGTCCGGGGACTAAGAATCCACCGTGGAACCAGAATGGCTTTTCACCAGCAGCGTTCTCCTTCAGCTTACCGTAAGCACCTTTGTTCTTCTTGCTCTTGAAAGAGCTCTGCTTCTGGAAAAGCGAAAAGTACTTTCGGGAGAGCTTCTGGTGCGCTGCCTGAGGAGAGAGGAACTGGATCGTTCGAGGGGAGCAAAGCAGCGGAGAGTGATCGTCCCATTCACCCTCAAACCTGCCGATCGCACCTGGCCACGTGTTCTCAAACGCATACGCAATGTCCGAAAGCTCAAAGGCAAGCCAGAGACCTTCGTTCATCATCTTTGGATAGGCACCCCAGAACATGGCTCGCACCATCTTACGTCGCATCCAGGCGTTCATAAACAGCGCAGCAAGCACTCCAGGACGAGACTTGTCGAGGACTACCACATCCATATCCATCCTGGAGCCGATGGTGTGGCTGAAGAATGCACTTTCGGCAAGCTGCTGCGAAGGTGCGCCTTGGTCGATTTGACGCTTGAGGAAGGAGACGAGATATTGGGTGGAGCGGTCGACGGGTTTCGCCTTGGAACGGAAGAAGAGGGTGCCCGTGCTTGCAAAGGTGGGATGCGAGAAGAGGAGCGCCGGGTTTTGGAGGAAGACCACTTGCGGGTCGACGATGAGGATTTCCTGGAAGGACGAGGCAAGGAGGGCGAGCGACTGACGCTCCCATGTCTGCTTGAGGCCCGGGTAGCGTCCAGCATCGTCCTCGAGCTCAGCCGTGAAGAGAGGAAGAGTGTCGATGTCGTGTACGGAGACACGCCCGAGGGATTCAAACATGTCGACCAAGGCTGCGGGCAACTCGTCGTCGGTGTGGTGGTAGATCTCGACTGGCAGCAAGCAGCCATGGAGCTCGCGAAGGACGGTAATGGTCTGGACCGCTGCGAGGGCCGTATACCGCGAGACTGTCATAACGATACCCCGTCGTTTCCCACCCCTTGCCTCGTCCTCCAGCTCTGCCGCTGTGAGCAGCTCCGAAATCTGGTTCGCAGACAAGCTTCCCGACTTCTTCAACTGCGCTTTCACCCTCGCCTCCACGCTTACCGACGCAACCCGTGTCGCATCCTTCTGAGCCGGGCTCACAGGATCCACCTGCAACGCCTGTTTCCTGATCTGCGCAGCCCCGGGTGCAAAAGACCACATCTTCTCCTCGATCCTCTCCAGCCTTCCAATTTGATGTGTCCTTGCGAGCTCCGCATACGCATGTGCTCTAAAACCCATCTCTCTGAACCCATACCTCTCATCGACCTCAACGGGATGTGTCATGATGTAATCGGTCCAAATGTCGTGCGCAGCTGCATCAAGGGCACGAACGTGCATGCCAAACATGGGAGAGAGCGACGGTCGCAGCTGTACCGCAAGTCGCATGATCCAGACGACAAAGACCAGCAGGCATAGGGCTTTGATCTTGCCACTCATGCCGCGAAGTTTGACGGTCCACGGCTTGCCGTTTTGGGCTCCCAGCATGTTGGAAAAGTTGGCCACCACCATCGTGTGCTGTAAAGAGCGGGCGCTCTCGTAAGTGGGAAGAGGGCTTGGGTTTTTACTGGCTCCTTTGCGTCGGTGCTGCTGTCTAGATTCTCCTGACAGCGATCAATTGCGAATATTGGGGTGAAGAGAGGAGCCCGTTCTGCCTCTAGGGAGTCCTTTGGGCGCACGGAGATGATTTCGAGCAGGGTGGGATGTCCTGTATGTGTGGGAAGGTGGTGGAGATGGAGGATGAAGCAAGGCTCGTGGTGATTGGGATCAAGAGTCAGCTAAACGGAAGATGGTCGCCGGTAGCTTGATTCAAAAAAGGGTTGCGGACTCCACTCGGCGGACAGTAAAAGATCGTTTGTGAATGAGAAAAAGAAGAAACACGGGAGGTACTGTAGACAAAAAAAAAAAAAAAAAAAAAAAAAAAAAAAAAAAAAAAAAAAAAAGAACAACACCAGCCAGCGAGCGCGAGAGCAACACTCTGTGCTTTGTTATCACAGACAGCCTCTCTGTGCAGCGCCAAGCCCAGACGAACACGGAAGTGAGTCTGGTCGGTCAAGTCCATTCCAGTGCAGTCAATTTGGTGTGATAAGGTGCGCCTTTTGGAGGACATGCAGGATAAATTCGAGGGAAAAAAGAAAAAGATATAAAAAAAAAAAAAAAAAAAATAGGAAGAAGAGCGGAAGGAAGAGAAGGAGAGAAAGGAAGGAGACGCCGAGGCCAATTTAGTCTGCATGATACACAGGACAACGCCGAGAGTGAGACCCCTCGGAGCCTTGAATTGTCGAGCTTGGCTTCCCATATGCCGCTCTCTCTCTCTCTCTCTCTCTCACACACACACTCTCTCTCTGTCGCTCTCTCACGCTTGACAATGGCATTGTCCTGGTTTCGATCGCTCTCACGCCTTGTGCCGGTGTCGATCATGCTGGTTCTCACGAGTGTGTGTGAACCGCCGGCTCGCTCTTGATAGCATCAAAAGCTGCTTGCCGGATATTCACCTTCAGATGACAGTACCATGGCCTCTTCCGCTACCTCCTTTCCTTGTCACCGCAGGTCTTTTGCACAACAGTGACAAGCAAAGCATAGGAAGAAAGAGATCTTGCAGAAAGCGATGAAAAACGATGATGACCGTTCCTTGTGTTGGTTTAGGATGACAGGTCGAGACGTTAACATTTCTGTGCCTAGAGTGCATGGGACGGGAAGAAAAGGTGCAGAGATCTGTAACGTACAGGTGGCTGCAGCACCTCTATCTCTGGGCAATCGGTCTGGAATCCTGCGTCAGGCGATCATCATGGCCTTCGCCCCTCTTTGCCGGTCTGTCAAATGTAAGGACCCTGTCAGCGGCTTCTGTTCGAGCTGTCATAAGCCTGATCACAACGTCAGAGAGTCGAACATCAAGGGAAAGAGCAACAGCAGCTACAGTACAGTACTGTACTGTACAGTATCCAAGAAAAGTATTGTGTGATGGTTGCGATGTGGTTGATGGCAGGAAAAAGTCACACGTGGGATCCAGAGCGTCGTACAGCCAAGAGCTTTTTGGAATTGATTTGTGTCTCAACTGTTGCGAGAGCCTGGCGCGCGTTCCCACTCGGAGATTGAAGAAGCGTGGAAAAATTGCACCAATTGGATAAAAATAAAATAAAAACGTGGCTCCAGAGCACAGTCCTCTTTCTTTTTGCAAATCGAATTGAATTATCATTGAAAATTGAATAAATTCGCCGACCGACTGGCAAAGAGAATACAGAATATCCTGGCTTGTCTGGTGTTGGACTGCGTGAAATTCTGTGGACCCTCTTGTCACTTTGTGGCACCCGCTGCTCTGCTGCTGCGATCCTTCTTGAAGCCTCTTGCAAATATTCATGCAACTCGGTCTTACTTACATCCCGTGGCTCCAATGCAGCGTTACTTTGTATCACACAACTCGCACTTTTGGTAAACTAGGGCCAAGACTCGGCCCGAATCGCTAGACTCTGTATGGCGACAAGGTGAGCGCGAGTGTGCTTGTCACAAGTACAGTAGCTGTACGATAGCTGTTTCCTGTGACTGGTTCCTGTGTGCTGGGGAGGAGGGGCGAGGATGGGTCGGTGCCGGAAAGCTCGGTCTTGGAATGCGTCCGTGTCAAACCAAGATGGAAAGATGGACGGTGATGCTCGCGTGGCGTTTCCCGTTCCTTTCTGTTTCCCTCTGCGCTGCAGATCTGTCAAACTCTTCCTCGGTCCGTTCGAAAGTAACACCAACTAACCCTGCTCATGGCTGCACAGGTGGGAAGCAACTTTCCCGTACTTGCCTCTTTGCAGCAAGCTGCCTAGGCAACTATCTTGCTTTCCTTGGACGTGTCTCTTTCCGTGCCGTTGCCAGCCTGGAGTTACTGCTCCGACTGTCTCCTGCCTCCGCGCTTCCCTAGAGATGCCTCTTGATGCTCATTCCCGTCCGTCCACTATTTTTTTTCCGTCTTGACGCCCTTGCAACGCCCTGTCTTTCTGAATTCCGCCAACTTATCACACCGTTCTCGACGAGTCTTCTTTGCTGTCCAGTCGCTATCACATCCTCATCAGCTCCAGCGAGCTACAAGCTTCTCCTCCACCAACACTCCATCTCACTGAGGGACATCGACCCCTCAAATTCCAGCACATCTCGCCCTTCATCCCATAGTAAGCTCTTCAAAGCCTGGACGCACACCGCTTGCTGATCGCAAGAACAGCTTCATCACATCATGGTCAGGGGCAACGTCCCAGCGCCGCTGAGCAACGGCAACTCTGTCGATGAGACCGTGCCCTCATCAAGACCCGCAAAGCCAGCGCGAGCTGCTTCCTACAACCAGGCTCCCGACACACAAGCACAGCAGCTTAAAGAGCGTAATCCCACCACACCCACGACTCCAACCTTTGTTCTTTCGTCTCCGACCCTCTTTGGCGGTGGCGACAAGAACGAACCCATGCTTCTCGGTGGCTGGAGCCGAAGCAAAGGATCGCAGGGCAAAGGCACCAAGCAGCGACCTTCGCTCCACCGTCCTTCGACACTGCTCTCGGACGACGCAAAGACGGATGTCGCCTCGCTGGCGTCGGACGAGAACGAGAAGGGAAACGCAGCTTCTGCATCAACTGCAGGCAAAGGCCTGTTTGGACTGCCCTCCTTCAGATACATGCTCTATACACGCAAAGGCCGTCGAGGGCTTGCATCGAATGTGCGCGTCTGGTCTTCGTACAAGACGATCTTGGCGCTGGCACTCGTGCTGCTCGTCTCTGCAAGGCTGCTATTCGCTCCTTCTGGTCACGTCGAGCGAGGCGTTGACGGACAGATTGCATCTCACAAGGCGAGCGATGCCGTCTTCCTCAACGGCTGGATCGATCATGTGATCAGCCACCCTGTTCGAGCCAGAGACAAGGCAGGCTTCGCAGAGATGGGGTTGAGGACAGAAATGTACTCGCATCTACTCCGTCATCCCACCCTGCCCAACTTTGACCGCATGGAAAGGGCGCTCTGGCCATTCGTGCCCGGTATCAACCAGTTGAGAAAGTGGTGGCAGGCCTCGGTTCAAGCCAAGCCCACTCCGTACTCTGCTGCCACGGGCGAGACCCGTACCAAGCTCGTCTCTCGTGCATTCGGTCGCGGTCCCATCCGTCAGCCAGGTTCTCGTGGAATCGTCATGTCTCTCGGCTACAAGGGTTCCGTCTTTGCCTCGCAGTTCATCTCGATCATCCGCGAAAAGCATCACAACGACATCCCCATCGAGCTCTACTACTATGGCGATTCGGATCTTCCGGCCAAATACCGCGACTATCTCACCAAGACCTACCGCAATGTGCGCTGCATTGACCTCGAATCTCTGGCCCTCTTTGATCCGGATCTGGTTCAACTTGAACGCCAGGGATTCGCCATCAAGCCTTTCGCCTTGCTCGCCACCAACTTCACCGAAGTCATGCTGGCCGATGCAGATGCGATCCTGCTCGAGAATCCCGACCAGTTCTTTGAGGAACCTGGCTACCTCGATACGGGCACACTCTTTTTCCACGATCGTGACCATCTTCGCAAGGGAGCCGATGACATTATTCAAGAATTCATGAACAACCAGCTTTCGCTGCGTGGACCTTCGCCTCGACTGGCGCAGAGCGAATTTTGGAAGAAGAAGGGAATCTTCGAGCAGGAGAGCGGAATCGTTGTTGTCGACAAGCGAAAGACTGACGTTTTTGCGGCTCTGCTCTTCACGGCTTGGCAGAACATGGGTGAGATTCGAAAAAAGACGACGTATAGGATTTGGTGGGGTGACAAGGAGACGTTCTGGTTGGCGTTTGAGTTTAGCAATTTCCCGTACTACTTTGTGCCTAGGTATGCGCAGGCGATTGGCACGACGAGGAGAAGGACCAAAGCTGAAAAGATTGCGGCGGCGGAAAAGGCAAAGGCCAAAGCGGATAAGGCAAAGGCTGCCGAAGCTGGTGTTGAAGGTGGTGTTGCCGAGGTCAAGGAAGGGGACAAGAAAGCGGCAGTCATCAGTTTTGACGAATCTGGCAACGCTGTCGCTGCAGCTGCAGGTTCTGACGAGGAGAACCCCTTCAAGGAAGGCATTCAACCTGGACAGCCCGAGACCAAACCCAAAGCCGTCGACGCACCTCTCGAGAATCCACTACTTGCTGCCAACGATCCACCCTCCACCAACCCGGCCTCTTCTACTTCCTCTTCTTCGACGTCTGATCTTGAAGAAGAGGAAGAATTCTGCTCCGAGCATCCACTCCATTTCCTCGGGGCCGATGTTGAAGATCAAAACGGCGACGGACTTGCGGATGCCATGACGTTGGGCAGACCCGCTTGGTTCAACGGTGGAATCCTCGACGTCAAAGTGCTCTCGGATGAGATCTACATCCAACCCAACGCATACACTCTCGATGGTGCCTGGGAGTTCCTCTTTGACGAAGAGAAGTGGTGCATTCGCAACTATACCAAGGGCGACATGAAGCAGTTTGATCTGACCGACCGCATCGACGAGATCAAAGGGATCGCAAGGAAGGCAGAGAATCTGTTCCGCAGCAAAATTCCAAAGGTCAAGAGTGTAAAGGAGGCCGTGTTGGAGGATGAGTAGATCGCAAGGGTTTTAGTTTATTAGATGCTGTAGATTCTCGTGTTGCTCAATCAAGGTTGTCATTGTTCGTTTTGAGAGACAGACACGTAGTCTCGGCTTTGTCTTTGTTTACAGGGTTGTGAAATGTGGTTGAGATTGACACACATAGTGACATGATGCGATTGCGCTCATACCTTGGGTTCAGGCTTGACAGCAAACCCTTCAGCCACAGGCACCGCCGCATCGTCATCATCGTCCGAATCTACCCCATTCTCACGCTTGATCCTCTTCCCGCCACTGGTCCCACCACTAGCCCCTTCCTCTTGCGCCTGTCTCTTCTTGTACAACCTGCTCCCGGGAACTTTCTCGGGATTCATACACTGTTTCTGACGCATATCTATCTCCTTTACCCTCTCTACATCCTCCGCACCCTTTCCTTTTCCTGTGAACCCGCCAGTCTCCCTCGCGCTGATTAACGCCTCAATCTCGCCCAGAACTTTTTCCAACTCATCCCTTCCCATCCCCAGTGGTTGGGACGATATCAACTCGTCCTCGAATTCCACCACTGGTGCTGGGTTTGACGAGGCAGCAGCTAGTTCGTCCTCGGCCGCTTTGGCTCCTGCTTTGCCTTTTGTCCGTCTAGCCTGTGCAATTTTGGCTTTGGCCGCTCGTGCCGTTTCCGACTCTCGCAGCGCTTGACGTCTCGCCTTGGCGCCAAGGGCAACAGTACGGGCGCGCGACTCCTTTACATCCAACCATTTCGAGACGATCTCTTTGCCCCCTTCTACAGCCCAAAGGCACGCCAAGGCAATCTGACTTGGGGTATAGATGAATTCGGCATCTGTCAATCTTGCCTGTGCCAATTTTGCATGTGCATCCGCTGCCAGCTTGTGCACCTTCTCCCTCCCCAATAGTCCACCGTCCAACGACTGCTGCAGATCCAGCATCAATCCGTACAGCCCTCTCAGAGCTCCCCTGACGCCATACTCGAATTTCAAGCTTTGCGAAACTAGGAACTCCAGCTCCAGCACTATCTTTCTATTCTCCTCTACTGCTTTAGCGTCTCCGGCGGCTTTACCGGCGAGTTTACGGGCGAAATCTTTGAGATTGAGCGGGTAATTCTCGGCTTTGGAGGCGAGAAAGATGCAGGTGATGACGATGTTTTTCGGGTGGAAGTCCATGCAAGTGTTGGTGAGGTAGAAGCGTTTTACGTAGGTGATGGCTGTCGATTCGACGAGTTCTGGCAGCCGAAGGGCGTTTGTGATCTGGGTTACCTTGTTGAGGTAGTAGGTGATCAGGGCGAGTTCGTCGGATACGGAGAGGAAGGGGATGCTGGTGGAAGCCGATGTTGAGGCGTTTTCTTCGTTCCATAGGGATTCGAGTCGTCTTCGAGCGGCTTGGTTGCCAGAAGCGCGGATGCTGGAAAGAGTGGATGGGGAGAATCGCCAGTTGCGAGCTTGGGAGGTTTGTGCGTAGGCGGAAGAGGGACCGAAGGGTGGTGGGAGCGTGGGGGTCGAGAGAAGCTCAATGGATCGCATCGAAGCGCTGGCGTAAGATGGTCCTGCGACGCTTGCTTCTGCCGCATTGTCAGGCTCTGTCTTGACCTCCGCCATCGTTGTGAGCCGTTTCTGAGTAGCGGGTGAGGAGCGATAGGATAGTTGGAGGTGATGAGAGAATTGCTGAAAGTGATGCACGGACAACTGTGCACTTTTGTATATGGAGCGAAGACGCTTTGCATCACGTGACTGTGCCTGATTGTGTGCTGGGTTGCTGGCCGATGGGCAAAAAAATCGGGGGACGATTTTGGTGCTGTTTTGCTGCCATGATTTTTCGTTCCGATTTTCTCGAAGTCCATCTTCTTGGAAGAAGGCAATGAATACACAGTCAAATATGAGCCGGCACCACGACTATGTAGAGGCCCTCCAACCGCCGACGAAAACCCCATAGAAACTGCTTCGCTACCCTATCAAGCAGCAGCCATGCTCGGGTGGCGGCCACCTTGCCCGAGCCGTGGACAACATGGACCATCGACCAGGACGAGATATCGGGATATCGGGGCGCATCATCCGATTAGCACAACATATGGCTAGGTCTCAAGCATGCGCGCCAGAACGAGGGTAGCCCAAGCCCTTGGCAGAGATCGACTCTTGATCTTGTCAAAGGTCCTATGAGTGGAGAGTTGTTTATCCAGCCGGACGAACCAGCACGACTGACACGAGAGGACAAAAAGTCCACAAAAAGAAAAAGAAAAAGAAAGAAAGTGAAACCCTGATGATCGACAGTGCATCCGATGCCATCTGGCACCACACAGTCTTGGCAAAACCCACGACCGGACCCCGCCAGCATCAGGCCAAGCTCTCTCATCTCGATTCCCGTAACAAGCTGCACTGTCACAGCAGAGGGGGACTCAGTTGGAACCCTCAGAAAAATAGGGGTGGGGAAGGAAAACTCGGAAGAAGAAGAAAGAAAGACTTCGCCAGAACACGAGATTTCGCCAACGCGTGTGTGGCTTGGCATGCCCGAGGTGCATCCCCGTCCTCTCTCTAAGCAGTGCAGCACATGGCTTGGTTTGTTGCCACATTCAGCTTCCTCGGGTAGGCAGAGATTCATCGTTTCGAATTGTAGTGCTGTGCAGGATTGAGAGGAAATGAGGGTGTGGCTGGGTTAGCCTTCGGTGGTAGACCGTCGGCGTGCGTGCGTGTGGTACCACGCGAGAGAGAGAGAGTGTGTGTGTGTCATGCTCGTCGCACAGTACAGTGCTGTGCGTTGCTGTGAAACGCAAACTGTTTCCTCCTCTCAAGCAGCGGGCTTGCATCGGAGATCAACTCTGACCATGTGAGATGACTTTTTGTTCAGGCATCAGGCTACAGCACAACGTCTAGAAGTTCGACCAAGTTCAAGGTGAACCACAAAGAGCGGAGACGAGTTTTTGCGCTGCACCCCGACCACTTAGATGTGCGAATCTGACGATTCTTTTCTGCACTGTATGTATAACGGGCCGAAAGACGGGTTCTTGCGTCCAAAGCAAATTACATGTGGTATCCTGTCGGAAGGTGAAAAACGAGAGCGCTGCAACGCAGATCAATAAAGCAGCAACGAAACAGTACAGTAACTTAAAGCAGATGTGTGTGCCAGCATTGTTCCGCCCGTGTGAGGAAAAAAAAAAAAAAAAAAAAAGGGAAAAAAAAAGACTGAAAAGGTTTGTGCGTGACTGTAACTTGGTATTTTATGCGAGCTGCACGTCGCACATCCAAAAGGATCGAATTGTAAATGACTATGTTGTTGCTTTGCTGGTGAATTGGGATTCGGCAACCCCGAACAGGACGCGTGCTCTGTTGCTCTTTGCTGGCGCTCTTCGAGGCGTACAATGGTTTGGGCGCGTGTGTGAGCCGAGTCAAGTGACAGAATAATGCCAAACTGACGCGACTGTGTGGTGTGTATTGAGCTCGTCTAAGTGAGAATGATGATTGCCGAGACTCCTTGAAGGAAAAGAGGGAGTGAAGAAGAGGGAGAGAGACAGAGAGGTGGAACCGGAGGCTCGAGCAAGCGATGTAGACTGCCCATAGGGCCGCACATGCTCATGTCCGATCCGAGAAATACGCCCTGCCTTCCATTGGCCCATCGCAAGCCTGTCAGCTAAGCTATCGATGCTGCATGCCAGAGCTTGTTGCCTGAGCGTATCAATCTGCTTGCTGCACTTGTCTGTTGTTTGCCCCTTGCTTTTCTGCCTACTGTATCGTCTTTGCAAGGTTAGATGCCGAAGCTAACGCACAGAATGAGGAAAAAAAAAGTCACCGCGCCGCATGTCTCAGACTACACTGTACAGAATGTATTGCATGTCTGATCGACGTCAAATGCCGGCAAGCCGTGAAGTCAAGTGTTGATTCTCAACCAGACGATCGAGGCTCGCTTTTGCCCCATCATCATCCTCATGTCGATCGTACGACACGCCTGTTTGTAGTGTTTGGTCGCTTCTTGAAATTTGAAGATGAAGAAGAAGAACAAGATCCTATGCCGAGCTTTTTTTTTTTCAGTGTGGCATGACAGCTTGCAAATGAAAGTTCCGCTCTGCTTTGTCGACGTCAAGAATGTCGATCGGCGGATCCCGAGGTCAACACACACACGCACACACACACACACACGGTCTATGGTCCCTCCGATCGACCCTCACGCTGGACTGACAGGTGGCTTGACAACGCAAGGCGGACAGGCAGGCGGCTCGAGAGTATCACATGTGTTGTAACTGGTCTCCCCCCCTTTTTTTTAAGATGTGAATTTAAAAACGAAAAAGCACAACAGGAATTTAGGCTGCACTAGCGCTCGGCATGGCTCGGCGTCATTTGATTTTGGCGGACGGCGGGCGTTCTGACGCAAAAAATGAGTGGAATCAAATGCACGCTCCGTGTACAAGGCAAGATCCCGTATAGCCCTTGTAAACCTGTCACTTCCTGTGCATGCTGAAAGTGACCACAAGACCTTCCGAAGCCTCGTTCTTGCACGATGATCAACAGATGAACG
The DNA here is from genome assembly GCA_900323505.1 of Ustilago trichophora. Lineage (NCBI taxonomy): Eukaryota > Fungi > Basidiomycota > Ustilaginomycetes > Ustilaginales > Ustilaginaceae > Ustilago > Ustilago trichophora. The sequence continues at coordinate 672,327 of OOIN01000013.1, read as the reverse complement.
AGTGGTTTTGGAGCAAAAAGGGACGGTAGTGCGTCGTCTCGGACCTCTGTGTTTTGTTCTCTTCATTAAGTACGGCAGTCTCGAAAGGAAGCGAAAGACGATCCGAGCTGTATTTCTGTACCTGCTACTGTACAGTACAGTACAGTTCAAGTATGACAGGATCTCATCGCCGAGGGGTTCGCCGTCCCCAAAGTGCCATATTCAAACCATACTGTTGTGAAACCAACACGCACAAGCACACGCCTTGCACAACCGAAATGCGCAACCAACCCTAAGCTCGACGCACAACCCGCGATCCTTTGTGGATCCAAAAAAAAGCGCGCGCGCTCCCTATGTCTCTCTCGAAACGCCTTCGCTTTTTCGCGAAAGGCTCGGAACGTCTTGATTTCCAATTTCTAATTTGATTTCCAAGCTCAGCGGCAGAAAAAGTGCCTGGTGTGTGTGCCGCGTGTTGTGTCGGGCATGTCAAAAGGCTTTTTTGTAGAGGTAAAGGGGGCATCGACAGCAGACTGTGCAGCCAGCCAGCCATGCGGTTTTGCGGAGACCAACTTTGACTGTGCTGTATCGTCGCCTCGGTCCATGGTTAGGCTGCAATGCTACAGCACTGCAATGCCTGCCGTGTTGCTGCTGTTGCTGCTGTTGCTGCTGTTGCTGCTGTTGCTGCTGTTGCTGCAGTCTAGTCAAAGCTGCTGCTGCCGAGCTCGACTTTCATGAGAAAGAGAGAAAGAGAGAGAGAGACAGAGGGCGTGTACAACATGTGTGTGTGCAATACACATTATGCGGATGCCATGCTATCTTGGTCAAAGGTATGCTCCTCTTTTTTTATGTATTTATTTTTATCATTTTGCTGCCGCTCTCCTTCCGTCTGGCCGTTCGTCGATCCGCCGCCACCGATAACTAATTGTTGCCGTTTTCTTGGCCCTGGTGCCCTCGCGGCTTTGTAGGGTGTCAAATCTATTGTTTCGTGTAAGAGAGAAACGCCTTCCGTTCCGCGTGTTTTGCGTCGGTCGGCTGCTATGCTGCTGTGCTGTGCTGTTCTGTTCTGATCTGTATTGTGTGGTGTGCTCTCTACTGTATCATTTGCCGTGCGGTGCATACTTCTCTTGTTGGATGAATAAAAGATAAAGAAAGAAAAAAAAAAGGTCGATTGTCGTGCTTTGCTGTGCTGTAACTTTGGCGTCGGATTGGCCTCGCGTCGATTCAGAGTATTGCTGCCGCCGATCCTCCTCATGCTCCTCATCCTCTCTCAGACCTCCGACTGCTCCTTCTCACATCATAGCTTTCCATCATCATCATCAATTCATCCACCTCTCATCCTCTCATCCTCTCTCCCTCTGCAACCTATACCGCCACCTTCGGCCTCTCTTTCTCTGCCTCTCGCAGCGGAACTCTCCACCAACACACGCCCTTTCCAACGCTCTATCTCTTGAATCTACACGCTCTTTTTTTCTTTTCTTTTTTCTCTCTACCGCTCCACCACTCATCGCTTTGGAAAGCGGATCACAGCATCCTACCGCCGTCCCTCTGTCTACCACGTTATTCGTCTGCTTCCTTCGTACATTGCATCGCAGCTTGGGGCAGAATCATTCCTCGTGGTAACCAACTACAGCCATTCTCTCGGTCCCGAGTTGGACGCAAGCCAAGCATCCTTGCTCATCCATTCTCTTCGGCACCATCGTCTTCTCCATCTTCGGTCTCGGCTGCTCTCCTCCACTACTCGCATCTATCGTCGCGCTGGCACTACCATATCCTTGCTCTAGCCTGCCATCATCTCTTACTAGCCATCTTGATCGGCCCCACTTCGACAACGGACATTCTCCTTGCTTTGCCTTGTCTCTGTCGCGACGGCTGGCCGTCGTCATCGTAATCGCAACTCGCATCCACCTTGTCGGCTGCTTCCATCGACTCTACCCACGCCAGTCGGATCCATCTGCCACGTCTCGGCTCTGTATCTCACCGCAACTTGGTCCACCCCGACACAGTCTACGCATGTCCAAGTCGTGACACACCACTTCTCCTTCCCCATCATTCCTGCTCGAGAACAGACAGCGCAGACTCTCCGCGCACCCCACCTTGTCCTTCCTCTGCAACTCTGACCGACCAATACCACTAGCAAACGCGTGCCTTGCGTCTCCCTCACTCCCCCACTTTGCACACATCCACAATGGACGCACACACTCTCAACGCATGGACCCGCTTCGCCCTTCAAAAGGGCGGCATTGGCGCATGCACCGCTCTTATCGACAATCCAGCCACCGAACCCGAAGATCTCATGTTCATGGCCGGTGAAAAGATCATTGTCCTCCGCAGACTCGACGACGATGCCCCCGTATCCAGCGCTCGGCCCACCAGCAGCACCTCACTCAACAAGAGGAGGAGCGATGCAATCACTGACTCGGAAGCTTGGTTTCTTGTAAGTAGACGAGCTCACGTTCCCCCTCGACACCTTTCTTCTCTTCCGACACATCGCATATGTCCCAGACTTGAACCCCCCCCCCCCCTTTGCGCTTGCGCACCTTCTCTCGCTCGATCCGGATGGTACATCCTATTTCTTTATCAATCCGCATCGGAATCGTACTGACCACCGTCTTCTCCTCTGCCTTGCTCCTCTCTTCTTTCCTCGACTCTTGCGTCACCTTTGGTCTCCGAATCGTCATCGATCCGACTTATCTTGATCTTCTCCAACTTCATATGCACGGCAACGCGACGTGTTCTGCCCCTTTTTTTCTGCTCTTCGTCCCACCATCCCGCATTGGTTGCGACGTTTTTTCTATTCTTGCATGGCCCAATCTCCCCTTGCGACGAAACAGGGATATTGCGAAGGCGTCGTTGGTCGCTTTAAAGGCGCCCACGTCCAGTTCCACGGTCGCTTGAAGAAGCCCGTCTTGATGCGACGTAGCGCCGCAGGTAGTATCCGTGACTCGAGCATGCGCCCCATGTCCAAGAGCCAGGCTGCCAGGATGCATCTCTCCCAAGTACCCGCGGGGATCCCCTTCACATCAGTCAACTCGGACGGCGAGGAAGATGTCGTCTCGCCAGTGGATCGACGTGCACCAGCTTTGCCTCTCGCAACGCATACCGGCGTTGCTGCAACTTCATCTGGCAACGCCCACCTTGCTGCTGCGGGGGCAACCCATCCTCCAGCCTCGACAGCACCGGCGTTCAAGACGGGTAGATTTGGCCTAACCACCCCGCCACTCTCAGATGAAGGCCACCTCCGCAAGCAGTCTGTCCCACGCAGGCCACTCCAAGCAAACGACGAGGACTCGGACGATTCGACTTCGCTCCTTCCCTGGGCCAGGCACAGCCGGGAGAGCAGTGCCGCTTCGTACTCAAGTCCTGCCGCCAGTACCGCAGCTCTACCCACTCGCAACGGCTCTCTCGTACAACCATCCGCACCGGTTCGCACCTCATCTGCCTTTACCCACGAGTACGCCCAGGCTCAGGGCGCCCACACTTTGCCAGCCATCCATCACCTGCCGCCTTCGCCCATCTCGTCGAGCGAATCGCCCGTCCATGCTGAAGCGAAAGTGACTCTGCCTTGCATCACTACCACCTCCAGCTCCAGGTCCAATTCTCGTGCGGCCAACACCACCTTCACCACCGTAGCAGGCAACAGCTCAGCGGCAGCAGACGTCGCATCGCGCACTTCGTGCACCTCGTCCAACTATACAACCTCGACCAACGAGGACTCGGACGACGAGCAGGGTGTCGACACTCGTCGCAGGGACTATACATTCTCGATCTACGACGTCTACGGTCGTGATTCGGTCGCGTTCCCCAACTTTGATTTCCGCCATTACGGCAGCAAGTCTTCCCTCTCGAAGCTGGCCGCTTCCAAGTCGACCGAGTCGCTCACCGTGCCCAGCCAACGCTCATCGGCTGCAACCGACGACAGGCTACAGCTGCCACCATCGCCTCAGCAACGTGCCCAGCAGCCCAAGTCGCAAGACGAGCGCGCGCAACAACAGCCACAGCAGCAATCAGCGGGCCCTATGGGAACCGGTGGCATTCCTCGTCGACCTGGTCAGCTCATAGTGCCAGCTGCCAGCGATACTTCGATCCCACTAGCATTGCGATCTCCATCAGGGCGTCGCCCCAGCGCGGCACCTGACCCGAGAATGGCAGGCGCCAGCGGTGTACGTGGTCCTTTGAACATGGCTTCCAGTCTACGACGTCAAGTCGAGACGCCGCCTGCCGCAAGTGCAGCTGCAGGATCCCCACTCGATGCCGTAGGCGCTGCTCTTGCAGCCTCGGGCCCATCTCCTCGCGGACCAGGCGCTTTTGATCCGCGTCGACGTCCTTCGCTGGCCAACACGGCAACACCTGCAGCTGCACCTGCACGCATGCATCCCGGCACTTTGCCTCCCATCTACACTGGCGCCTCGGCCGCATCGACCGCCTCGACGTCAGCATCAGCCTCTGGCTCTGGCTCGTCGCCGCCTGCATCTGCTGGAACAGCCACGACCAACAGCCAAGACACTGGCTTCTCGCATCGCCCTGGTTTCGCGGAAGCGCGTCAACGTCGCCGATCCATCTCTGTGGGTACGTTGAATAAGGTTGAAAACCTTGCGCTTGATAGTGAAGGCGCAGAAGCTGCCTATGCGCAAGCATCCTTATCAGCACAAATGTCACAACCTCCGCAGCTCAACGGTCTCGCATCCGTTGGTGCCGGTGGTGCCTCACGTCCCACGTTCCGAACCTCGGCCAGCTCTACACGTTTGCGCAACGGCCAAGCAACTTCGCCGGGACTCGGGCCCGTGCGTGCATCTTCGGATCGTCTCTCGGAACGCGAAAGGACGCATTCTGGTCACGGATCTGGACTGCTGCGTAAGAACCCGTCCAACCCTACTCCCGGCCTTCATGGTGGCAGCGGTCTTCATGGACTCTCTCCAATGGCGAGAAGCACTAGTCCCATGAGCCAGCTGAGCGCGCCTTCACCTACGCACGAACACGGACGACGTACGAGTGCTGCCAGCACCAGCGCTGCCTCGTCGACGGGTCTCCGCAGTCCTGGCCTCCGCAGTCCGTTGGGTATGCCTATGCCGCCCGCGCCATCGTCGGCTCCTGTAACGCCTGGCGGTTCGGGACCTCATCCGAATGGATTCTTTGGTCCACCTTCGCCTGCTTCGATGGTCAGCCCCAACGGTATGGGCTTTGACGCCATGGGCTTTATCATTGAGCCCAACGTTCCACCGTGTCTGCCGCAGATCGACGACCCCGAGCTGAAGGAAAAGTGGATCGCGGTGCTCAACGAGAACGACGTGACGGCAGCGAAAAAGAGCAGGAAAGTCAAGAAGCTGGTACGAACGGGAGTGCCGCCTTCGCTGCGACGCGAGGTGTGGCTCTTCCTTGCCAACGCATCGGTGCGTCGCCGACCTGGACTGTTTGAACAGCTCTGCAAGACATCGCAAGGCAGCAAAGGCAAGCGAGGCAAGGAGGATGCATACGAAACCATCGAGAAGGATCTGCACCGGACACTTCCGGATCATCGCCTGTTTATGGGCGAGCACGCAACGGGCCGAGCCGACTTGGAGGGGATCCTCAAGTCCTATGTCCACTTCAACCCCATGCTTGGCTACACGCAAGGTATGGGCCTGCTGGCTGGATTCGCATTGATCCAGATGCCGGCTGAAGATGCCTTTGGCTGCTCTGCGCGGTGCTGCGAAACCCTCAGATGGAAGAGTACTACTCGGCGGGGATGAAGCAGCTTCACGTCGACAGTGTGGTTTTTAGCAACCTTTTGCAGACCATGGATCCGGAGCTGCACGGTCGATTCGAAGAGGTGGGACTGCAGTCGATCATGTTTACGCCCAACTGGTTTCTTGCGCTGTTTACACGCGTTTTACCCTGGACGACGCTGGTGAGGGTATGGGATGTCTTTTTCTACGAGGGACCCACGTGGATGCTGCGGGTCGGGCTTGCCATTGTCCGCATCGTTCGCGAGCAGCTCATGAACCGATCCATCTGCCCGACAGCAGGCGAGATGCTGCAGCTTCTCCTCCATCCTCCTCCGCACAACTTGACGGTGGACAATGTGCTCAACTGCGCATTCAGCGTCAAGCTCAAGGATGGAGAGATGCGAAAGTTGAGCCGAACGGCGAGCAAGTTGGTTCGTGAGAAGAATTTTTTGAACCAGCCGGCGGATGCTAGAGGAAGAGCTAGCTCGAGAAGGCCCAGTGCGGCTCAGGGGAGCAATCGTAGTACCAGTGCTCCTGCTAGGAGATGAGGGACGTTCTTATTCTGTTGACTGCCTTGAGAGGCGGTTTATGAAATTTACACTCGTTTAGGTTTCTTCTTTTTGGACTGTATTTACGTGTGTGTGTGTGAGAGAGAGAGAGAGACAGAGAAGCTGGTCTTGGTATGTGAATGGAGATGGTGGGTTTGCCAAAGACACAGCATGAAGCAAATATAAGAGGTGAGATCGGGAAGTGTGTGCGTGCAAACGAGAGTAGACACAGTTGGCAAAAGGTGTTTTCCGGAAAATGCAAAAGCCGATTCGCTCAAAGCAGCGGAGCAGGTGCGAACAGACAGCGGAGTTGACAGCAGCCAAGTATTCAGAAATCCGCAGGTGTACTGAAACCTCTGACGCGTGCCAAATGCTCGAAATTATTCGCCGCAGGAGAGTGCACGAGATTTCATCATGATAAGTTAGTGTGGGAGCGTTGACGAGGTTTGTGCGTCTTGGAAATGGAGAAGGAGTCACTGTGAGTGGATTTGGTGGGATGTCCATCTATCTATCGTTCAAACATTGATACTCACGACTCATCTATTGGAGGTGTAGGTCTACTTTGCAAGACGGCCTTCTTGGACTACGACCTTTCTCCATCTATCGCTCTACTTTATGGAAAATAAAGTCTACCTGACGCCTTGGATGGGACATTGACAAAATGTCAGCCTCGACAAGATACACCGCCGTTTCGAGCGACGCTTCGGACGAGAATACGGGTGGATCCAACGCCAGTCCCTCTTCCAGATCGATGCACCAGCAGCAGCAGCAGCATGCCAAGCTCACCAACCTTTTCGCTCGCATCGGCGTGTATGGAGCTACCGTCTTTGTCCTCGTCTGTCTGGTGCTCTCGCTTCTCCCCGCCTCGTCGTCTTTAACCTCAGCCTCTCGAAATGCAAGCAAGGGTCTTTCACCAGAACGTCGTAGAGACAGAACCATGACCGAATCCACCTGTCGTTCCGAGTTCCCCCTCCTCTTCCCGCAACTGGAAGCAAACGTCGCCGCATGGAAGGATAAAGGTGGAATCAGCTATGCCGATCTCGACCAAGCCGCACGTACCAGTGCCACCAACTGGGGAATGGCGCGCGTCGTCATCCGCGATGGTCAACTGTACCTGCGTCAAGTTCGCGAAGGAGGAGAATCTCGCATCTCGGCGTTGCTCCATCTTCTAAACACCGCCATTACCACGCTGCCATCTTCCGCGGACCAAGCCTCGATAAGTTCCAACGGCACAGGAATCGAACTGGTACTCAGCGAAGCGGATAAAGACGCATCTGCCTCGAGCGACGCTATCTGGGTTTTGAGCAAGAAAATCTCGGAACCGGCTGCAAAGGGAACATGGTTGATGCCCGATTTTGGCTTTGCCGGATGGCCAGAGGCGGGGATTGCGTCGTTTGACGAGTTTCTTCATCTCGCAGCTCTGCAGGATCATCTGGTGCCCTGGCCGCAGAAGGGCGATAAGGTTCTTTGGAGAGGCTTGGCAAATGGATATCTGCCGCGTGTGGATCTGCTGGCCAAGTCGGATCCTAGCAAAGTGACGGGAGCCGAGAGGTGGGCAGATGTCAAACAGACCAGCTTCCACGACGTCGGGGCAGAGTTCCATCCGCTGATTCCCATGCATGAACATTGTCGGCATAAGTTCCTGATCCAGACCGAAGGCAACAGCTACTCCGGTAGGGGCAAATTCTTGTGGAGCTGCAGAAGCGTTACCGTAGCCCACAAGCTCGAATGGACGCAGCACTTCCATCCGGCACTGAACAGCGATCCCACCAGCAAAGAACAGAACTTCGTCGAACTCCCCGGCCCATTGTTCTCGGCGCTCGAAGAGACGACATTGGCGCTTCAAGCCTCGGCCCATATCCCCGCTAATCAGGATCTGCCACCCAACTACGCGAAAAGCTCCGGCGGACTCGGGATGAATCCTCCCCAACGAATCGCACAGAACGCAGTCGAACAGTTGCGACATCGATACCTGACACCGGCAGCTACCAACTGCTATTTGAGGGCGGCGCTGAAGAGCTATGCGCAGGTGTTGAAGGTAGATACGTGGCCAAGGGGAGAAGGAGAAAATGCGGCGGCGTGGGATGATGGTGGGGTAGGGATCCTTCCCAAGGGTGGACCGGGAGGTGGGGTAGCTCCTGGAGGTGGCAAGGGGAAAGATCTGTACAAGCTGGGTGTCAAGGGCGATATCGAGTATGGAGTATGGCGACTTAGTGGTAGCCCGGATTGGCCGCCCCATGCGTAACTTGGAGAGCTGGAGTTGCTGTTTTGCAAATGGACTTTATCTACTGCCTTTTGATCTCGTTTCATGGTCTTTGCTGTGACCGTCTGTGAGGGAGCCAAAGCAAAGCGTGAGACCATGTCATTTCTGGACGATCGCAATCAAACCTACACAGTCGCACTCATAGTGTACATGCTGTCAAAGAACATTCCTCGTTCCATTCTAAAGACACAACAAGCTCTGGTCTACATCAATCCAAGTCTCAAGTCTATACGCGATCTAGAGTCTAAGCCAGCTTGACCGTGGCGACATTCTTCCTGATGAACTCTACCATCTTTTCGTAACTCTCCACTTTTGCCTTTCCACCCGGCACATCCAGCACGCCCTCTGCCCTGACATCTGGGATCCTCGTCTCGTAGCTGTGTCCTACGCCCTTGGCAAAGTATAGAGCGTGCTTGTTGGAATCGTGCTGCACGAGCTTTTCCGCAAACTGCTTTGCCTCTTCACCCAAAGGGTCGTGTTCGCAAGCGATAATGTAGCATGGTACCTCGAAGCTGTCCAGAGGAGCCAGGGCTGGCGAGACACGGGGATCTTTTGCCATCTTCTGCTGGTATTCTGGATCCCATCCTAGATAAGCACCGAAGAAGAATTGCATGATTTGGTACGAGAGGGCCGACATGGGGATACCGGGAAGCTCGCCATTCTCGTTTGTCTTTTTCTCGATCAGAGGGATGCTGGCGTCGGTGGGAGGGTAGAGAGTGACGCAAGCTTTGATGGTGGAGTACTCTTCAGCTGTCAAGCCGAGCGACAAGGCGATAGAGCGAGAGGCGAGGTCCAGAGCAAAGTTGGCACCTGCCGAGTGGCCTTTTACGACGAGGTTTCCATCGAACCACGGCTGAGCAACCACCCATTTCACTGCTGCGACGACATCGTGGAGTCCTTCGGGAAAGGGTTCTCGGGAGCTTTGACATAGTCACCGTCGACAACGGTGGCGTTGGAGAGGGCTTCGACGAGCCAGCGGTTCGTATCGGCGTCGGCACCGAATCGGTCGACGACGTAACCGCTACCGTGCCAGTTGAGGACTACGGGGCGTGGGGTGGTAGGGGCAGGCCGGCGGGGTCGTAGATGTCGAGCTTTACATCGCGAGGGGCAGTAGGGGATGTAGAGGGAACGGTGGTGGACCAGTCCGGTTTGGCAGTTTGGGGATGGGTGATGCCTCCTGCTCGGACGAGTTTGAGGGCGGCGGTGACTTCGGAAGGGAAGGGTTGGTGGGGTTGGAAAGCAGCTGGAAGCCGGTTGACGCGTTGGCTTGGCTGGAGGCGAGGGACATTTTGATGCGGCTCTCTAGGAGATTTGGATTTCGATGTGGATGATGGTGGTGATGATGGTGGTAGTTGTGAGAGAGGAAGAAGGGTAAATTAAACACCACGCCGATCACACAGTATGACACTCATGCGTAAGACCGATTTGGCCGGTAGCATCCTTCTTGCACACGGACGAACGGCTAAACCAGACTCACGATGCTTTTCGGGCCGATGACATTACCTCTTGCTCCTGACTCTTTACAAGCAAGAGGAAGAAGAAGAGAGAAGAAGCCAAGTTGGGCCTGTGTTGTCGGTGTCAAGAATGGCCGATGCAAGCCGGTCCGAGAGCGTGGGGGCCCAATTTTCTCGAAAAGACCCCATTTGTTAGGTCGAACAATGTGTTGAACTTGGGCCAGAAATGGCGCGCTCAAACCAACACCTTTTTCTGCAGAAGAGACGCGCTGCGTGAACTCTCCACACTCTACGCGAAAAGTCCACTTCTTTTGGCTGAGTTGGGACCCTGAAGTTGCACTTTCTTCTTCCTCCTCCTCATCCTTCTCCTTCATCGAGCTTCTCAGCATCCGAGATCACGCTGGCTTATCACCAGCCTCACAACAATCATGCCCAAGGCTTACTTTGTCAACAAGCGCGAGGCTGCTCGCGCCTTCAACTCCGATGACGATGACGACGACGATGACGAGCTCGAGCAGCTCGATCTGGAAGCCACCTATCAAAAGGACATGGTGCTGTTTTGCATCGACGCCGGCCCATCCATGCATCGCATCGACCCTTCTACAAACACCTCTCCGCTCTTCTCTGCCCTCAAGGCAGCTGCATCGCTCATGCAGAAGAAGCTCATCTCTTCTCCCCACGATCACGTCGGTGTCCTCATCTTCAACTGTGCCGAGACCCTCTTCCACTCCGCCAAACCGGGAGAATACTACAAGGGCAGCTACGAGCTCCAGCCTGTGCGACAGGTCAACGTTCCCGACACGTACAATCTCAAGGCACTTCTTCATGAGGCGGAACACGATCCGAAGCATCTTGAAGAGGTACTGCCGCCCGCGGAGAAGCAGATGAGGATCGACTGGGCGCTAGCCAACGCAGGCGTCGCCATGGTCGCAGCGGCAAACGCAGGTAGCAAAAGAGTCTTCTGGATTAGTGACAATGATGACCCGCATCCGATGAGTGTCGACCCCAAGGCGACCAAGGCGAGGAGGGCGTGTCTGGACAAGATGAACGAGTTTCGCAAGATCGGCGTGAGGATCGAGCCGTTCTTCATCAACCCGGGCAACGCGACAGGGGCTTCGCAGGCCTCGGGAAGCCAACTTACACGTGGATTCGAGATCAACAAGTTCTACGCCGACATCTTTGCACATTACGATGACGATCGCGACGAAGATGACGAGGAGAGTGTCTATCCTCGACGTTTGCCGAAAGGCTTTGGCTCGACAGCAGAGGAGCAGCTGCGGGCCAGGAAGTCAAACGTAGCCTCTGGGACTCGGCGGTACGCTTTCAGGAGCTCGAGGATGATATCGCTACGAGGGAGACACCCAAGAGGGTGGTCTTCAACATTCGATTTGAGCTCGCTGCTCTCGATCCTCCCTCGACTCCAGCTGAAGGAGAAGGCGGCGAACAGGACGAGAGGCTGCCACAAGCTCGTACCCGCGGCCGCAAATGGCAGATTGGCGTCAAGGGATACAGCCTCGTCTCCAAGACGACCAAGGGCAACCCGGTCAAAGTCATCGTAGACGACGAGTGTGGAGAGCTCAAAGAGGTGGTCACCCATCAGCACTACGTTGATGCCAACACGGGCAAGCCCCTTTCGAAAGAGCAAGTGATTCCGGCGTTTCAATTTGGCACATCTTCGAGCCTGCGCGGCCAGGTGACATTCACTCCGCAAGAGCTGAGAAGCATCAAGACGTTTGGCATGCTGCCCTGTCTCAAGCTCATCGGATTCAGAGACAAGGATGAGCTGCTCAAGTTTGAATGGAACGTCAAGCATGCCTACTTTATCTATCCTTCGGATGTCGAGTGGAAGGGAAGCCGCAAGACATTTACCGCGTTGCTCCGATCGATGGTGACGAAGAACAAGGTGGGGTTGGGGCTGTTTATGCCGAGGCAGAATGTGGTACCGGTGTTCGTGGCTATAGTGCCGCAAGAGGAGGAGCTGAGTGAAGATGGACAACAAGTGACCGCACCTGGGATGCACGTTATCACGCTTCCCTATGCAGACGATGTCCGCGATATTCCTACCAACCTGCTCCACACGGAAGACGCCAACGACGACCAAGTCGATAAAGCGATCGCGTTCATCGAGCGCTACCAGAAGAAGCAACCGTTCAACCCGGACCACTATCCGAACCCTGCTCTCAACCATCACTACGAAGTGCTCATGGCGACAGCCTTCCAAGAAGCCCTCCCTTCTGCACCTACCGACCTCACCATTCCGCAATACTCGACCATCAAAAAGCGCACAGCACACCTGATCGAGGAATGGCACAGCGCCATCAACGACGATCCGCGTCTCGCTATGGTCTCTGCGGCGAGCAGCAACAAGGTGGCGAGAACAAGTACAAACGTGAGGAAGACCACGTTTGAGGACGATACAGAGATCATGGGACTCTGGGAGAAGGGCAAGTTGAGCGCGTATACCGTTGAAGAGCTGAAGGGCGTATGCGATTTCTACCGGTTGGATAAGAAGGGAAAGAAGGCGGATCTGCTGGTGAGGATCGATGGACACATCCGCAAGCAGAGAAAGGCGTAGCCTGACACACACTCGACTAAATTTATGTCACGCTATGATTAAGCTATACCCGAATCAATCGATTTTTGTCCGTGTTCTGACGTTACTTCTGGACAATGGTGGTGGGTGTGAAAGCGAACACGGTGCCTCTCTGAGTCAAGGGGTAAAATTACCGTAAAGTACGCTGAGAGTAAGGTTGGGGAGTGTTCTTGGCTCTTCGGGTGTGTGTCACGCCAAGCAAGCGGGTGTGTGTGTGTGTGTGTCGGAAATCCGGGATCCGAACTTGTAAAAGTCAGTTCGGGATCTGAAAGCAGCTGTACGATCAAGGTAAGCGAAGTGTCAGAACAGGCCAGAGAGTGTGGAGTGAGAAAGTGCGCGGTTATGTGGGGAGCACCGGCAAAGTGAATTGTGTTGCTTGCCGATTCCGGATTCACGCCTAACCGCGGTGTGTGGGCTTTGCGCTGCATGCCTTACTTGTTTCATGGTGCACAGTTGCACATTGCTGTGTGGTTTGCCAAGAGGCGAGGTCCAACGTAACGTCTCATCTCGTTGAGGGTTTCTTTGACCTTCACCACCACCACCACCACCACCACCACATCTACCACATTCATCGAGCGATCCACTCCTTCTTGCCCCACCTGTAGCAAATCGCCATCAAAGACCGCAGCTGAAAAAACGAAAGGAACCGCAAAAATGGCTGACGAAGACACCTCTCGACCAGCTGTGATTCTTGCCGCCGCCGACCCTGCGGCCATCTTCAAGCCGGACATCTTCAAAGGCAAAGTGCTCTTCTGCACTGGAGGTGGATCCGGAATCTGCTACGAGATGACCAAGACCATCATGTCTTTTGGAGCCAATGCGGCCATCTTGGGACGCAAAGCAGACCGATTGGAGCGAGCTTCCAAGGAGCTTTCGTCTGCTACTGGACAACAGTGTCTGCCCTGCCCTGCAGATGTACGAGAGCCGGAACAGCTCAAGGAGGCGGCTCGAAAGACGATTGAGAAATTCGGACGCATCGACTTTGTCATTGCTGGATCGGCTGCAAACTGGCTAGCTGGAATCGAGTCGAACACCGAGAAGGGATTCAAGACTGTCATTGACATTGACCTGGTCGGATCGTACAACACTGTCAAAGCCACGTTGGAGGAAGTTACCAAGAACAAAGGTAGCTACATCTTTATCAGTGCTACTTTGCACTACTTTGGACTGCCGTATCAGAGCCACGCCAGTGCGGCCAAAGCCGGTGTTGACGCCTTGAGCAGGGTCCTCGCTGTAGAAATGGGACCGCTGGGAGTCAGATCCAACGTGATCGCACCTGGACCCATCGCCGATACGGAAGGAATGGACAGACTCGCACCCCAAGGTGCCGGCGAAGCCATAGCTGAAAGTGTACCCATGCAGAGGATGGGTAAGAAGACCGACATTGCCGCTGCCGGCGTCTTCCTCTTCAGCGACGCCGCTACATTTGTCACGGGAACTCAGATAGTGGTAGACGGTGGTGCTTGGCATGTACAGGGTCCTATGCTGCCTTACCCGACGACCAGTTTGGACCCCAAGAGTCTCAGTTCGCTCGTCACTGGCAGCAGGCTCTAGATGTACTCCTTCAAGTGATAGGTGGATATACACATGTGGTTGCGAATGCTGTTTCCGGGTAATGCTATGGTTTCGGATCAAGACAAGAGCCATAGGTTTGTGGTGATTCTGGTGTGTGGAGCTGTGAAGCGATAGCAAGCGAGCTAAAGCGATTGTGTGTAAGCCGCTTTGGACAGAGGACGGCACGTCCGGCAACAGTCCATACCCGACTATGTGATTTTTTCAAAATACCTGTGTAAGACTTCACTCTGTGCACACGACTATTCCATCACCCGATCCCGATCCTTTATCTTGCTAAATAGATTCGACGCTAGAGACTGCGCACGTGTCTGACTTCGGCCGAACTCAACAAGTTCAGGTCAACTTCGGTGCCGAAATCGCCACCACACCAAAATTCAACTTTGGCTGAAATGCGACTTTTGGCCTTGCTGGGCCTCAATCTCAAATTTCAGCCTGTGAAGCGCACAATCTCGAATTGCACCGAACCAAATTTCGCAACAGCACACCGCATACCGCACAACCCAGAATCGGCAAGAGAGACAGAGCGGCAGAAGCGCAGCACGCCCCGTCGAAGCCATCACAGATTCCACTCTCGTCACGATTCACTACCATCTTACCGTCACCTCACCGTAATATTTTCGTCAAGATGCCATCGCAAAAGACTTTCCGCACCAAGGTCAAGCTTGCTAAGGCCCAGAAGCAGAACCGGTACGTATCCTCTCGACCAGTGTATGGCAACCAATTGCAGCAATAAACGGAAAGCGAAACGTATTGGTACTGGCGAGGATGTATGAAGAATACAACGATAGGATATGATGATGGACATGGTCGACGTGGACGAGAGTGCTGGACGCGATGATGTGATATGGAGAGTCAGTGGTGGTGTTGGAAGATATACATGTGTGGACCAGAGCAGGTGGACACGGCAGCATTTGGTCAAAGTAAAGCATACACAGCATCATATTAGCAGAAAGCAACATCGAAGTAGCAGCCAAGTCCACCATTTCGACATCAGCATCAGCAGATTTGACGTCGTATCCATTGGACGCAACGCCTCCTCAGCATCATACGCGTATCACAACCCAACCACATATCCACACTCCGATACTACAGATAGTGTGGCCACTTCCTTACGACGAAGCAGAGCAGCACCTTCACATTACATCAAAGCATGTCCGGCCCTCCAGCACATCAACCTCGCACCGCCACGACTACCCTCTCGACAAATGCAAGGACGGACATGTTGGCATGGATCATGTCAATGTTCCACTCACAGTCGGGATGCGCAATGTGCAGCCGTGCCGCATCCGCCCGCCATATCGACATCGTCAGATTGGGAGCACATCTCTCGCACAGCATTCAGATCAGCAACCACTTCCAACACTCGGCAGCTGGCTTCGTCTTCTCTGCTTTCCAAGATCACTCATCACGCAAATGCCCCACCAGCCAAGCATTTCTTTTCTGCGATTTTCTCGAATTCGCTGTGACGGCCATCTACACCGTTTCCTCGACCAACATCATCGAACCAAGATCGCACTTGGATCGACAAATTCACAGTGCGAAAGAGAATCTGCTCAGGTGCGGTGCAGCTTTCCATGCTAGCGCCATAAACTTTGGACGCCAGATGTGCCTAGACACTGCCTCACCGACTATTTCGCCCCTTCCGCGGACCGTTACACCACCGCCTTCTGCTGCTACTGCTGCCGGTTTCCGCTTTCGCTATACCTGCTGCTACTTTGCCTCGACTCTTGCTCCTGTTATCGCCGTGATTGCTATTGCTATACGGTTGCTGCTGCTGCGACTTTCCCCGCCGCGATTGTTGTTCGCTGTTGCTGTTGTCCGGCTCGCACAAGCTCTTAAGAAAGCACCAATACTGACAACATCTGTTCTCCCTATCCTTTCCACACTCGGCAATTGTTAACAGACCCATCCCTAACTGGTTCCGCATGAAGGCAGACAACAAGATCCAGTACAACGCCAAGCGTCGTCACTGGCGCCGAACCAAGCTCAACATCTAAGAATCTTTCCCACTCACACCAGCCTCTCTTCCCTCCTCCACTTACGACGGAGAGAGGTATGGTTTCTTTTACGATGTTGAACCCTTAAACCACGGCCGTCAAATATCCCACCACTTCTCTTCAGGGATTCTTCAAAAATTCCACACACATCTTCACGCCCCTCACCTCGACAAAAGGGCCTGTATTACCATCCACAACTTCCAACCAAAAATTATCATCCCCACGTCTCTCGTAGAAAAAGATGAAGAAAATCTCTCTCTCTCTCTTCTCTAAGAAAGTCGCTGGTTTTTTAGCCCCAGATCCCCTCCCCTTTAGACTTGGATCAGATTGAGATTTTGCCAGTGAGAAAACTAATGGGTTGGTTACCGGTGGATCCATGGACAGGACATTGTTGTCGTGGCTTTTGAAGACCTCCCCGGCTGGTTGTGAAAACGTTTGTTGTGGTTCCCAAACCCGCGGTTCATGGTTGGGAACATTGCAAACTCCCAAGCTATTTAACGCTTCCGTCACAAGTGGATTTTGGAGTCCTAAAAGCGTGAAGTTAAAAAGATTAAACGAGGCCTACAAGAGCGAGTCTGACTACAAGTGTTGATATGTTGAAACGGATTGTTCTACGATGTCAAAAAGTTTAGGTGGAGAGCGAGCCATCGAATCGCTGCAAGATCCAAGCGTCGGTACCGCCGCGTTTGGTTCTTTCGCTGGTGGCGATGCGAATATCACCTCGGTAGAATCCACGTTTGATGGCCTTGCTGTCGTCGTGTGGGGCAGCAAAGCCGTGTGCTCTGTAGAGCGTCAGAGCGTGAATGTTGGATGGGTGGACTTCGAGGTATGTCCTCGTGAGGAATTTCCCGCTTGCGGGACTAGGGTCTTTGAGCTGCGAGAGGGAGAAGTTGCATCCGAGACCCCGCAGTAAGGGGGATCTGGTGGCGAGCTCGGTGGTGCAACTACCGCCGGGGACGGGGGGAAAAGCAGCTTCGTCGATATACTTGGGCGACAGAGGTGCAAGAGTAGGCAAAGCCCCGGGAATCTTGGATCGCATTCGAAGCGCCATAATTCTCGCCTTTGCCATACATTCTCCGTGCAGTGCAGACAAGAGTTTGGCACCCAATCCTTGCCCCCGCTCTTCGGGAGCTGTGGCAAGCGTCAGTAGATGAATGTCGATGACGCTGGTCGCCTCTTCCTCTGCAGCCGCCTTCTTGGGTGCAGTGAAGAAGAGCGAATCTTCGCTGGGTGCGCTGACCACGCTCAGCTGGGCAGAGACTACACCCAGGATGGTCTCGGATTCGGCAGCTCTCGTGTCGGAACTTCGCGGAGGCGGGATCGAGAGCACTTTCTTGAACGGTGCAGAGGAGGTGTCGGTTGGACCGGGCAATTCGTGCTGTTTGGTGTGGGGTCCAGTGGGGATGCCCCGTTCAGCAAAGATGTCGGAAAAGACAGAGGTCGCGGGAGTGTTGTTGATCCGACCGTCGTGGGCGCGGGGGCTGATCATGCGGGTGTGCGGGGCTGTGGGTAGGCCTGTACCGCCCCCTCGGGAAACAGAGAACAGAGATGGGCCAGGGGACGACGAGAGACTGCTCACATCTGCCGAAGACTCGGCATCGGCAACAACTTGGGCTGTTGCAAGATGCAGAGACTCCAACCCATCGATGCTGGGCAAGGATGCCGGCGAGGCGGCACCCGAAGATGCCGAGCGCGGCGAGACAGGGACGTCGACATTGCGAGTGATGGCCAGATCGGGAAGCGGAGCAGCGGGCTCAGGAATCGGTTTGGCCACGGCGACTAGGCAGACATGGCGATCGTCGACCAGGAGTCGGAGGAGGAACGAGGCTGTTGAGGCGTAGGTCTCGCCGTGGTCGGGAGACTGTGGCAGCAGCAGCAGCAGCAGCAGTACAGTACAAAGTGAAGGGTGAGGGAGATTGGCGGTCAGTGTCTGTGCAAACTTGCGAGCGGATCGACGTATCAGGGCATCGCATCGGGTCGATCCAGCGATTCAGACGATCATGAGGAGTTGTTTTCGGCGATCCCAAAGCATCCTGCTACTGCTAGGAAGAACACCGAGATGTTGTCCAGCTTCGTCCCCCGCGATTGGAGCGTATCAACGTGGCGGCAAGGAGATCTCGTCCTGCGCATGCTCGAAGTCCGATGCTACGATGTGCATCCCATAAGATGCGGGGTAGCCTTCACGACCAAAGCCGACATCCAGAGACGGGATGGTGGGGAAGGATGACCGGCGACCTCCACCAGGTGAGATTGCCGAAGCTCCCTTTCCCGAGAGACGCAGTGAGCAAGGCTGCCGCGAAATCGGCCATCTCACAGAGTGTGAGAGAGGTCGACAGTGTCAACCTCTGCGCTTGCCCAAGTGTGAAGAGGACAGGCGCTCGGTGCAAGCTCGCAATACTCGAAGGCATGTCCACGGTGCATCTTCGGACCGCGGTCCCGATGTGAGTGAAGTTGCGGCAATCCAAAATTAGGCTGTGACACTTGGAGGAAAAGTGAGCGACAAACGTGGCAAGCGAAAATGGAAAACCCTGCGTGGATTTTTTTTTTTTTTTTTTTTTTTTTTTTTTTTTTTTTTGGTTCTCTCTTGCGCGATGAGGAGATCAAAAGCTGATAAGCCTCACCTCGCCAAGAAAGTGACGGTGGTCGAGCAAGCGAAAAAAGCTCTTTGCCCTTGTCTCAACAAGTCTCGCCGAGATTACAACGAGGATCCAGCGAAGGCCGACTCGTAGTTGCTGAGCTGCCACGTTGTCATTGTCACCCTGTATCGATGATGGCCGTCAAGTCGGTGTCACCGCTCTTGCTCGGTCAACTTGAACACTGGGTGGGATAGGCGAGCAAATGACCGCCTTCTGCTCCAGCCCGTTGTTTCGGCTCCCCTTTTCAGCCCATTGTTTCCCTCGACATCGAGGTGATAAGGCTACAAAGCTTGCGCTAATCGAAGCGTTTGGTTTCGATAAGGCGAGGCTCTGGACGAAAGAAGGCGTGTGCGTGTTGTACGTGAAAACAAATGAAGAAAAGAGAGGTGGAAGAGTGGGCGGATGGGGATAGACTTCGACTTCGGCTTCGGCTTTAGCGAGGCATGCCATGCAGGGCTGAGCCTATTCTTTTTTCGGGCCTGCCTCTAACGCAGTTCAAGCTTGTCGGCTTCTGCTTGCTTCCCAACAAGACTGACCATGCGCTTCGCTGTTTTGCCCTCGCTGTTGCTGTTCGCCGACCCCGGTACTGTACCCTGCCTGATCTCGCAAATGAGATCAGCCGGCGATACGGACCGATTGACTAGCGACTGAACCCACCGTCCCGCAAAGAGTGCATGATCAGAGCTGCACTCGGCAATCTTGACCCTGAACATTGGCTGGACAGGGGTAGACCCACCGGGCGCCGACGATGCACAACGCATTGGACGTTGCCGGTAGATCTTTTTATGATAAGATCTCTTCCGCCTCCTCTCCTCTTCAATTTTGTTTTCAACACTTGGAAAATTTTTCTACATGTTTCATGCAGGAAGCAGCGTATGCATAATGTGTGCATGTCCAAAAGATGATTGTGCCAAGAAAGGGAGCAAGTTTTTGCGAACAAGTGGCAACGGACCGAGAGGGAAAAAGAAACGGAAGCGTTTGGACCAAGGCGTCGCCGGTACTGGCAATTCAGGTCATTGTGGTGGCAAAGCCTCCGAACAGCGGGCGCGGTGGTGCTGGTAAGGCAGGCGAGCAGCTGCAAGACGATGGCCAAGCCGCTCGTCCGCAGCAGTCGTAGCCTCTGCCCTGATCGAATGCAGCGATGCTGTCATGACTGAGCTGGTATGGCAGCGTAGTGGCACTAGGGCTGCCTTGGGTGGTGGTCTCAACGGGTGAAGAGTAGGGGCATGATGAGAGCGCGAGCGACGCCAGTTGATTACTTACTCTGTCTGAATCGCCGTGGAAGGCGTGCAAATCGCGGACCTGTTCGAGGTCGCCACGTCGAAGCGGACGCACTTCGATGCGTGCATCCAGTGCCGCAGCCCGTGCGGCTGGGTCGATCTGTTTGGCGCTTGAAGGAGCCAGGAGCATGGAAGCGGGAGGCATCGAGACCTCATTGGGATCATGCACCTTGACTTGGTCAAAGGGAGCCGTGTAAGAAGCAGAGGGGTCGAATTGAAGCCCAAAGTCGAGGTCGTGTGGTGTTTCACCCTCGACCAGGCTGACAGACGATGCGTTCGAGACGGGTCGATGCGGCATGGTAGACCCAGTGGCCGTGTTGTCACCGACTTGCTGGAATGGGTATAGTTGTCGCACTGCCTCAGAGGCATCAGGCGCCAAAGCAGCCTCCTCTTCGTCCGAAAGAATGTCCTCGCCATAGGGTACGTAGCTTGGTCTCCTCTCCTCAATCTCGAGGTTGCGTCGAACACCTTCAAGACGAGAAGCGAGGTAAGCGGCATCTGGCGCGTGGCTCATAAGCCTTTCGTCACGCAGCGCCTCGAGCTCCTGTTCTACAGCGTGGACGGTCTTGCCCTTCCATTGCCGTCCGCCAAAGGAGAGGCCATCCGCCTCTTCATCGCTGCTGCTGTCCATGACAGTATTTGCTGTAAGGTTGTTGGAGTGAAGTCCAGACTGTGCACCCAAGGCTGTGCTGGTGTGATCACCGACACCTCGGTATGTTGAGGGCTGTGCTGCTGTCTTGGCTTTGCCGTAAACTGGCATGGGGGCAAACGAGGCGCGCACATCAAAATCGGGGGCATCCGAGCTGGCGCGCGAAGAGCCGCCACTGGACGAGCTTTCTGCTTCATCTTCAGAAAGCCCTGGCGAGCCTACTTGGAAGGTGGCACGACGCTTCCTGCGCTGTGGGAGCTTGACTTTCTGGCCAAGGTAGCCAAAGCCATGTGTGGAGGCGACCGGCTGCTCAGAGAAGGTGCTGGACGAAGACAGGTCTGATGAGTAACTTTCTCGGCTCTGCTGGGCGGTGGCTCCTCGATGACGCGAGCGACGGGAGCAGGATCGACTTCAGGAGCCATGGTGAGCCAGCCGGTGAAGCGAGGGCGCGAGGGTCCTGCCATCTGCTCCTGCAATGTCGACTCGGATTCGTATGACATGATTGTTTGTGCGGAAGAGAGACGTATGCGAGTTGCTATGTGTCCAAAAAGTTGCGGTGGCTGCACGATGCGCTTATAGGCAGATGCGGGGATGAAAGCTAAGCTGTTCCGCTTGACTGAACGCTATTTGAGGTCAGAGAGGGAGAGATAGAGAGATGGGACGTTTTGGAGTAGGTTCACAATAACACCATGATGAGGAGCTTAGATCGTGGAAGCGTTGGAGTGTTGGGATGTTGAAGAGCGCAGTAGCAGTTAAAGTTGGTGGAGCTCCGTGTTGGGAAGGAAGCGCGCGATAAGACTACGCCGCACCGTGCTACTTTAAGATTGAGCGTATGCCAAGATTCCAAGAGGCGTGGGAATGTCGATTTTGATGAGAGCGTGATCAGTCTGGTACCGAGTCGCTTTCTGCTACGCAATCGGTTGTTGTCCGATCGATTGTGCTGATGACAACAGAGTCGAGTTGCGCCAAGGAAATCGGACGTGACAGTGTGAGATGAGGTAGTAAGGATTGACTGGAGGGGCTACGAGCAAAGGAGGCGTCGAAAGGGATGTGATGATGGTGGTGAGGATGTGATTGTTTGAAGAAGGAGCTGAGTCCAGGATTGTGTGTGGAGCAGCGAAGGATGGACCGGATGCTTATCGGCAGAATACAGGTGTACACAGCAGAGAGAGAGGGAGGGAGAGGAGCGTGGAAGCGGCGCGGCGTCAGCAGGTGTTGCAGCAGTGAATTGCGATTGCAAAGCGGGGGAGCGGGACAGGACCGGAGCCTGTCCTTTCGCATTTTCGCATTTCAACACACATGCTGGGCCCTTGATTTTCGGCAAATGCGTTTTTAGCTGTCGTTGAGTCTGAAAAACGTGTTGCGCCAAGAGACAGGCAGGGAGAGGGAAAGCGCTTTCAAAATACTCCTACTCACACGCATTTCGCGCAATTTCTGCAACTGGGTCGAGTGTGTAGGTGCCTCGATTTCTTTAACTTTGTTTGTGGAGTGAGGAAAAAAAAATGGAAAGCGAGAGCAGAATCGCGCCGAGCAGAAGCCGGATCTACCGAAACAACGAGAGGAAGAATCGCAATCCTCGATAGAAAGTTCGCAAAAGCGCAGGGATACGTCTCAAGTCGTCAGTCGTCAGTCGCGCTTCTTCCCTAGCTATATTGCTGCAGAAAGTCCAAAGATCAATCCTTTTGTCACAAAGAAGCTGTGTGTCAAAGCTATCCGGCTCGTTGCCGCTTTGGATGCCGCGCGGAAAGCCATGCCCAGGTGGATCACAGAATGCGATGGGCCCGACTGACGCAGCTTCGCTTCCAATCACACTTGAAAGCATCAAGCCATCAAAAGAAGGATTTTGTTGGTACTTCCATGTCGGCTGATCCGTTATCAGTGTAGCAGCTCCAGGTGCAAGAAAAGAAAAGAAGCCGGATCAGCAGCAAGCGGCTTTGAGCTCAACGGACGTACCGGTCTTCGAGTTCTGCAGCGGAGAGACTTCGGACACGGCGGCTTGCTCTTGCCTCTGTCTTTTGAAAAGAAGGTGAAAAAAGACAAAGTTCAACCTCGCAATCTTTCCAGGCAAGCTGCAATCTAACAAAGTGAAATAGCCCCGCAGGAAAAAAAGAAGAACTGCAGCACCTAGGATTCCCGCGTGGTCCCCCACCGCAGTACTGACTAGGCGATACCTTGCTTAACTTCGCAGATCGGACGGGATGCGGTGCTTTCAAGGTTCTATGGCCGCAGATATGAGAATTGGCAGAACAGGCCAATCTATATTGCTTATTTTAGGTCTCCAATAAGACTTGCGAGTTTTCGTAGAGCTGTCGGACGGCAATAAGATTAGCGAATGATCAAGAGAACATGCATGACTAGATTTCCATAACATGACTAAGCCGTAGCATTAGAAGCCAGAGCATAAGAAGCCGTAGCATAAGAAGGACGGTGTGAAAGATGACATGGTCGAACAAAGACACCCCCTTTCCGCTGGAGAGCGATCACAAAACGTGACCTCCAAAGGTCTTATTTGTCTGAGAGGAGCCCACGCTGTTGCCACCTGCCATTGCAACACCTGCACTCCAATTCTGGCTGCTGCCGTAATCAGAGCCGGCCTGAGATCCCGTCGCATCAGCTCCGCCGGACAATGACGATGCATCGGTCGAGTTGGACTGGCTCTCGCCGTCGCTCCTCATGGTGCACCCGCCCGTGTCGCTCTTGTGGTGGCGATTGAGCGCATCCAGGCGCGCAAACGTCTTTCCACACTGCTCGCACGTATGTGGCTTGATGTTAAGATGCAGATTCTGGTGTCGCTTGCAGTCGTGCGAGCGCGCGAAGCTCTTATCGCACCCAGGCCAGTCGCACTTGTACGGTCGCTCATCTGCATGCGAACGCAGGTGACCGCGGAGGTTGTACTGTCGGGTAAAGGTCGATCCACATCCCGGAATGGGGCAGGCGAAGAGCGCTTCAGACTTGCGCCGTGATGCCGACGCCGCCTGCGTTGCTTGGCTGGTCACTACAGGTACCGGCGGTGCCAACATCGACTGCGAGCTGGTCCCTGAAGCCACACTCGAGGCCGACGGCGAAGGTGCAGCACCGTCCATACCCATGCCTGCCATCGAGCCAAATGCATCCGATGGGTATTGAACAAGGTTGCCCGCAGCGTCATAAATGAGGCCACCTCCCATCTGCGGCAGTGGCGATGCAGACCCTGCACTGCTGTTCGAAGTGTTCGAGCCAAACGAGTAGTGTCGATCGTGACCGGTGCGGTAGGGATGAACTCGTGCGGATCCAGACATGGTGTGATGATGACTACCGGTAGCAGCATTGTTCGAGGACACGGAGCGACCAGTTGACGGCGGAGCCAGTCCGCCGTTGGGCGCCGTGATCTGCGCAAGAAAATCTTCGTCGGCGCCTTGGTACATGCGGCTTCTCGACAAATCCTCCGAGTGAGCCAACCTGCGGTGTCCAGCAGACGAGCTCTGCCGCGCGCTGTTGGACCTTCGCAGCTTTGGCCCTCCCGCCGCACCGTCTGCAGAACCATGCTGTGTGCCATCGCCGGGGAAGCGCCAGCCCGGGTTGAACTCATTTGATCCTGCTCCTGCAGGCTGTGAGGAGAAGTCGACGGCTCCCATGATGTTTGTCTGACCGTTGAGCTGGAACACAGGCGGCATCATCTGCTGCTGTTGCGATTGCGATTGTTGCTGCTGTGCGAAGTGCTGCTGCTGTTGCTGGAACTGGAGCTGTTGCTGTTGCAAGCTCGAGAGCAAGGCATGGTTGTTGCCGAACGCGTGCGACATGTCGACGGAAATCTGCGAGTTGTTGAGAAGCGAGGGATCCATGGTTGCCAGCTGCGATGGATCGATCTGCAGCGAAGAATCAGTCAACCCTGTGGAATCGCCCTTGAACGAAGACCAATCCTGTCCCAGACCACTTCCTTGTGCCTTTCACCAGCTTGATCAGTGGCAGCAAACGACCAGTCGAAGGCAGTCCCGTCGCCTCCCGCATTGCCAGCAACGACAGGAGACCGGGGTCCAACGTCCGAGTTGGCGCGCTTTCGGAACGAGGCGAGTGTCGGGGATTCGGTCTTGCCATTGGATTGGAAGCCCATGTCGACATCTAGCCTCAAAAACTGCCGGATCTTGTCGTACGAATCTTGTCGCTTGGCCTGGCTCGACCACTGACCAGGAGCGTGGACGGCCGGATTGCGTTGCGGGTTTCCAGCCAGTGTCGAAATCATCTGTGTCGGCTCGGCTGTGTAGCCTTCGGGACAAGGCGGCCGCTCGCGGAGTGAGAACGGAAGACATCCTGGCCGGAAGACGGCAGTAACGACGAGGTAGCGAGTTGAGACTCAACAGTAGACCCGGAAGCATCAGCATAGCTGAAAGGTTCGTTGTGTATTGTCGTCGACGGGTCGGATGGCAGCCAGTTGTTCGAGGTGCCAGCTTGGGTCGAAGGCGCATGGATACCGGAGGAAGTGCCCTGAGAGGAGGCAGCGAGCTGTGCAAGAATGTCTTGAAACCCGCCAGCTTGTCCGTTGGCACCCATCGCTCTCGGCGTGGAGGGAGAAGGGGCCATGACATTGATATCGGCATGTTTGCATCAGCGTTGGTGGCGACAGGGGTATAATCCATCGAGGCACTGGAGACGGATAGCGTAGGGATTCCTAATGTGAGCTGAGGCGTGCTTGAGGCGCTTTGACCGCCATACGGTTGGGTGGACATCGAGCCAAACGGCGCAGAGGCAGAGGCATCGCTGGTTGAGCGGCACTTGACTGAGGGTAAGCAGGGGACCCGGCGTAATCAGACGATTCATCGAAAGTGGGCGGATACCGCTGATCTTCGTCGAGTCTGATCTGACCGATTTGACCAACGGTCTGTGAGAGGGTAGGGTCTGAATGAAACCTTGTGCGAAGCAGGGTGGACTGGCGGCTTCTGAGCTGTGAGATCCGATCCGGTGGTGAGAGGCGGCTGGCGACACGGCACCAAGATGTGGGCTCGATAGCGGACTTGGGTTGACGGCATTGTCACGGAAGGCATTAGGTGCGCCTAGTTGCATTCCAGAGGCGGCCGAGCCGGCCTGGGACCCGAAAGCGGGTGCGGCGCTCAGCAAGCTGCTTTGCGATGGTGCGCTGTAGCCATCAGCGGAGGAAGGGTCGTAAAAGGCGGCATGTTGGGCGTTATCCGCAGGAGCCGAGGCGTTGGGATGATTTGGAGCGTGGGAGCCAGGGTTCTGCATGTCGACGCGAGTGTCGGGGACCGCGTCGACAAAGCGAGCCCCAGTGGCAGGAGAGTCGCGATTCGCTTGTTCGAAAGGGCTCTGCTTGGGATGGCTGCGAGCTAGTAGGTCGAATGGGTTGAGCTCGGTGGAAAGGACCTTTTCGATGCGTTCCAGGTAGTCGAGGCGTCGAGAGGAGAGCTCGGACTGGGCTTGGTGGTCAGCAAGCGTCTCGGTGGGCGAGGCGAGTGGAGCGGCTTTGTTGAATCTAAGCGGTGATGGGGTAGGATCAATGATAAACTCGAAGAGGGTGGAGGTATCGGAGCCTGGTGTGAGTGGACTCGGGGCCTCGTTCTGAAGATTCAAGAAGAAGTAGGAGTTTTGTGCAGATGAAGACATGAAGGTCAGCTTTTTGTCGGATTGTCTGATCGGTTTGATCCGACTAGAGGTGGAAGGGAGGTTGGTGTTTAGGGAAAGGATGCCGACGTCGACGGATGATCAGGATGGGCGGAACCGGACTATGGAGTGCAAGAGCCAGGATGGTAGAGATGTCGATGCAAGTGTTGATTGGTGTATGTGATGCTCGCATCTGCGAATCGGCGAGATTGGCTTTCCGAGTCGAATCTGATACGCTTTGCGGAGAGATGCTTGACAACAGCAGGCTGTCAAGGCAACCGTTCGGACAGAGTCGAGGTAACGTTGGATGAGGCTATGCTGAGATTGACGCGGTGGGCAGAGTAGCGATTGACCTGAGAGGATCGGACTCGGAAAGATGCAGAGGCGAAGAAGCGAGGAAAGAATGCACAGAGGCTCGTGTTGACAAGCACGAAAATGGCGCTGACTCGAGGCGGAACCCCACAGTGCGAGGCTGAGTGTAGAAAGAATTGACGAGGAGGGAGGGCGCTAGTGTGGGAGTAGGGCGATGCTTTACGGATGCTGGGCGGAATGTGCCAGAGCGGTGTACGGTAGCACAAACGCTACAAGGCGTGCTGGACCGGGTCGAGGCAGCGGAAAGGGCGGATAAGAGAGGATGGTGCGAGAGGCAGGACTTACAGTGAGTGGCGAGAGCACTACTGTAGAAGGCGATGCAGAACAAACAATAGGCGAGGCGTGGACAGGAGATCGTTTGCGATGCAGTTGCAATGAAAAAAAAGAGGGTAATGGTCTTAGGGATGGGAGATGTGGCTGTGTCAAGCCATGTGGCGATCTGACTTGGAAAGCGAGGCAGCTCGGATCGACGTTGTTGCAGCCGACTTGCTTGTTGCAGCTCGAGAGGCGACAATGCGCGAGTGGCTTTGGGCAGAGCCGTTCAAGTGAAAAGATGAAGCTGCTCGGGATGGTTTTGGATGCCTGTGATCAGACGAAAAGTGGATGGTGGCAGGTGTCGACGATGGATAGTTGAGATGCGGATGGAGGTGGATGGTGCACCACACGAGGTAGCAGCAACAGCAGCAGCGGCGGCGGCTCTTTTTTCTTGATTTTTTTGGATTTTAAATTTCACTGCCAATTCCGCCTGAGTCTGCTGTACTGTACTGTACTGTACATGCAGTCATGATGAGCCAAGAGACGACACTCGCACACACTGAAGACGCTTGCACTTGGTGGAGGAGGCGAATCGCTCTTGCGCATTGTTTGCTTCCGATGTCGCACCCTCTTTACTCTTCCTGTCCGCCGATGAGATACAAGCGGCAAACAATCGCTGCGACAACAGAATGAGTCAAGCTCGGTCTGCGTCAAGCCCTTTCGTGTGCATGTGTGCCTGAACCCACCGCAATCCGATCTGACGGCGCAACGCAGCGTCACATTGCGCCACGATTGGTTCGAGTGGGACAAATTCAGCGCTGTGGTGAGCTAAGTTATGGGAGGTTTCGGATGACTCGGTCCTGGTGGATGAGAGTTGGGGTGGCAAAGGATGTACCACCGGGTCAGTAGACAAATGCGGTCAGCTGGCGACGAATTCAGCCAAGCCGGCATCGTTTGTACTAGGCAGTGTGGAAGGAGCTTATCAAAAGGTCCTGACGGCATCAGCTGTCCAGGCGAACAAGCTATCTTGTCGTGGATGCCATGCTTGAGCTCTCTTGTCTGCCCTCTGCAAGCCTGTCTCGAGGTGTTGTACACAAGCTCGTCACGGTGGTGTCTGGGGTGTCATTTCGTTGTGGGTGGGAGCTTTGTACCTGCGGTGCAACGTCGGCCAATCCAGCCGATGACAATGGTTTACATACGAGATTCCGCCGGTCAAGATGAGATAGAGTATTTCGCGCAGCGTCATCTTACCTCGCTTGAACTGGTTGAGGCTTCATTCATCACCGTACTGTAGACATTTCAGGACGAGCATGCTTGAATGAAATTTATCCCTCCCGGAAAACTCGCCGAAAAAAAAAGGACACCAGAAAAGAGAGGCAAAGAAAAAGAGAAAAAAACCTTACATGCTTGCTTGCTTGCAACACCGCACCACTGACACAGGTGTCACTGAAAGCCGAGCACCGCCACATCAGTATGGAACGTGTCGGGATCGAAGAACCTTTCCATCGCTTTTGCATGCATGTCACTGACCGAGCACTGGCAACGAGGGTTTTCCACAGATCAACCTAGACCCTGCATCTTGTCAAATGGCCTCGCTCAGCCGATCATGGGATGCCAAGCCTTGCATCATGCCGATGCTTTTCTAAACTCTCCGAACACGCCGCGGCAGGTAAAGTCGAGCGTGGTGAAGCGTAACTAATTGTTTCATTTATCCGGATCGTGTTGTCTGTCAGGGTGTAACAACTCTTCCGGAAAAGTCGACCCCGCCTTTTGCTTTCCTTTGAGGCCGTGCGCATCGCCCACGTTGCACTTTTTTTTTGGGGGACGTGAGCAAAGAAAGACCTCTCGAGGACCCTTGCAAGATGTGATGCGCCCTATGACAGCTCGCCTCTCTTGTCCGTTTTCCTCCGCAAACCTCGAAGCATCCAGAGTGGAAGCTACACTCTGCGTCTCACGCAGAGATAGCGAGGAACGCTTCGAGAGAGTACACCGAGACGTTGTCAAGTCTTCCCGCAGAATCTTCCAAAGTACGCGCCTGTAGTCAATCAGGGAGATCTCTCGACTATTTCTTCTGAGATGTCCTCCATCTTCGGCACATTTAGATTCCTTGAACTCGCTGCCTCGCCCGACGGCAACGCTTTGTGACGGTAGAGGGTGCCCATATGACTCATGGTACTGCTCTTATGTGATCCCTACAGGAATGCCCTTCATCTTTCCCTGCTGCACACAGGCAGAAAAAAGGACGCACACAGCGAAAATAGCCCGAGACAGTCTACGTCTTCATCAATGACAGCTGGGCGTGTGTGCATGCTTGCGAGTGTGCTGCTGCTGCTGCTGCTGCTCTCCTTGCAGCCGATCCAACACAGTGACCGTGATTGCCGCCGCTGCGGGAAGACTGGCCACTCTCCAAAATGTCACACAGAGAGAAAGACGGACAGAGGGTCCGATAAAACAAAAGGCAAAAGTTTGGGTCGAGAAAAAACGTTCGGGAGGCCAGCGTTCACGCCACTACCATCCCAAACTTTTTTCTCTTTGCTTTCTCTTTGCTTTTGTTTTGTGTTTTTTTTTTTTTTTTTTTTTTTTTTTTTTTTTTTTGTTTTTGTTTTTGTTTTTTTTTTTTTTTTTTTTTTTTTTCGCCGGTCTTTCCGAAATCGCTCTCCTATACTTGCTCTTCTCTGGCTTTTGGACCCTTTCGGTATGACTGATACAGATAAGCTCACTCACAAAGGCTTTTCGTCCACGAGCATGTCGTTCTCGCGATACGCAGCAAGATCAGAGCTGCGCAGGTCAAGTAGTATAGCAATCGAATGCCTTCCTTCAAATTGGTTGTTTCGCAACGCTTGCAGAGGAGAAAAAAAAGCGTAACCACTTGAGATTTGGCAAGAGGTGTCCTGAGCGCTCTAGACTCTTTGAACGCCAGACGTGAGTGGCGTCAGGTTCAAAGACGCGGTGCGAAATGCCTCTCGCCCCTCTCTAACTCTGGCTCAGTGTAGCGTGAGGCAAAGTTCGAATACAGTCGACGCAACAACCTGGCACATTTCGAATTCATACTGCTTCCTCCTGGCTGATTTGAATTGACCGTTCGGGACCTGGCTTTTTGCTTTGAGTGGAGGTGTTGTGGCCATGTTTTCAAGCCAACTCTATTCTGAAAAGCGTATGGATACCGCATTCTGTATTCAACCTCTCCTTTTTGGTCACTCTGGTCGCGCAACACACGCGCCTTTGTGCCCCAATCCCTTGCAGTTGAGCCGACAAGGTCGTGAACTGATTTTGTGATTGCTGTCCTGACGAGCTCTGCTGTCTGGGCGTGGATGGCTCAGCCCCAATTCTCTACCAAAAAAAGGCTCTGCCACCTGAAGCCTGGCTGGCTGGCTGGCTGTTTCGCCTCTCTTGGCTCGAGACTCGTGTTGAACTGCGTCGTTTTGGCGGCTCAAAGTCGAGATTTTGAGCTTTCCGCTTTCCACTTTCCACTTTGGTCGCCCATCCATCATCGGCACCATCAACCTTTCCACCGCTTTCCTTTCTCCTCCTGCACCCACTGTCTACCTCGCTTTATCAGCTTATATCACAGAGAAAGCAGCCTCGCATTCTCTGATCGTAGAGTCAACGCCCTCGTCACCGCGGCTCTCTCTACACATACCTGATTTGACCGGTCACCCCCCCCTTTTTTCCGTCAAACACCCACCCACCCATATCCATAACCATGTCGGGCGCCCAGGAGATCGGCAGGAGCAAGAACTCTGACGCCATTGCACCAACCCCCAGAACACCCCTCTCAGCAATGCTCCTCTGACCCGTGAGGCTCTCTCCCGACCCACCGTCGGCACCATCGGTGAAGAGGACGAGAACGCCGTCGACGTCGCCTCGGCCCTTCAGGGCAACCCCGCCCTCGCCGCCATGGTCCAGGACAAGCTCTCCAGCCTTGTCGGCCGATCTTCCGGCTACGTCGAGTCGCTCCCCAACCACATTCGCCGCCGTGTCGAGGGTCTCAAGGGTGTTCAGGTCGAGCACCACAAGATCGAGGCCGACTTCCAGAAGGAGATCCTCGAGCTCGAGAAGAAGTACGCTCAGCGCTACAAGCCCCTCTACGAGCGACGAGCCGCCATCATCCAGGGCAAGCAGGAGCCCACTTCCGACGAGGTCAAGGCCGGTGAGGCCGTCGACGCCGATGAGGATGACGACGAGCAGCCCGAGTCGCTCGCCGACGTCAAGGCCCCGCCGAGGGCCCCAACGGTATCCCGAGTTCTGGCTTACCGCGCTCAAGAACCACATTGCCCTCTCCGAGCTCATCACCGAGCGCGACGAGGAGGCTCTCCGTGCGCTTGTCGATGTCCGCATGAGCTACCTCGTCGACCAGGCCGGCTTCAAGCTCGAGTTTGAGTTTGACGCTGCCAAGAACGACTACTTTACCAACCAGGTGCTCACCAAGACCTACTACTACCAGGATGAAGTTGGATTCTCGGGCGACCTCGTCTACGACCACGCCGAGGGCTGCAAGATCGACTGGAAGGAGGACAAGGACCTTACCCACAAGATCGAGACCAAGAAGCAGCGCAACAAGAACACCAACCAGACACGTACCGTCAAGCGTCCGTACCCGTCGAGTCGTTCTTCAACTTTTTCAACCCACCCAAGCCTCCCAAGAACGGCGAGATCGAGGACGACGATGCCGACCTCGACGAGCTCGACGAGCGTCTCGAACTCGACTACCAGATTGGTGAGGACCTCAAGGACCGCATCATCCCTCACGCCGTTGACTTCTTCACTGGCAAGGCGCTCCAGTACGAGGACCTTGACGACCTCGACGATGCGATTTCGACGACGAGGATGACGAGGATGACGATGAGGATGACGACGATGACCAGCCGCGCCGATCGCAGCTCGGCGCATCCGTCGGCTCCAGATGGCCGGTTCGCAAGATCCTCAGGAGTGCAAGCAGCAGTAAAAAATTCCAAAATAACTCCGTATCGCATCCTTACTGCTCTCTTCTCTTGAAACCAAACCACAACATCATCGGTCGAAAAAAAAACCCTCAAACAACCTTGCTCTCTTCATTTCTCGTCGAACCATAAGCCCCTTCGGGCCTGTACCCTTTTGTAGGGCAGTGCTTAGGTCTGTTCTTCTTTCTTCTGCTCATACTACTTAAGTTTCCCCCTTTGTATGTGCTCTAGCGTCTTTTTGAAATTCCCAAATTGATCCCTTGTTCCTTTAGAGTGGCCAAGATTGTGGTGGGTGGGTTGTGTACATGACAGCGTCATCGTTGTCTTTCGGTCTCTCACCTTTTTTTTTCTGGAGCATCTCCCACTGGCATGTGATTCTCAAACGCAGCTCCAGAGACAGGGGGTATATATATATATTTCATCAACAAGCGACCACAACAACAACCGTGCAGCGTGGTCTTCCCAAGTACGAAACAGCTGAGGATGGGGAAAAGTATGAGTTGTGTCAAAGGTCGAACGTGACAAGTCAATTCGAATCGGGGAGGGTTTTTATAAAGTCATCATCATCGCGCGTTTATCGCATCTTCGTCCTTGAACGCGGTAAGAATGTCAGGCACTGGCGGTGTATCTGAGGGATGTTTGGTGAGGTAACGGGTGAGGGCTTGGACTGCGACCGTCTCCTCGGCAAGCAAGTGGTTCGTGTGCTGAGGTGAGGCCAAAGTAGCTCCCGCCTTGTCCCCTTCTCCTACTGTAGCGGTCGCGGCGCCGGGGCTGGGGGGAACGCAATGGGCGAATCGGTCGCAGTGGATTTCCCGGAGCCTCATTACAGGCGTGTCCAAATCCAAGCTGACCAAGTCGTCACTCATGACAGAGATGGGTGAGATGGGATGTCGTCACTGGATGAGAAGCCTCTTCCAATCTGACAACAGGAGCAGAAATCTCCGAGCTAGAAGCGTTCGCAGGGGGACCCTGTACGTAAGAGGATAGCACTGCCGAACAGAAGGTGCCATGGTCCCGCCGTCGGAAACTTCTTCCCATGCAGACCCGATCTCCGAGTCGGAAAGGTGGACGGTCGAAAAGCTCTCATCCGGGCCAAGTGGCCGGGCTCCGCGATGGGGAGGTCTTGTCTGTGCGCGCGACACTTGTAGGTCGCGATGCGGTAAGGTCTCGCCTTTTGCGGAGTCGACGGGGGCCATGTTGTTCGTATCTCGGCGCGCCGGTCTTGTGGTTGCTGCGGAGGACATGGAGGCCTGTCGAATGTCGGATCGCGCCGGCCTCTGCAGGGTGGGACCGTCCGGTTGAGGAGAGAGCAGATCGAGCGAAGGGAAAGCGATACCTCCACCGCCAGCAGCATTCGAGTAAGCCCTGGTCGAGCTGCTGCTCGAATGGCCATGCCCCAGCCATGCGGCAGTCCTCTGCTGGCTCTCCCTGAACATCTTGTCGCTTGTTCTGGAACCGCGTCTTCCGGGAGGGGAGCTGACGCATTCTCGCCGCGTGAAGATACTTTGAGCGTTGCAGAAGGTCTCTGTCGTCGTCCATATTGGCGCATCGGTGCGACTGCCTTTCGCCTTGTCCCTACTTGCCTCCGCTTCGTCTCCCGACTCTTCACCGACAGAAGGCTCCGAGAAGCTCTCCATGCTAGGGTCAAAGTCGTCATCATCGACCCATTTGGGTGCGACTCAGCAAAGGAAAAATGGTCTTGGGCAAAGCCTTGATGCGGGCGCACAGATCTGCGAGAGACTCCTCGTCTTTGACCAAAAAGCCCAACAGCATGCTTGGATCCAGAGACTTGATGGGCATCCTGCGCACTTTTCACATGGAAGGTAGATGTCTGAGATTCCGAGTAGGCATGCGACCACCACTCGTCCTCGTCATCGTTGTCTTCAAGCATGAAGCGGTGAGCAATGTCGAACTGGCGTGGCACTGCGGCGGGGAAAGTGCTGGGAGGATGGCGAAGCGGAACGCGGGGCGAACATTGTGCGGATCCAAGTAGAAGAGCGAATTGCCCTGATGACCCATAAAGTAGTACGAAGAAGATGGTCGTCCTCCGGCAATACCAACGCTATGCGGGAAAGAGAAGGTGGCTTTGACCGACTCGTAATAGATCGGATTGACACTGTCGAGCCCAAGGCGAATGCCGATCAGGATGAGCACCGGCTTTGCCAGGTAGGCCCCTCCCTTGCGGCCGTTTGAACCTGCTGCAGAGGAGCGCGCTTTCCCAAACTGCTGAGAAGAAGAGTCGAGGTCGAAGCGCCTGCTGCAGCTCGCACCTCATCGAGGTAAAAGACCCCATCATGTGCAAGCTCGACAGCGATGCCTGCATCTGGAAACTCCAAGACGAGCTGCTTGATGGCTCCTGCTGCGGTGGAAGGGCCGAACCACTCGCCCACCTCTTTACCCAAGCGCTTGCCCTCGCGAGCCATGCGGTGAACTCCAAAGGGACAAGCAGGGCTGGGATCGTCGAGGAACCAGCTGAGGATCTTGATGTAGGTCGCGTGGCGTGCACGGTTTTCGCGCCATTCTGCAAGACTTTCCGTCTCGGCGCCGGGATCCATCGATAAGCAGCAAGCTCTTCCAGGAATTGAGTTGACGCATCGGAGGTGCTCCGTTGCCAGGATCGGCCAGATGACATTGATCAGTGCATTTGCTAGCAAGCTTTGGCCTGTGCGAAGCATACATCCCCAGCCAGAGTCGGTGTTGAGACCAGCACGGCTGAAGCCCGCAGCTTGAGCCGCCGCAGTGGCCCTGCTCCACAGATTACTGATGCCCATCTTCTCTCCGAGGGATGTGGAAGCGTTCGCATACCCAGCTCCTAGCGCTGCCCCAAGCCCGAGTGGGGCATTCCTTGCATAGCGGCCTCTTGAGCGGCAGTGCTCTCTGTCAGCTTGCGTCCTAGCCACCCACGACCAGCGGAGGCGGGAGGGCTGCTGGAGTGAGCCGGATCAGACAAGGCTGCGCCGACGGTGTCGAGGGCGCGAGGTATTCTGAGTGGCTGCCAACTGAGCTGCGGCGAGAGTTTGAGCTGCCGAGGCGGCTTGTTCCGAGATGGTTCCATCGCGAGAATGGGCGCAAAGTGGTTGCGGTATGTACACCATATCCTGGAAGCAAAGTCGGCCTGGAATGCGGATTGCGGGTCAGCCAAAGCCGAAGCCGAGCTTTGTGGGGCGACGTTGAAGCTGGTAGCGGAAGATTTGGTGCGAAGGCTGTCGGACGTCGAGGTGGTTGCTGCGGTGGAGATGGAACTGCCGACGCGGCTTCCTTCCTTCATAAAAGCAGGAGATGAAGAAGCAGTGAAGCATGTATCAAATCGAGGGGTTCGACGGGAGAAGAGGCAGAGATACTAGACGATGGAGAAGCTGCTCTTGTCATTTCCGCAACTTGGTCTTCGGATTTGCGAGACGCTGAAGAAGCGCCAGCTGGAAGGCCGATCCTTCGGAGGTGCATCTGCGCAGTGAGCGTATTCGCTTGAGCTGCAAGTCGAGGGCCATGCCAGACGCCGAGCAGCCAAATCTCTCGTCATCTTGTTGCCTGCGTCGCTGTCCATGAAGAATTTGAATGCGCGGTCGAAGCCCTACACCACCCGGACCCAGCTGCCACCGTTGCTACCGCTACCACCTGCACACACCGTGCTGCCGCTAGTGATTTGTCGAAACGCCGCCAGCGTTGTTGGAACCGATAATGCCGCTACTGGAGCAGAGCTGGAATTGGTGTTGTCTCCTGTGGAGGCGTTGGTGATCTGATGGCCTTGTTGGAAGCAGCACTGGCCAAAGTCTGGAACAAGGCGCCTGCTTTGGAGCGTGTGGGGCGGTAGTCGGCGCTGTTGCGCTGAGTTGCATTTCTGGAGACACACTGCGTAAGGGCATCGCGACTGCCGTGTCGATGAGGTGTGGGGCTAGAGGGAGGGAAGTCAAGAACGTCTGCTTCGCGCACAGGGGAGAGAGGCGCCTGCCTCTATGGATGACGGAGTATTGTCGCTGCCGACCATGTTGTAGAGCCAACCTGTGAGGCGCTAGGTGCGTTTGTATAGTGTTCTTGGTTTCCAAGGCTGCTGTCCATTGGGTTCGGAGTAATCGGCTTCAGAGGAACGCTTTTGCGGATCGGGCGAGGTGATAGACACGCTTGAGCGACCGCTTTCGATGCTTCTTCGGAGCTCCCGTGACCGGGCAGCATCTCGCTCTGCGTCAGGCGGCCTTGTAGATTTCGGAGCTAGACTGCGAGGAGATGGAGCGTGATTTTCCGGGCTTCCTTGGAAACAGACTTGCCACGTCTCCTGCCATGCCCTTGAGCGAGTCGGAGAAACGTCTGAGGCGTGCGAGTCTGTCCGAGACCATGGAGGAGAGTCATCAGAAGACGAGTTAGTGACGGGAGCGGCTTTGGACTGGTTGAGGTTGAGGAAACTCTTGCTGCCCATACGACGGAGGAGACCATGAGGTGACGGAGCAGCTGTCGATGTTCCTGAACTAGCATCGTGAGGTGGGAGGATCCAGCATTGGTGCTACTGCCGCTGCGGAATGGGTGCTACCTCCAAGAAGGCTTCTTATGCTGTTGCTTCTGCCAAAAACTTGCGACGATTGAAGCCAAACGTAGGACCGGTTGCGGACGATGGTTCTGAGTCGTTGGAAGCCTGTGCTGGTATGGGTGGGAAGCTGACTTGTGGAGGCGGAGCTTGCGCTTGTTTGCTGCGGAAGGTGGCTAGAAGAAGGCAGCGGCAGTGATGAGACAGAAGCGAGCTGTTGCCATTCTCGAGATGTGGAGATTGCGCTGACGAGGCTGACGAGGATGGTTGGATTCGACAGGATTCTTCCAGGTGGCTGAACGAAGTCGGGATTTGAGTTTGGGGGGTCGGATGGCTTTGAAGACGAAGCGGCTTCGAGGATGGAGCCGAGTTGTTCTTGAACATGACGCCTAGCGAGTTGACACGAACGCGGATGCCTCTCTTGGGAGGCTGTTCTGTCGAGGCGGAGGATGAGCAGGTGGAGGTGCAGAGGTGGAAGGCGACGAGTCGGGCATGGGTTGGGGATGTTACGCACGGGGAGACCAAAGTTAGGTCCTCGGCTGGAGGAGACATGGGCCGAAGTGTCGGTCATGGTGTGCTGTCAAGGATGGAAAGATTTCAAGCGTCTCGGGATATGAGACCCGATTGTCAAGACGATCAGGTGGATGGACGAGACATAGGGCCAGAGATGCAGGTGGAGGGTGGGCGGTCAAACGAGCGTGCCAAGTGCGAGATGGGAGCTAGATTGAGAGAGACAGCCATACAGAGGATGACGAGGGTTGTGATTTGTATTTGAACAAAGGGTGATGGTGGGGCGTTGATGAAGTCTGTGTGTATTGTCCTGTGTTGCCCAGCGCTGGTGACGAAGAGCGACGCTGCGATATGAAGACGGATGGATGTGTATGAAAGAGGTCGAGAGCAAGAAACAATTGACAAACGAACGAGACTGAGCAAATTGAAGATGATGGGGTGGTGGTGATTGACAGCTTGTCAGGATGTCCTGTACAGCATACGGCTAAGAGAGCTGAGTTGGACCCTTTTTGGAGTGTTTCAGCTGCTTTGTGCCCCTCTCTTTGGCTGTCCAACTGCCCACAGAGTCTACAATTCACGGCGCGTGTCACCCACCCACACACACATACTGTACAGTACAGTACTGTACTGTACTGTACAATACACACGAGCCGCGTTCAGGCCAGCCATCCTGCCAGTTGCAAAATGGCTAAAAATAAAATAAAATTCAGGGTCTGGCTAGAAAATGCATCACAATTGACTCAGCTCCACTCTCTTTCTTTTACTTTTTCGACTCTACTGTAGCTCATCCTCGTACAACAGTACTGTACAGTACTGTACTGTACATCCATCCAAACTTCGACATTGGGATCCTTTCCCTCAGCGTCGAGCTCACAAGCGATCCCTTATCATCAGCTCTAGATACACAAGAATTCCATTTAGCGAATAGATCTAGTCTCTGCAACACTATGGACAACATCAATCCCGCTCACCTCATCTCCAGCTGATGGATTAGCGCGGCTGCCATGATTGGCATGCTCGCACAACACCCGCCCTCTCCTCCTCTAGAAAACTACCATGAACTTCTTTCGCGATAGAGACGCCAACAGCAACGTCTTTGACGATCCCAGAAACGATCCCACGCACCATCACCCACCACTTCGCCACGCAAGAAGCAAAAGTTTGACACACAACCACCTCACGCCAGTACCACCTCAGACTCGGCCCAAGATGCAGCCCTTGCTAGTCTGCGCAAGCGCATGGCTGGTCCTTCCTCTGCCAAAGCTGGCCTCGCAAAAGATCAGGACGAGATCAACAAGATCATCTACGAGGTCTCCAAGGGCAGCAAGTTTTTCGACAATGAGCGCAAAAAGGATGCCCAGACAACCGAGCGCATCAATGCTCTCCTAGCACGCCGAGATCAGAAACTTCTTCAGGTGCCTCCTGGAAGCTCTGAGTGGCTGTCGATCGAACGCAAAATCCAAGATATGGCGACACGCCTCGAGAACTCCCGCGATTTGTCCGCACCATTCTTCACACTGATATCGACATGTTCTATGCCGCTGTGGAGCTCGCCAGAGATCCTTCTTTAAAAGGAAAGTGCTTCGGCGTTGGTTCCGGTGTTCTTGTCACAGCATCCTACGAAGCTCGCAGAGGCTATGGCGTGCGCAGCGGTATGGCTGTCTTTGTCGCAAAAGCTCTCTGCCCTCATCTTATCGTCGTCAAGAACGACATGCAGAGCTACGTTCAGGCCAGCCAAAAAGTCATGGCTGTATTCGAGCAGTACGACGAGAATCTCGCAAAGGCTTCCCTCGATGAGGCTTACCTCGACGTCACCGACTATGTCGAACAACACGGAGGCTCCATCGACCAAGTCGTCCAACAGTTACGTGATCAGGTTCGTAGTGAGACACAGCTCACCGTCAGTGTCGGCATCGCACCCAATACCATGCTCGCCAAAATTTCTAGCGACCGAAACAAGCCAGATGGCCAGTTCCGTGTGCAGCCGGATCGCAAAGCCATCGTCGACTTTATGCGCCACCTGCCCTGTCGCAAGATCCCAGGCATCGGCCGTGTCAATGAGCGCATCCTCGAGAGTCTTGGTGTCACTACCTGCGGTGAGATCTGGAACAAGCGAGTCGAGCTCTGGCTTGCACTAGACGGCAAGATCGAATGGCTCATCAAAGCCCACCTCGGTATCGGCAACACCGTCGTCGAGCCAGCAAGCGAGAAGAACGCAAAAGCGTCGGTCGCGAACATACCTTCAGCCCCACCTCAGATACCCAAGCTCTGCTCGATTTGCTCAAAGAGTCGGCCCAGCGTGTCGAGCAAGATCTGGAACGCCTCGACTTCAAAGGCAAAACCGTCACCCTTGTTGCCAAGCGCGACAACTTTCAACGCTTCTCCCGAGCCAAAACATCTACCCGGCTGGTGCATCGTGCCCAGGAGTTGTACGATATCACCAGCTCCCTGCTTTTGCAAGAGATCGAGCGTGAGGGTCCTCTCTCGCTTCGCTTGATCGGGGTACGTGTAACGCATCTAGTAGATCTCCGTGGTGCAGCCGCGGGCGAAGAGAGGCTCCGCAAGCTCTTCCAAGCGCGTCCGTCTACTAGCGAGGCAGGCCATGGTGAACACGCATCGTCAACACGCAAGACTGCTCAAGAATGGCAACAGGAAGAAGAACGCCAACTCGCACTCGCCATCAAGCAGTCGCTCGAAGGCACCGCTGATCCATTCAACCAAGTGCAAGATTTGAGCCAGGATGACGACCCCTCGGCCCGGTCTCGCGAACAGACTCCCACGCTGCCAGCCTTCAACAGCGAGGTCGACACCTTCGACGCGGCTGCTACTTCAGAACCTCATATCGCGACACAGCCAGACGAGCCATCAGATGGACCAGCCGTTCAGTGCCCCATCTGCAGCAAACCGATCCACGGTTCAAATGACCAGCTCAATGCACACATCGACACCTGCCTCAATCAATCCCAGCTCGGCCCTCCTCCACCACGGCGCAACCGCAACGAGGTGAAGGCAAAAAGAAACGCGGACCTCTCGACTCTTTCGTCCGCCGCTCCAAGAATTGAATATGACCCTTGCCGTCCTCTACGGTCTTTTGCTTTCCCGAGTGCTCTTTTTCTGTATCGTTCCCCATCTGGATCTCTAGATTCCTCGGTGTCTGTACAACCCTAGCTTTGTATCTCTATACGTTTTCAATAGATAGCGTCGTCTGAAGAGTAACGAGCAGAGCGGGCGATGTTTGGATTTGTTTCGGGTCTGCGTATGTGTATTTATTCGGAAATCATGCCAAAAAACAATCAGCAAAGCAACAATGTCGTCTCGATCGGCGCAGTGCGCTCTCGAGAGATGCTAAACTGGATTAGATGAGGCTGCGGGGGATGTGGATTTTTGTTTAGTGGTGGTTGTTCTTGTGGTGACCTGTTGTGTGGTGGAATGAGGATAGGAGGAGAAAAGGAGGGTGTTAGTAAGAAGTGCCTGTAAGGAGGGTTTGGAAGTGCGAGCGATTGAAGCAGAGAGTGAGAAGGAGCGGTTGGTGTGTGTTGGTTGGATGTTGTGAATTTGGGCGGTTTGGGATTGGTGAGGCCAGTCCTGTGCATGGGAAGATGCTGATGTTTCGGATTGCAATGCTTCCCCACTTGAATGTCTGATAGTGAAACATTGTCCCATCTTCCAACCGTGATATGTGCATCCTTCTGATTCAGGTGCTCTGCTTCAAATCGAGTCCAGAAGGGTCGAGGAGGATGCAAAACTTACGCAGGTGGGTAGCGTAATCGATAGAGTAACCGATCAAGAAGAGAGCGAAGAGGGTAGCGACGATAGGCTTTCCGCTGGCGTTTTTGCCGTCAAAGTAACGAGCCTTGATTCCGCCACCCCTCTTCTGCGGAGCGTCACCTTTGGGGAGAGACTTGTAGAAGCCAACGACGCTCTCCATGCGGGCACTGGAGCCT
Organism: Ustilago trichophora; assembly: GCA_900323505.1. NCBI lineage: Eukaryota > Fungi > Basidiomycota > Ustilaginomycetes > Ustilaginales > Ustilaginaceae > Ustilago > Ustilago trichophora. The sequence continues at coordinate 631,522 of OOIN01000013.1, read as the reverse complement.
CCGGGACCCTGTGCCGATTTGGGAGTGGCGATCTTGGGAGGAATGGGCAAGGTCGAGTTGGCACGAACACCACCCATTCGGAAGGTGGGGGCGTTTGCGGTACGAGCGACGGTACGGGCGAACATTTCTGTAAAAGAAAGGTGAGGCGATGTGTGTGATGGAGTGTGGTGGAGAAGAGGTCAACGTTTGCGATGGTGTCAAAGCGATGAAAGTCCACGGTAGCTACTGTAACCCGGACTGGAACGTGTGGATTTCCTCAAATTCAACTTGGCTTGGCTTGACTTTCCGTCTCCAGCACACGGTTCCGAAACTTCTTCCTGGATCTGGGCTTTGCCCGATTTGGTTAATTTGACGAGTCTCACTTCCTATTCCGCCCGCGTTCGGCACCTTGCCAGTGTGTAATTGTTCAGAACCAGTTCGATTTTCGATCAGCACACAAGCGCGCACGCACCTCTGGCGAATTTCAGCAGGCGATTGTCATTTCTGCAAGGCCTAACACCGTTTCTGGAGCCTAAAATGCATCTCGAACTTCCTTCATCCTCTCTCTCTCTCATCGGATCCATCATAATTGAACCCAACCCATTTTTGACAGACAGGCACGAGCGATAAACAAGGTTGTGACAAGACGCATATGAGCATGCTTTCGTATTTTTGGGTGGGGGTTGCGTGTGTGTGTGTGTGTGTGTTGTATGCAAAATACAAATCGCTAACAAAAGCGAAACCGAAACAGAAAAGGGGGAACTAGGGAAGCTGGGGAGTAGAGAGGGCGAGAGCAAGGTCGCACTCGGTATAAAAAAAGGCGAGTTGGGGGGGAAACAAGTGCGACCTTGATAAGGGTGACAAGACGTAACAGAGATGTCCCGCCGCACACCACCACCAAACCTGGAGGCGTGAACGTCGAAAGGCGCATCGCTACACCGTCAGCCCAGCACAGAAGCAAAAGTGGCTACGGAATGGCTACATTTAGTAGACCGACTTCTTCTGGGTGCGGGCGAGGTGCGAAGCGAACTCGACGTAAGGAGTGGCAGGGGGAGCAATCTCGCGCCAGAGGTTGGGCGTAAGGAAAGCGTAGGTCTTGGAAACAGCCTCGAAGGTGGCCTTGAGGAAGTTACCCATGGTGGCGGTCTGACCGGACGACTGGGTGTAGCAGTCCTCGATACCGGCGAGCTGGAGCATGCGCTTGGAAGCGGGGGCGGCAACGATACCGGTACCACGGGGAGCGGGCACAAGTCGGCACATGACCGAGGCGGTCTTACCGGAAACCTTCATGGGGACAGTGTGGGGCTCACCAAGAGCGTTACCCCAGTATCCACGACGAACGGGGATGGTGGAGAGCTTGGCGACAATGATGGCACCACGGATAGCAGTGGCAACCTCCTTGGCGCACTTGACACCGAGACCGAGGTGTCCGTCAGAGTCACCGACGGCAACGAAAGCCTTGAAACGGGTACGCTGACCGGCACGGGTCTGCTTCTGAACGGGCATGATCTTCATGACCTCGTCCTTGAGCTTGGGGAGAAGGAGGTCGATGATCTGGTACTCCTTGATGGGGAGCGAGAAGAGGTAGATCTCCTCGATCGACTTGATCTTGCCGTCCTTGACGAGTCGGCCAACCGAGGTAACGGGAACCCACTCCTCCTTCTCGCCATCGCGGCGACCGCCGCGACGGGGGCCACGGCGGCCTCGTCCACCGCGGTCTCGTCCGAAACCGCCACGTCCACGGGGAGCAGCGTCAGCCATCTTGATTCTAAAAGGGGTTGGCAAAGGTAATCAAAACGAGATGGAAAATGTCAGTCGAACTGTACTTGCAAATGTCATAGTTACACGACACCAGCACGCGATAGCTGTGGTCCATCAAAAAGCGTAGCTGGACAATCTTTGGCGCAAAGGTTGCCGTTGCTGCTGGAAGGCGGAGAGACCACTGCAAGACGGACAGCAGAGACGGCAGAATTACTGGATGCGAATGTTCGAGAAAACGCGAGGCGATGCAAGACGAAGAGTCGGAAAGTTGGTCGGATTGGTGCCAGTTGCATTTGCTGATGCTGGTCGATTTCGGCAGCGGCGGAGTGTGTTGTAGAAACGCCATTTGTGCGGCTCTGTGTCGTGCTGAAAATTTGCCCCCGACAGATGTGCACAGCAGCCGCTTAAAAGAATCTGAAGAATGACTTGCAGCAAGGCATTCCGCCATCCAGTGTCTCCGTTCACCATCTGGTACAACATGTTGACGATGCTATGTGCCAAATCCTAGACTGCCTAGACTGGCGGAGTTACGGTGCGGCCGTTCATTATTGTTGTCCGCGTGACAGTATGATCACGACTTGTCGACAAGTGCGAGTCGTTCAACGTTTCAGCTGCATCGTCGCTGGATGATTCCGATTCTCTGAACGTATTGTCGCTGTGCGGAGAAGTCGAGGTGCTAGTTGGCGGCATGCGGTCAATTTGTCGTATTGCTGGAGGAGATGCTTCCGTGTCACGATGCTGCGAGTGCTGTCTGCTGAACGTTGCTGTACGTGCCACATCTATCTCGCCAATAATGCGGTCTATGCTGTTGATGGGCTGCCTGCCTCTGCCTGTTCGTCGGAGATGCTGTCTCGTCTTGTGCCAATCTTTGCTGATCATGCTATCTTTCATGCTGCCGATGCTGTATCTCTGCTATGTTGACCGAGTCGTCTCTGTCTGTCCCTGCTCTTTGGTAGATTCATGGCTATCGCATGTGGATGTTGGTCACGTTTGTCGAGTCGTATACTAACCTTGATATGTAAGGGTTGATGAAAGGGGTAAGGTGATTGATGGTGATGAACAGGAAGGTATGATCACCTGAGAGCTGTTCCTACACACACACTGTGTCCGCGCACTGGTAGGCTAGACTTTGCGATTTCCTCAGACTCTCCGAGCTGGGGTTGCGGTTTCTCTCTCTCTCTCTCTCTCTCCCTCTCTCCCCTTCCACACTGCGAACTTGGATTTGATTGACCTTCCTAGAGGCAGAGCTGCTTCGACTTCTCGAGGAGTGAGCCAAGAAGCTCGCTGATTTTGCATCACGTGCCAGCTAGGTAAAACTGTAATTTTCACTTTTTGGCTGCTGGCACGCGATGATTTTCCAGGAGCTTATTGTTAAATAGGTCGCGCCGTAACATGAATCAAGGGTCCATCTGGATCGGTAACCAGCCCGATAATGGCAAGTTGAGGAAAAAGAGAATTCCGATTTCGATCGACTGCGGCAAGTTCGGCCGGTGCCAAGTTCAGGTTGGAAAGACAGAGAGACAGAGCTGGTCGAGAAGTTCAGCTCGGAGAGAGCGAGCAAGAGGACGCTGGTCGCCATCCAAGACAGGAGCAACTCCATCTCTTCCTTCCTTTCCCCTTACACGCAAAAGTTTCGAGGTTTCGTTTCTCTACATCATCCACAAAAATGTCCAAGGTCCCTGCTGCTCTCAACCCCACCGAGGAGGACATCTCCCTCCTCCTCGCCGCCCAGACTCACATCGGCACCAAGAACGCCGACAAGCAGATGGCTCCTTACATCTACAAGCGTCGTGCTGACGGTATCCACCTTCTCAACATTGGCAAGACCTGGGAGAAGATCGTCCTCGCCGCCCGTATCCTCGCCGCCATCGAGAACCCTGCCGACATCTGTGTCATCTCGGGTCGCCAGTACGGTCACCGTGCCGTTCTCAAGTTCGCCGCTCAGACCGGCGCCTCCGCCATCGCTGGCCGATTCACCCCCGGTTCCTTCACCAACTACATCACCCGTTCGTTCAAGGAGCCCCGTGTCATCGTTGTCACCGACCCCCGTGTCGACCACCAGGCCATCCGTGAGGCTTCGTACGTCAACATTCCTTGCATCTCGTTCGCCGACTCGGACTCGCCCCTCAAGTTCGTCGACGTCGCCATCCCCGGTAACGTCCGTGGCCGTCACTCGGTTGGTCTCCTCTGGTGGTTGCTCTGCCGCACCGTCCTCCGCCTCAAGGGTGGTGACCTCAGCGTGATGCCCGACATGTTCTTCTACCGTGACCCCGAGGAGGTTGAGCGTGAGGCCCAGGAGGCCGCCGCCGCCGCCCAGGCCGCCAAGGAGACCGCCGAGGCCCCCGCCGCCGACGCCGCCGACGTCCAGGCTGACGTTCCCCTCGCCGTCGCTGCCAACCTCGCCACCGAGACCGGCAACGTCGACTGGTCCGCCGAGGGCGCCCAGGACTGGGCCGCTGACGGTGCCGCCGACCAGGCCACCGGCTCCTGGGAGTAAATGCATCCAGCTTCGCATCGCAAACTGGATCACCGGATCCTTTCTACCATTTAACCCTTTGTTGATGGTGTAGATCGCATCCGTTTTTACTTTTACTTTCTCCAACCCCGCCAACTCTCCCCCCAAAAAAAAGCCTCGAAAGCGAAGCAAGGCATCTACATTTCTCTCGCGGTAATGTCGTGCTTCCGTCACTTTCTAGCGTTGTCTTGCCTCTGATGTGTCGGCTCCCAAAGGGAGAATATCTCCAGATGATATGCACCAGAGACCAATAGTCCGCGAATTTTACACTCCTACCCACCATACTAATCAATGTTTGTGTAGAGTGTATGCCGTTGTTTGTGCCTTGGACGATGAACGGATCGCATTGATCTTTCGAGATGAACTGCTCGCGCCGGAAGAAGAAGTGCGTCAGTGGAATGACGATATCCCAGCTGATCTGTCGGTCGAAGGTGGATGCGATACATTTTCCGTGCGACTTTGTAGTGGTTCTGTAAAGACACACGCTCTCTTCTGCCCTAGAGTGTTGAACCGAAGTTGGAAAAGCTCCGTCCTGGACACCATCAGCATGTATGGTTGACAGCACAGCAAGGAGAATGCGTCACGCTGGACCACCTCGACAAGCAAAGGGAGAGAACGCTCTTCTTCCGAACGGATTCCTCTCCCGTGCATCATCTGGGCTTGACAGACTCTGCAATCTCACTCTTTCGCTCTGCCCCCATCACATCACCTTGTTACACACAGAAGTCTCAACCACGATTTCACACACGGCAATCTTTCTCTCAAAATCTCCAATCAAAGCAGCAAGGGTGAAGAGGAGAAGTGTTCATTAGCGGCTTCAACTCGCGCCAAGTGGCATAAACAACTCTGTAAATATCCACCATGTGTATATCACACCGAGTAGTTGCTCTGCCCAGTAGGAGCGTTGATAGGCAGATCGACAAACAAGCCATCCAAGCCATCCAGAGGCAAGCCCAGATCCGACAGTACGCTGTCAAAGTTGGTCCCGCTCCCCCCCGCCGCTGCCCGGAAACCATGCACACCCGCCATCTGTCCACCACCTGGGAAGGGGCAACACCTCCACTCATGCTGTTTGAATGTCGGTGATGTGTCGACTGCTGGTGGTGGGGTGGGATGATGCTTCCCAAACCACTACCGCTGGGTTGTGCTGGTGATGGGCGATGAGGTGGAGGTAGAAGAGAGACCGGGTTGCGTGGAGGTTGATAGGTGGGTGAGGTGTACGAAGATGTGGAGTTGTGATGGGGTAAGGGGGATTGATAGTGATCGTTGTGGGTCCAGCTACGTGTAGCCGAAGGGGAGGTGGCTGCGGGAGGCGCGTCTCCAAATGCGCCCAGATCGGCAGAGGATGTACCGGTAGATTCTTGCATCCACAACGGGAGCTGGATTGGGTGGTTACTGTTGTTGACGTTGCCAGCGCTATCGCCACCGAAAGCACCTCCTCCGTGCTGCTGAAAGGGATGCAGAGGGCGTATGGGGCGCCAGGAAGGAGCTCCAGCTCACTCCGTCCAAATGGTTTGCTCCTCCTCCCGCGGTATGCCACCCGCACCGCTGTAGTCGATTCCGCTGATGCTGCCTCTTGAGAAAATAGGCCGCCCAAACCTCCAGCTTTGTAGGGTGACATGGCTCCACTTCCACCCTGTCCGACTCCACCAAACATCCCCGCTATCCCACCTCCTACAGAAGGTGAAGACAGCCTGTCATCAGCCACCTGCTTCCATCTCCAAAGGCTGGCGTTCGTGCGCCAGGCCTGCCATCCCTCTCCTGTTCCTCCGCCGCAGCGTTGCTCCCGACCCGTCAGCATTGGAAGACGACTGCGCCCCAGATTCGCCTTCCCCCTTCTCCTTCCATCTGACCATTCTGATACTCCTGCAGAAGCTTGTACAGCAAGCTGATACCGGAATCGCTGGGCCCACCCGTCTTGATCTCGGCAGGCGTGATGGCGCCTGGTCTCGTCGCTTCTGCACCCAGGCGGCGTAGAGTCCAATTGCCGGACTGAGGTCGGCGATCTTCTTCCATGCCTGTGCCAGCAAATTCGAATCACGCGGGCGTACTTGCCCGCTGGCACTTCGGCCAGCCTGCTCGCCAGCCTCTCAGCGTTGCTGAAAATTCCATACGTGTCGACCTGGCGAGGGAAGAGACGAGCGATTTTGATCAGAAACACGCAAGCAAACGCCGCGGTGACATGGGTATAGTGCGGAGCCCAACCAAGCATCTCCCTGTACTCTTTCGAGTTGACAGAGATACTCAAGCAGGTATCTGCCGCACGAGTCGCTGAACGATGAGTTCCTTCTGCCGGGTCCCATCTGGTCGGCATCGTTTGCATCGCGAATGCCACGAAGTGCTGTACACGACAGGTAGAGTTCAGCACTGGCGCACTGCAACACGAGGGATGCTGAAGAAGGATCCTGATTATAGCCTCGACTCTCGAAGTCCGACGACCATACTGATGCCACTCGTTGAGTTCTTCGGTGACTTTGCGCATCTTGCTAAGCATGCGTGCGTCGACAGGTTGATCGTAGGGTGCCATGGCATCGTAGTGCGTTTCGCGGATGATGAGCAATTCCAAAGTGCTAATGAATCGAGCGTCTGTTTTGACCGTGAGGGGATAGACGAGGCTGAGGAATGCTCGACAGTTGCGCACATAATGTTGGAGAGCATGGCGGGGCGGCCGGCTCCGTACGAAGCCTGGTGGTCGAAGAGGAAGAGAAAGAACCAGAGTCGTGAGCCCGGGCAAGATCTTTCAGCTCGTCCAGTTCGCGTTTGGCCGCGGCATCCGGTTGCCGTTGACAGCAGCGACGGCAGCAACCGCGTTGGCACCGGCAGCATTGGCAGGCCCGCCCGTCTTACCGTCGACCGACTCGCCTCCGACCGAATTGACATCGGTGGGGAACCTGTATAATTGGAAGCCTGTGGCGAATTGTGGTAAAAAGTCAAGTGTTTGGGCGGCGGCGGAGGTTGCGGATGTCGAATGTATCCAGATGCGGAAGAGCCGACATGAGCTTCTGGAACGATCGATCCAGTCCCAACTCTTGTGCCATACGAATGACAACCCGAGCGGCAGCCATCCGTTCTCGCTGTACGCCGCAAGCAGCACCATGGCCTGTACAGCCGCTTTCCCAGCGACCGGGCTGAACATGGTATCCTTTGCATTGCGCTTTGCCTGTGTCATGCAAGTCTGGTACAACCTGCTCGGCTCTTACCCCGCACTCAACCTTGGCCCCAATGGCGAGCATCACGTTGAAGAGGAAGTACGAGGTGGTGCGCACATAGTGGTAGGCTTCCTCGGTCGTCATGGACTCGTCTTCAAGGTGGAAGATCGAGATGAATTTGGGGACGCCTTTTGGAAGGTTTCAAAGAGTCGCATGGCGTCGGACTCGTTGACCAGGCCCAAGGTGACTAGATCGCCGGGTGCGCTGGATACCAGACCGGGCGCTTCCATTCGACCGGATCGACCTGTGCTGCTGGTGCTGCTGGCTGCTGCGGATGGGGAGAGGGTCGAATTGGCGTTGGTGCCGTGTTGGAAGAGGCAGCAGCTGAGGCGTTGGATCCAGCAGCGCCGCTTTTGCCTTCAGCACCAGCACCAGAGCCGCTTGCTGCACTGGGAGAATCGGCATGCGTATCGCGCCTCCTTCTCTTGCGCGGTGACTGACCAGCAGTATCGCAGAATCATCATCCTGCTGTCCAAACGTCGTCCGCTTCCCTCCCTCATCGACGAGTTGAAGTGAGGGCGTGGCAGCCATGTCGCCCGCAGCACCTTTTACCTACTACCAACGATATCCTCTTCGCCTTTTTCTCGTCACTCGAATCGTGGAAGTGTGGCCCTCGGATTCTTCGGCAGCAGCAGCGGCAGCCGCATCCGCCATCCACGAAGCGCTTCGATAGGTGCACTGAGCTGTTCGTTGCTGATATCGGTTTCGCGGGCATCGCCGTCTTCGCCGGCTGTGGGGCCATCGGATGGGGTAAGATTTTGTTCGATGCTGTGGCTGTGGCTGCCAGCGCGGTCGGAGGAGGTCCATCGCCGGCGGCTGGTCGAGCGGGATGCTGGTGGATGACCAGGCGGATGAGGTCGGTGTCCAACCAAAGGCGCTCCAGCGGTGGCAGCTGCCCTGCATCCGTGGGAGAGGAAGAAGAGCCCAAGAGAGTTGGTGCTGCCATGGCTGCGAAGTCCGACCCTGTCATCTTGCTCAAATCGGGCCTGACAAATTCTACGCCTAGGATGACCGTCCATCGACTGTGATGAGGTAGATGCATGCATACCGGTATTCCACATGTCGAATGGCGTGATGCACTGACAAGTGTTCGAGCTCGGGTTGCTGCTGTAGCAAAGAATCGTCTGCTTGGTGGGAGGGTGACCGTAAGCCGTTTGAAATGAAGGCTGCTGAGAGGGTAACCAGCATGCATGGGCATCGAGTTGATGGAGAGCTGCTGTTGCCGCCGAACGAGCGGGAAGAGTGAGGGTGGGCGGGCGTTGTGGAAGGCGGTTTGCATCTGGGGATATCTCTGCAAGCCTTCGGTGGAGGGCGAGAAGGCATGCTGGAAGAGCGATGATGCAAGGTGGGGCATGGGGTGTTGCTGAAGCGGTGGATTGTGTGTTGGCGTGGGGATGGTGAGGTCGTTTCTGGAAGCTCTGGATGAATGGGGTGACGCTGTAGAGCTGCTGGCGTGTGAGGCGAATGGTGAGGCGGTGGAGGCTGGACGGGGGAGCAGTGATTGCATTGGTGTTTGCCTTGATGGAAGCAACGAGCTCTGAGATCATACTCTGCATCCCCGACATCTGGGCCTCCAAGGCACGAATCCGATCGGAGCTGCCAGCCGCATCTTGGCACCGGTAGTCGACGTCGAGGGTCCTTGGGCGGTTTCTCAAAGATGCACTCGATGCCGACCTGCTGCATCGTCGACAGGGTGGATTTTCGGGGCCATCACAGCGAGCTTTTTGCTTGCGACAGGCGTTGCAAGCACGATGGACTCGGGAGATGGTCTTGTAGATCTTGAGCTCCTCTTTGGCAGTTGCCCTTGGTCTTTGTCTGCATCTTTGCGGTTGTCTGCCTTTTGGATGATGGCTGTGTGCGAGAGGAATGGAAGGTTCGGAGCCGGCATCGGAGGTTGAGGCTTCTTGGAAGAGGACTGGTCGAGGCACCGGCTCGCGTGCAGCAGCGTTGTTGCTCATAGTGGAGAGGAGGGGGATCCGATCGTGGCTGGCTGTCAGGATGGGTGAGGCGGGATGGGTATAGGATGCTGCCAGATTATAGTCCAGGAAAGTTTTGGGGAGGGAGTTAGGGCAGGATTGTGGAACGGACGCTAAGCGGATCGGTTTCCGGGCATGCTTGCCAAAGAATGTTGCAACTGTCGCGGCGAGAAGGAAGGCTTGCACAAATGGATGGAGCTGTGCTGTGGGCAATCCTGACGGAAGCCGAACCGAGCTCCGTGATATGTGGGGTCTGGGATGCTTTAAGCCACTGTGAAAGTGAATGAATCGAGATGAGATGATGCCGCCGCCACTGGAATCGCGGATGCAGGATTAGGTTTATGAGATGGATGCAATGGGATGTAAGCCAGGGAGATGGGTAGGTCGGAGGGTTCAAGGAAGCGGAAGCAAGGATGGTGGATGATGATGGTGAAGGAGGAGGAAGGTCAACCGGCGAGGGGTAAATGTGATTCGCAGCCAAATTTTGAAATCAGGGTCGCAACGGCAATTGTCCCACTCTGGTAGCAAGCAAGAAAATGAGAAGAGGAGGGCTAAGATGTGGCAAAAAGGAGCAGACGTGACTCTCTTACTGTATTGATGCCGAATTCGCATGCAGGTACGACATACACATACACAAGAAACAGAGTCAAGACAAGACTTTGACGGATGTACAACGGACAAACTGTGCCGGCTTAGCACCATGATCCAATGAATTCAGCTGCAAGCTGTAGAAATAATGAGACCCACGCGACACTTTTTTTTGGCCCCAGGATTTGACGCTTCTCTCGACACCATGACTGTCTCTTTCTTTTTTTCAAACGCAGCGAAACCTCGAACATGTGTCCATCTGCATTTCACAGCTCACATGCTGCTGATCCTAATGAACGTCAATCGATGCTTCGAGCATAAACCGAGCAAAGAACATGGCTCGGCGAGGGATGTCAAATGAGCTCTGTCCAGGAAGCGGGCAAGTCCCAAGTCTGGAAATCTCAGCTTTCAACCCGCGGGGAAGAGCACCAAAAGGGACCCTCGTTCGTCGGAAAGCGGTCCGGAGGCTCCGCATCCATATCCAAAATCGTGGTCAATTCTAAATTTCAACACCACGCGATCATGTCGCGTTGTCGTCTATTCTCTCGCACGAATTCGGGCAAGGCATATGGAATCACCGATTTTTTTTATTTAAAAAAAAAGGGATGGTCGATGCAAAAATCAAAGGATTCGCGCGGAGCCGTTTGAAGTTATGGTGTGTGACTCTTTCCACCGCGGCTGGTTGGGGAGTGCATGGAGCACCTCGAGCATTGCAACTCCGAAGCGACCCTGAATCTCGAAATTCTACATCGCAACCATCTCTTCCTTCTCCATCGCTTTGGTCACACTCATACACCTACACACACACAACGCACATCTCAGACAATGGCTACCCAATTCATCAACTGGATCAAGTCGCCAGCTGGCCGACAGTACTTTTTCGTACGTTTAGCACCGTATCGCCCTTCGCATTGTATCAAACCTGGAAGCTGACCTTCTCTACCGCTTTTGGCTCTCATCTTGCTGCTGACACAGTCGACGCACTTTTGGGGCCCAGTCGCCAACTGGGGTCTTCCTCTCGCCGCCATCGCCGATCTGTCCAAGGATGAAGAGATGATCTCGGGCACCATGAGCAGTGCCCTCTGCGCCTACTCCACCGTCTTTATGCGTTTCGCTTGGAGGGTTCAACCGAGAAACTACCTCCTCTTTGCATGCCATGCCACCAACGCTACCGCGCAAGCTGTACAGCTCGGCAGATTCCTCGTATGTATCGCCTCCTCACCGAAAAGCTAGAAGCATTGCCTGGAAACAAAGGCCTCTGTGCTGACCTGCTTTCTGTTTCCTCCGTTTCCCCCTTGTTCCGCTCGCAGAACTACCACAACTTTGGCGGCAAGGAAAAGCGTGCCAGCCTACCCACACCCCAGGTCGCATCAGCATAAATTCGTCAACCTCGCCCTCAAGCATCGATGCGTTTTTAGAGCCCTATCGCTGCCCCCAACTCTGTACATTATACCTCTTACTCTCTCCTTCGCAAAAAGACGCTTTCTCGTTCCCTACTTTAGATTGCTATCGGGATCCCCTACATCTCTGCTTCCAGCCGAGTCCACTATGCTGTACATTCGCTGATGCACGAGCCGGATCGAATCCGCACATCAGAACAACAACTTCCACACAGGTCGACCGTATCGATTCTCACACACAGACACATCGCAAGCTCCGAGATCACACCACAATCTACAAGAGGTATGCAGTTGCTGACAAAAGTTTGCAAGTCTATGGAAATGGGCAAGGTTCTTCTATGCTGCGCGATCCTCTGCATCCGATTCCGCCTTGGCAATGTACTCGACCAGCGACACGACGTACTTTTCAGCGATGGCGCTAAAGTACCATTCGTGCTCTGCGTTGTGGGCCGCCACCACGTTGTGGGCAATCTCGTGCGCAACGCTAAATACGTCGACACGAGCGGATCGCCATTTGCCTTGCTTGACCAGTTCATCGTGCCATGCCAGGTAGTAGCGGAAGTTGAGATAGATGGCACCTGCCCGATTGAATGCGATGGCCGGTCCGCTGTGTCGCAAAACACGTACATGCTTCGAGGGTCAGGCCAAAGATACTTCCCACTGGCTTGTAGATTCGATTGATCAGCCGTTCCAGTGCGGCGGCGTTGGCTTGCAGCATCGAAGCGGCGTCCAGCGAAGGATGCAGGAACACTTCATCCTGCCACTTCTCCAGCCAGTTTCAGATCCGTCTCAACGCCTTGATCGCAGTACGAGTTGGCTGCTTCCTTGATCTGAGTCTGCCGTGCTTCGCTCTTGATCGTCGAAGAGGCATCGGGCCGAGATGCGCGAATCGCCTTGAGCACATTGTTGTGAATGACGAGAGGGGCGTCACCTCACTCGTGGGTGCTGTCGCTGCTGGTGCGTTGCCCGAGAGGAGGTAAGGGCACCCAAAGATCGGTCCTCATTAGATCGGCCGCCGCCGCGACGGCATCTTGACCGTACCTCGAAGATTCTGCCGGCCATCCCGATCCAGGACGCTCGATCGAACTGGTTCCATCGGCAAGCGAGCTGCGCGGCTTAGAGCCAGCTGCAGGAACTTGTTGCGGAAACCAGAGAAGAATCCCTTCCGCCGCCTGCACCTGCGCTGACGGCAGACGAAGGGTCGTTCGTGATTGCGACATGGCGGACGAATCTCTTTGCTCCGGCGCGGGTAGTTGCTGCTGAGCATGTCGTTGGTGGTGCGCTCAACGTGCGCATCGCTGTGACTTCGCAGCGCCGATCCACATAAGTAGGATCGGCGTCGGGAAGACACTCAACACTTGCTTTCTCCAATCAGCAATCTTGTCCTCGGTCGCTTTCTCCTCGCAGCTCGCTCTTCGGCCTTGTGCCGCTCTTCTCGCATATTGGCCTCCGCCGCCTCTCGCTCAGCCTTGCGCTGTGACAGGATCTTGTCGACGTGGAATCCACGACGCTTGAGATTGCGCAGCGAGGTAGACAACATGTCATGTAGAGAAGCACTTCCTGCAATCTTTGCTTGGTAAGCAGATACTTGCTGAGCGATGTCGCCACCTCGAAAAAGTCCACTTCCATCGACGACGACAGGTGAAGGATGAGCTTGGAGCCGCGCATCGATGCAGTCGCCGTGCATTTTGCACATTCTGCTCGTGTACGCGGTCGTAACGAAGCGTCCGTACGAGGCGGAGACCCGCTCCGTCAATCTCTTCGACCTCAAGAGCGCCCTTGAGCCATTCAGCGTCCTTGCGGATCTCGGATCGCGATGACTGTCGCTTCTCAAAGAGGAAAGAGGTGTTCGTTCAGGACAAGCGCTTTGATTTCGCGAGCACGTTGGGTGTTTGTCACAACACGACCCTCGACCGAGTAACGTTCCTCGACGAGTGTGCTGAGTCGAGGCGAGCCGAGCTTTCCGTAAAGGCCTTCTTGAAGCAGATCTTCGTGGGGGCGTAAAAGAGGGAGAGGCAAAGAGCATGTGCGATTGGCATCATCGACAATGACGACATCCGCCGGCTTCTTGAGTGCATAGACAGCGTGCCTGTATCGTCGGCCTCTTCGTCTGCTCGTCATCATCGTCAAGCAGATGACCTGTCTTCTGCCCACTCTTGTTACTGCCCTCAACGATACGTTTGGAGCCGAGCAAGAATGCTGAGCGGGCCATTTGGTTGCGCAAAGGGCTGCGGATGCGGCTCCAGTTTGAGCGATTTGACGCAGGATGCCAAGGTAAGCATCAGCACTGCCGCCAGCTGGTAGAATCTTTGAGGCTCACTGACCAGTCGCTCGCTACCTCCTCGATGCTAGGCTCGTTTCGAACACCACAATTCTTGAGAAAAGCACCCGCCACAGAGCCAAAGTCGCAATAGAAGAAACGTCCCTGAACTGAACATCCGATGACGAACCACCAAAGTAGCAGTTCATCGGCGCCACCAGGACGAACTCGCCCCAGTAGAAGCAGCCGAGTCCTTGGCAGCATCCTTGTGGTTGCCCGCTTGTTGCGGCGCACGGGGATAAATTCTGCACCTCGGAGTTGGGCGAAATCATTGAGACTAAATTCGGAACTGTGGCGAGATACTCAAAATCTTGCGCGCCTTCGCCTATCCTTTGTGGGGCATTGACGAGCTTTCCAATGAGCTGGGTGCTGTAGGATTCGAACGCAGGCCAAGCTTGGGCAAGTCGGCTAGATTGATCTCCGGACCGGCTACGGGGAAGCCCATGACGGCAGCTTCGGCGTTGGTGAAGACCTCGGTGGGTTTGCGCAGCACCAGCTTATTCTCGTTGGCAGTCTTGCCGGAACGAAACGTACTTTTCGGCCGATAGATGGTGTATTGATTGATGTAGTGGGCGTGGAACTTGTCAAAGAAGAATGCAGAGCCTTGGGTCGCAGAGCATCGTTCGAGGTGGTAGAAGCGAGCTCGAGAACTGTCTCCATGGGCGGGTAACGTCGAAGTCCCAGATCAAAGACGAATCGCGCCTCATCGGATGACGGCTTCCACTGTTTGTCTGCCCAGTCGAGCACGGGCAACTCGAGTCCCTTGAGTGCCTCTGTAGGCTCGTAGAGGTCGCTTGCACGATGACGAATGATCCTTGGTTTCCCATCTTCTTTGAGTGGGCCCACTTGGCCGTGTTTTGGGAAGATGGCTGTCTTTTTGAGCCTCTCCTTTTCAAGTCGGAAAGCGTCTCCTTGTTCGATGCCAGATATGAGACCAGATCGACGTGCGACCAACCACCGCCTGCTACAAGACGATTAAGATCATTTGAAGCTCGACATGGCGACGCACACCAAGAGCGATCAGCACCTTTTCCAATTGCCTTTGACTTGGCCGAAGGAAGCTGGACAATGGGCAGATCGGAAAAGAGCGACACGTTGGAAAAGTAGGCATCGTTGGGCTTTTGCATCTGCAGGCGAGTGGGAATGCAAGTAATGTCCGCCAACAGCTGTTGAATCTCGTCATGCTGCGTTGAAGGCAGGGCGAACCAGGCACGCGAAAGAGTCAGCAGCACCTTTTCTGCAAAGGCAGGAAAGTCTGGATGTTGGTCTCGGCTGTCACTTCGAGCCGGATCGTTGCGCTGTACGCTGATTTGAACAAGATTCTTGAGCCATGCAGACACGGTGAGCTCGGACCAGCCAAAGACGCGCGAGAGCTCGTTTGTCGTGAACGACTTGGACACTTCGTACGCGAGACACGTGTCCGGAAGCGGTACGTCGGTCGGAAGGCGCGAAGTGTTGAGGTAGAAGCGTACAAGGCTGAGAGGCTGGATCTTTTCAGGCACAGCGGTGTCCTTGGGATCAGCGATGGTGATCATGGCATTGTTGAGGAGCTTGGAGCGCAAGCTGATGTCGTAAGAGGGATGCGCGGCGACGCTGACCCACCACTTGAGACATGCAATCATCTCTGGAGGCGTGAGTGCCCGCGAAGAAAGTTCTTGGAAGACGTCGTCCATGGTGATGTCTTGGACAAGGTTACGCGAGCGGACCTCACGGACAAAGTCGGGCGCCTCCTCGACATGGTCAGGGGGATGACGGCGAGATCCTTGATAAATCCGAGAGCAGCGCATTGGGGATGCGAATGGCGGCGGAGTGCTTGACACCTCGAGTCGACATGAGCGAGATGGTGTTCTGACGCGCTGCCCCAAGAAAGAGGTGAGGAAGAGCGAAGACACACGCGATGACGGCGACGAGGCACGGAAGGTGAAGAAGCGCATAAGATGAAGCGCCCGGTCCTTGAGGCTTTGGCGAGGCATCGTCATCCTTGGCTGGGCGCTTGTCACCAAAAGTATTGGTCCACAGCCCCCGATGTCGGTCAGCTCGTTTTCGTAGACGCACGGGCTACATAGCCTCCCATGGAGAGCAACTCTGAGTTCCACTGGGCACAGTATCTGTCACAAAGTCGAGCGACTCGCGCTCCACTGTGGGATGAAGCGCGCAGCAATGTGGCCACTGAAGCCGGTGGTTTGATGGGTTCGGAAGCCGATGAATGCATGGCCCTGGTCCTCGAGACGTGGCATGAGACCGGAGAAGATCTGACGAACGCCTTTGTCGAGTGCAGCAGCAGATGAAGCGATGGACATGGATGCATCGGCATCTTCGGCCTCGTCTGGGAAGCTTGCATCATACTCTTCTTGCCTGTAAGATGAGGTGGAATGCGGTGACTTTGGGGGTGGTTTTTTGGTGCTGCGTTCGATCTCTCGCTCGAAGGCTTTGTCGGCTGAGACGCTGACATTGCAGTGGCGATACGGAGGTGAATGGAAGCTGAGACAGAGGTGAGTGCAGCGGCAGTGGAATCGAGTCTGCGCCTTTCTGCCTCCTGAGCAGTCTCAGCATCTCTGCGTCTCTGCAACTCTCGTTCTCGTTCCTTTCTTTCTCTTTTGCCGATGAAGAGCCGAAGCCAAAGGCACTTTGGAGCATGGATGTGAGACCGCCGCCAGCTGTCTTGCCCAGCGCTGATGCCAGCGATTGCTTGGTTTTGGTTTGTCCTTTTCGCTGCATCAATGACGAGTTGAAGGGCTGTACGTCGATTTGCACGGCTGTTGACTCTAGATCACGGACACGCATGATGCGGCCAGGACTGTACGAGTTGAGATGAGCGGGCATGGCATAGTTTGGGAAGAGCAAGCTTCTTGTCGAGCTTGCAAAGGAGGTGATCGTCCCAGTAAAGACCGATGGACCTGATCTTTGTGGTGAATGTAAGGGAAGTGGCGAGGAACTTTGCGAGGGCCATGGGGGAGTCGGGAAGGGTGCAGGTTCGCGAAGAGCCATGAAGAAGGTGGTCCATGGATTGCCAGAGGGTGAGTTTTGACGATCTGCATTGTTGGCACGCTTTGTGAAAGGGCGTCTCCTTCCAGAAGAAGCCCATGAGCTCATCGCCAGAGGATACGATGGGCTCCTCGCAGATGCTGAAAAGAGAGTAGAACCCACACCGAAAGCACCTATGCGGTCCGGGTCGGGATTGCCTTCTGCGATTCTACGAAGTCGTGACCAATCGTCTTTGCCAAAGGGCTTGCCATCGTTGCGGAAGACCCAGTTGCTGAGGGTGGCCTTGAAATCGGGGAGAAGATTGGCAGAATGCTGGGACATCGTTGGTAGCGGTGCTGGAGGATGATGCAGCTTGTGAGCGCTGCGACTCGAAGCGAAGCTCGCAGTGAGTTGCACCAGCGTCGTCGGCGTTTTGGAGGAGCTCACGAAAGACGGTGAACTCTGCGGCGTACCTGGCAAGGATTTTGTCGATGAGAGCACGCTGATTGACAGTGATGGCTTCCTCCTGGCGAGCATCGTCCATGAGCGCCTTGCGAGCCAGCTCGCCCGCAGCGGTAGAAGCCATGGTAGCTAGAGATGCGCAGCTACAGCGCTGTGGTGCAACAGCAGACTGGGAAGTTGCGGGTAGAAGGCGATTGAGAGTCAAAAAGTGGTGATTGGTGTGGTTGGAAACGGGGGCTTGAAAGCTTTGATATAGTCGGTGGGATGATGCTGAACGAAAAGAGGCCAACAGGTGTGGATATGAGCAAGGCACAGATCTCGAGATGGGTGGTGTACAGTGGTCTGAGCTCCAAGAAGCAGAGGAGGACCCTGCAGCGAGTCGTACTGTACTGTACAGTACTGTACGACACAGTACAGCAACTAAAATCTGAGTTTTGTGGACTTGAGCATTGATAGCGCAGACCAACACTTTCAACGCGTTACGCTCGTTCAGCGTTATAATGCGTTTGTGGTTTCGAACGGGGGCTGAGGTCATCTCTCTTGGCGCAGCAAACAAATGCGCAAACAAAATGTCAAACTCGCGTTCTAACAGAGCAACCTCCCGATTTCCCGTTTGGTGCGCCGATCTGTGCCAGGCAACGTTCAATTGGAGACGGAAAGCGAAACCGCGGTGTGACAGAGTGCCGTTCCGTCTGTTCGCCTGTCCGTCGGTCGGTCGGTCGGTCGCGGCGGTTGAAAACGTCATTTTTGTCGTGTTTGTCAGGCGATGGGTTTTTTGAGCACAGCACCGCCTTTTCTTACTGTAGAGGAATTCCCAGAGAGCAAGCGAGCGAGAGCCCACACTTGCCATACTGTATCATCATCATCCTACTGTATTTCAATGCAAACTCCGCACAGGGCCACCGAGTCTCGATTCGTGACCAACGTCACCCCACCTTGTCCAAGGGAGGCCCTGGTTTGCTGCTTTGTTGTCGGAAAGCATTCTTCTTGAATCTAAGCTAGCGTGGTGAATGCGTTCAAGATTTCGGTTGGAAAGGCTGCAGCGGTGCAAGATGAGCCGGTTGCAATGACAGCCACAGGGGCTGATTGGCGTAGAGATGAATGCATATACAGTTAGAGAATTGCGTGGGTGTTGCTGTTGTTGTTTTTTTCTCTCAGAAAATGGGGCCAGTTCTAGGCTGTGCACCAAGTGTGACAGGAGGCTGTGTGTGTGTGTGTGTGTGTGTGTGTGTGTTGACCGCGCGCATTCCGAGACAGAGACACCGGCTAGCTATACAGTACGACACACACAAAGCGCTGTGGAGTGGATTCTTTGAGGCGGTTCTGCTTTCATGCCATCCTTTAGAGGAAAGTTGGGCTTGCCACACACAATCCATCTTTCATTTGCACCACCTCGACCCACATTGCATCTTTTCCTTCTCATCATTTGATCCTCATAGACTTTTGCTACTTCTACAAAAGCTTCACCATCGCTTCCACCACCACCCCACCACCGCACACCGTACACTTGCGTTATAGTCGCACACAGACCATAACACACGACAGGCAGTTTCGCCCAACGCCTCGTGCTCGTCCGCCTTTGCTCTAATATCTTCGACGACGGGAAGCATCCGACGCTTTCCGATCGGTCGGTCTCATCTTCGCCCACATTAGCACCACGCCAAAGAAAGTGGCTTTCAATACTTCTCCACCGAAAGCCCATCCTCGAAATGTCTTCGACACAGCAATCCAGTCCAGCTGACCCCTCACCCAGCTCAGATGCTGCTGCTTCCGCTGTGCTCCCCGCCGCGGATCAACCTTCCACCTTCACAACTTCCAATTCGCACCTAACAATCCTTACAACTCGTCGTCCAATCCAACATCACCCAGCGTCCCAAGCGCGCACCATCGTCTCGCAGCCCGATATGCTCGAAAAGGGCCAGGCGGGTTCATCAAATGAAGACTCATCCGCTCTCTCCCGCACCATTTCCTCGTCCGATCCTGCTTCTTCCACCACCAAGCGTGGTGTCGACCGCGACCATCGTCCATTCGCGATGGGCTCGGTGGGCCTTTTGCCGGTCCACCTCGTCGAGCCACCATGGAATCGAGGAATACCATTCGTCGCTCCTTCACCGAGCTCTTTCAACCAGAACATCGCCTCGCAAAGGCTCCCAATACATTAGTCAGTCTCAAAAACATTCTTTTCGGTTCCTTCCTCAACATCCTCTGGTCTTTATCCCCGTCTCCTGGGCGCTTCACTTTGCACTCGATCAGACAAAAGTCACAAATGGTATCGTTACCTTTGTCACCTCCTTCCTCGCTATCATGCCTCTTGCAACAATGCTTTCACAGGCCACCGAGGAGCTCTCGCTCCGTGTAGGTGAGACCATTGGCGGTCTCATCAATGCTTCGCTCGGTAACGCCGTCGAGTTGATCGTTGCCATTGTCTCGCTCTTCAAGTGCGAGCTCATCATCACTCAGACCTCGCTTCTCGGCTCAATTCTTTCCAACCTCTTGTTGGTGCTCGGCACTTGCTTCTTTGCCGGTGGTCTTCGTGTCAAGGAGCAAGTCTTCCTCTCGGCGCCCGCTCAGCTCAACACTTCGCTCCTCATGATGGCCGTCATCTCACTCGTCATCCCATCGGCGTTCCACGCTGTCCTTGGCGATATCCTGACAACACGGAGCGCGGCGATATCCTCAAGTTCAGCCGCGGTGTCTCGGTTTTGCTTTTGCTCATCTACATTGGCTTCCTCTTCTTCAGTCTTCGATCCCACAAGGAGTTCTTCGAGGACGATAATGACGATGAAGAAGAGGAACAGCCTCAGATGAACATGGTGGCCGTCATCATTTCGCTCGTCGTCGTCACCGTTCTCGTCGGGGTCACTTCTGAATGGCTCGTAGACTCGATCAACGTTGTCGTCTCGACCGGAGGCATCTCGCGTACATGGATCGGTCTTATCTTGCTCCCCATTGCTAGTAACGCCACCGAGCATTTGGCCGCTGTCATCTTTGCATGGAAGAACAAAATTCAGATGGCCAGTTCCATCGCCATCGGTTCCTCGATCCAGATTGCTCTCTTTGTCATCCCCCTTCTCGTTATCATCGCTTGGATCGGAGATAAGCCTCTCACCTTGCTCTTTGATCCATTCGCTACCATTTTGCTCTTCTTGACCGTCCTTATCGTCAACTTTGCCATCGCAGACAATAGGTCCAACTACCTCGAGGGCTTTGTGTTGATCATGGTCTACCTCATTGTCGCTTTGACCGTTTGGTTTGTACCGGACAACCTTGCCGATGCTCTCTTCTCGGACGAATATTGCAACGCTCGCTAGAATTCGTCCTGATTTGCTTAGTATGGACATATTGAATGCTTTGTTGTAAATAAGTTATCCATATTCTCGCATCTGGTTTTGGGCACTTTGTTTTCAGAATGTATCACTCTCATTGATTGCTGCGCTTCTCAAATTTTTAAGCTGTGAAAAGATTGTTCGACTTGTATGACATTGCGAGTGCGAGTGAGTTGACTTCTATGTTGGATAACAGAGCAAGAACTCTTCTTAGCACTTGAGCTCGCCCCTCAATTTCTCACCAAGAAGTACAAACTGTTCCAAGCTACCCGGATTCAACAGCGTCGCTTTGTTGATGGCATCCAGCTAGCTCCGTTAATGATCTTCTTCACTGGCACCTCGACCTTCTTGCCGTTGAGGGTCTTGGGAATGTCGCTCACCATCTCGATGAATTTGGGTACATGTCTTGCGCTCCTCTTTGTCCTGATGAGACTGACCAAGGTTTTCTTGAAGCCTTCCAGATCGATGCGAATGTTGGGCGAGAGGACTAGGAAGAGGCATACCACTTCGTCGTCACCCGTCGGAGTTTTGAGCGCAACGACGAGTGAATCTACAATCGAGGTCGCGAGTGGATTTTCGGGAGATTCGAGCAACTCGTAGATCTCACTGGAGCCAAAACGAATTCCACCGGGATTCAAGATACCATCGCTACGCCGAGCATGACAACTCCTCCGTGGGGGAGAGACAGACAAAGTCTCCGTGATACCAAACACCAGGGATTTGAGCATAATAGCTGTCAAAGTACTTGGACTCGGGCTGCTTCCAAAATCCCAACGGTTGGGCTGGGAAAGGCGACTTGCAGACCAAATCTCCTACCGTATTGGGGCGGTGACCTCGGTGCCAGAGTCAGAGTCGTAGACGGCAATGTTCATGCCGAGATTGCGAGCTTGAATTTCACCTGCTCGTACGGGAAGGGCTGTGTTGTGACCTGCGAACAGGGAGCAGAGATCGGTGCCGCCGGTGATGGATCCAATGAGAATGTCGGATCCGATGGTTTCGTGGATGTAAGGGTAGAGTTCGGCTCGGAGGGGAGATCCCGTAGAGAGCAGTTGGCGGACTTTGAGGTTGGAATGGTTGGCTTTGACTTGATAGCCGGATTTTTCGAGCGCGCCAAGGTAGGCAGCGAAGTGCCGAATGTTGTAACGCCATACTTTTCGGCCAAAGTCCACAGCACTGAGGCGGGCTTGAGCGGGGAGCCGTCGTAGAGAACGATGGGACAGCCGGTAACAAGGCCAGCAATGAGGAAGTTCCACATCATCCAGCCTGTCGTGGTGTGTTGGAAAAAGACATCGTCGGGAGTGAGACCACCGTGGATCAGATGCTCTTTGGAGAGCTGGAGCAGCATTCCTCCTGCTCGATGGGTGATGGCTTTGGGTTTGCCGGTTGTGCCAGACGAGAAAAGGATCCAGAGCGGGTGGTTGAAGTCGAGCTGTTCGAAATGGAGCTGGCTTTCCACTGATCCTGGAGAGGAAGTCATCCCAGGTGCTCCACTTGTCCCTGCGTTGGTAGCGCAGAACCAGAACCAAGCGAGTCCGGAAGTGCGTGCGATCGGACATAGGGAACCACCACCACCCCTTCCAACCTCTGCTCGTCCTGCGCCCTTCCTTCCTCCAACCCCTCACGACGCCCTTGAGCTTGGCCAGATGATCGTGAACTTTGCCATTATACCTCACCGCATTGACACTGAAGAGCACTTTGGGTCTAACAGTCCTCAACCTCTCGAGCACGCCTTCGGGTCCAAAATCAGCTGCAGCACTCGTCCACACAGCACCGATGCTGCTGGCTGCTAAGAAGGCCACCAGGTTTTCAATATTGTTGGCGCTGTAAGATGCTATGCAGTCGTTGATTCCTACGCCGAGGGAGCGAAGGGCAGCTGCCGCGCGGCTGGTGAGCGCGTAGAGTTGGCCATAGGTGATGGAGGATTCTTCGAGCTCGCCGGTGGTGGTGTCAACCTCGGTGGATTGGATGACGGCGATGCGAGAGGAGGAAGAGGTAGGGGCGGTGGGAGAGCCATGGCGAAGGAGGTTCTCGGCAAAGTTGAGTCGCGCTCCTTGAAACCAAAGGGGTGGAGGGTAGATGGGAGCATTGTCTGCGATGGCCTGGTCGGCTTTGATGGACGAGATGACGCCGGTGTGATCCCAAACGGCTGTCCAAAAGTCGTTCAAATTGGCGCAGGACCATTCCCATAGCTCGTCATAGGTGCCGAGGTTCAAGGAGAAGCGGTCGTTGATGGTGCGGCGAAAGACGTCCATCGAGGTGGAGGGAACGTCTGAAGGCGACCATATGAGTTGGCCTTGAATGCCGTTGGCCGAGGCGGTCGTGCCGTTCTCTACCATGCTTGCGACGTACTGAAAGGCACTGCTGAAGAAAATTCTCTATGCGGGGGATTGTAGAAAAGCAGAGATGGCAACGAGAAACGTGCTCAGAATGTGTGTTGTGGTAGCAGCGAAACAAGCTCTGGCTAGCAATATCAACAGAGTTAGCGGGGTTGAGCCGAGACGAGGGGAAGATCTGCTCGGATCTGCCGTTGCTACTCTGGACTTGGGCAGCACAAAGTGACACTTGGCCGAATGACCGGTCCACACGGGCCAACACCGCGTTCGTTCGCCAAGTAATCGAAATTTGCGGGGACAACCTTTGCAATTGCCCTTGAAGTCCGGAATACCCGAAAGACACACTTTTGACCGAGGCTCTCGCTCCCACCTCGCCGAATCCATCGACTTGACAGCGTCGATGCTCGTAGCATTCATTCTGTACAGTATCTATCGAGAGGATGTCATATTCTTTCACACTACTCATGGTATGGTATAACAAATCATCCTACACGCCGCAATCACTGAGTATCCTATCGCACTCTCCGAGCAGCTCATTTAGAGAGTCATCACGCATTCACTCACACTTGCACAATCTTGAAAGAGGATTCATATCGTATCATAAATGTGTATATATCAAACGAGCAATGCGATGGGTTGGTAATTACATATCTCTTGGCCCCACTTTTTAAGCCTTGGGACCAGCAGCGGCAACCTCGGCAGATACGTCGTTGGCGTACTTCTCGAAGTTGGTGCTGAACATGTCGGCGAGCTTGTTGAGTTCGACCTTGAAGGCAGCCTTGTCTGGCCACGAGGTGGCGGGGTTGAGCAGGGTCTCGGGAACGCCCTCGATGGCCGAAGGGATCTGGAGGTTGAAGACGCCAAAGTTCTCAAACTTGGCCTTGGCGAGCGAGCCGTCGTGGATGGCGTCGATGATCTTTCGTGTGTACTTGAGAGGGCATCGCTGACCGACACCGAACTTGCCACCGGCCCAACCGGTGTTGACGAGCCAGACGTCGGCCTTGTGCTTCTCCATGCGCTCAGCAAGCATCTTGGCGTAGACACGGGGGTGGAGGACGATGAAGGGCTGACCGTAACAGGTCGAGAAGGTGGGCGAGGGCTCCTGGATACCATCCTCGGTACCAGGGGTCTTGGATGTGTAACCAGAGATGAAGTGGTACTGAGCCTGGTTGGCATCGAGCT
Source organism: Ustilago trichophora (assembly GCA_900323505.1). Classification (NCBI taxonomy): domain Eukaryota; kingdom Fungi; phylum Basidiomycota; class Ustilaginomycetes; order Ustilaginales; family Ustilaginaceae; genus Ustilago; species Ustilago trichophora. The sequence continues at coordinate 607,507 of OOIN01000013.1, read as the reverse complement.
TGGAAACAGGTGGCAAAACACCGTAGGCATCGCAAGTGAGGAAGATGATGTTCTTGGGTGGCGAGTTGGCCATGCAAGGGATCTTGGCGTTGGGGATAAACTCAATGGGGTACGAGCAACGAGTGTTCTCGGTGATGACGACATCGTCGTAGTCGACCTCGCGGGTGTTCTTGTCGTACACAACGTTTTCGAGAACGGCACCGAAGCGGATGGCGTTGTAGATCTCGGGCTCCTTGGCAGCAGAGAGACCGATGCACTTGGCGTAGCAACCACCCTCAATGTTGAACACACCCTCGTCCGACCACACGTGCTCGTCGTCTCCGATGAGCGCACGCTTGGGATCAGCAGAGAGGGTGGTCTTACCGGTACCCGAAAGACCAAAGAAGAGCGAGACATCACCATCGGGGCCTTCGTTGGCCGACGAGTGGAGCGAGAGTTGGTTGTACTTGACGGGCATGAGGTAGTGCATGACCGAGAAGATACCCTTCTTCATCTCACCGGCGTACTCGGTACCGAGGATGACCATCTCGTGACGCTTGAAGTTGACCTCGACCGAGGTAGACGAAGTCATACCCGCAGTGAATCGGTTGGCAGGGAACTGACCAGCGTTGTAGATGATGAAATCCGGCTCTCCAAAGTGCTCGAGCTCCTCCTGGGTAGGACGGATAAGCATGTTGTGCATGAAGAGGGCGTGGTAGGCACGCGAGCAAATGATACGGACCTTGATGCGGTACTTGGGGTCCCAGCCTGCGAAACCGTCAAAGACGTAGATGTCGTCCCGGGTGTTGAGGTAGTCAATGGCACGCTCACGGTTGATCTCGAAGGTGTGCTCGTCCATCTTGATGTTGACGGGACCCCACCAGACGTGGTCCTTGGAGGTCTCCTCGTAGACGATACGCTTGTCCTTGGGCGAACGACCAGTCTTCTTTCCAGAGTAGTTGATCAAGGCACCAGCCGACGAGATGACGGCACCCTCCTTCTTGATGGCGTCCTCGTAGAGCTGGGCGACGGAAGCATTGCGCTTGAGGTGGATCTTGTCCATGTCGAAACCGGCATCCGAGAAGAGCTTGAGGTCGGAGCCGAGCAACGAGTAGTGTGGGTTGTTGGTGGGAAGCTCGTCATGGTGGTTTCCTGGCGAAGTCATTTTGGCGAAGAGCGTCTAGTGATGCAAAAGGGGAAGGTCGACTGTTATTGGTGTATGTTTTGCAGCAAAGACGAAGGATGGTTTCGTGAGGAAAGATCCAGTTCGTGTTGAGGGGCAGGTGGTGGTGAAGAAGGAAAGGATGTCAAAGAGACCAAAGCGGTTAATGAAGAGGGGCGGAGGCGAGCGGGAGCGAGCAGGAGCAGACACAAGCGTTGGTTGAGGATTTCGGCAACAAACGGAAAGGGCCGCGAGGAGGGGGAAAAAAAACAGGTCGGCGTGATGGGGGGAAATCCGCACAATTGGGTGGAGGAGGCGAACAGCAGCAGTGGCACAGCGCGGTTAGACCAACGAGAGGGTAAAGGTGGGGCAAGGGGCAAGGGCAGAGAGAGAGGAGAGACAGAGAGAGAGACACAGAGAGAGAGAGAGGAGAGAGAGGGAGAGGGAAGGGGAACAAGGAGAGGAAGGCGGAAAGTCAGTCAAGTGTGTTCAGATGATCATGTTTGAAATGGTTGGACGAACAAGCCAGAGGGGAACACAGTTAGGCAGGACGAGAGAACAACCAAGCCCAGCGGCAGCAGTGATGCATAGGGCTTGTGCATGGCCGGGTCGCGACCAAGTCCAGAAGCAAAAAAACTAAAATGAACCCGTGACACCTGCTGCTCACTGTCCACTCATCTCGTTGCGATGTACGGACGCTCATTCATCCTTGGAAACGAAGCTTGTTCACACCCTTGCAACCTGTCCGAGCTTGGCCGTAGATAACAACATCAACGTTGACGGCGACGACGATGCTATCGACTTTGACAAGCTTTCAGGGAGCAGTGGGTATGAAGTGGGCTGAAACCCAAGTGTGAAAGGAGCGTGACGATGACGACAGCAAGAGCAGTCAGTCAGCCAGCAGCCAGCCAGCAGCAGCAGACAATGAGGTCGACCAAAGCTGAGGACGACAACGATGGACTGACACACTACACAGGCGCCAGGCAGCAGGTCGTGCAGAGAGACACACAGAGAGAGACCGGGTAGACGGCAAAGGAGCAAAGCCGAAGCTTGCCAACCGATCTTCGGGCTTGGTCCGGTGTGTACTTGGCTTGTCCTTTTGCCTTGCCTGTCCCCAACCAAGCTTTGACGTTGCCCAGTTCAGGCAGCTTCAACGGCAAGCAAGACCTAAGACTGGACAAAAGTTCAAAGCAAGCCAGTGTGATGGCTAGGTAGGGGCAGGACACGAGCAGTGACAAAGGCCTGGGCAACGACAAGCGGCGACGGCGGAGAAAGACACTCGAGAGCGAAGCCGAGACATAGAGGAGCAAAGCGATGTTGGCCTGTGAATGCTTGCTGTGACTGACCAGCTACAGAAGCAGCAGCCACAAGAATCAAAGGCGGGGCAGATCGGAAATGGTTGCAAATCTGCCAAATCCAATTTGACGCGAGAAATTGTGAATTTAAATTCACAAAATCGGCCCTTTTTCAACATCCTCACAGCGCCTTGTGCCTGAATTCGCTGCCAATCATCTCCAAACCCGGTCTGTGTCACCCTGTCATCTTGGACATCATCATCATCATGGATCAACAAGAATGACACCTGCCGAGCTTGAGCTTCAACTGAAAGCAAGATCAAGTCGAGTGCGACCAAGCATGGCCTACATGAGGATGGAAAAGGATACGCATAGGCGGATCATAGCCGGCAAGGAAAAAGAGGTGAGCAAAGACAGCCGTCGTCGAAAGTGGAGAGAGTTGAATGCTCTTCCCCACATTTTCGTCGTGCGGATCTTTCCGTCGCTTTCCGTCTTGGCCCCGCCTTCCGCCTCGTGCAGCGACCAACTTCCAATCCGTCAATGCCGAGCGCATGTGTTGGTCTAGCCCTCGGCGTGTTGCCTTTGCAATTGAATGCGACAAGATCCCGGCGGTGCCCTTGACCACACAGTGTCGCTTAGATGACCAGATGGAGCTGCTCGTGCAACGTTGTCAAAGCTTGCTGTGATGATGATCAAGAAGCTGATGTCCACCATGTCAAACTGAAACGATACCAACGAGCTTAGAGACGACGAATCCGAGATGGAACACTTACCGAACGAGCTTATTGCGATTGGTCGAGACTGGATGAGTGGTGGTGTAGAGGTAGATGCAATGACCAGAATCAAGCTGTGTCGAGATGCGAAAGCGAAGATGGGTGAAGGGGGAAATCTGATGAGAGAGGAACTGAGCAAGGATGGTTTACACAGATCTGGTCGTATATATGTCTTTGCAACACTTGTGTCTTCAGCCAGAATCGGAAGGAAACATGGCACAGAACCGGAACATCACGGGCCATATCTTCTACCACTGACGTGTCCAAGCGCTACGGGCGGAATCGTGGACAGAGTACACTTGCTCACGCTCGCATGCTACGAAAGCGGAAGGCAGTAGGCAGCAGGCGGAGAGGAGGCAGTCACGAGGGCCCCTAAGTCGTACACCTTGTACAAATCAAGTGGGCAGCGGGCAGCCAAGGAGCAAATGAGCCAAACAGTTGCTCTGTTGATTTGCTGCATGCAGATCGTCTCCTCTCACAGTCTTTCTGACCTCGAAAGCGAGAGAATACAAGCGACAGGCGGGCTGGGCGGGCGGTGTCGATCCTCGCGCCCACTTTCTCGTTGAGACACAAACCAGGCTATCCCGGCCCTTAGTGTGCAGAGGGGCTCTTCAACGCTGTAATTTTCCGACATCAAAGTGTGACACTCTAAAGGAGAAATCGTGGGTCCGGGGGTGACCGCATTCTCTGGACTCAGGGTTCGCAAGCGCGCCGCTACGCCGAATCACTTTCGGGTGTTTGCGGACCCGGAGACACCCGAGCACCATCTTCGCTCCACACATTTGCACCAGAATGCACGCAATTGACCGTCGTGCATACGACAAACAGAGAGTGGCTTTTGCTACACAGACAAGCTCGGTCGGGATCCCGCGGGCAAGCGTTGCAATGGCTACCTTGTGGTTCGTCAGCACACAAACAGCTTTGTGTGTGCCATTCGAGGAGCCCCGCTTGAGCAAGGAGAAGAGTTGGAGGATTCACTTCACGGCATGGGCCAGAGAGTAGTGAGATGAAAGTGACATAACAACGATGATCCCGACTCAAGAGGCTGAAATGAATGTCGAACAAAGAGAGTTTCTTTTGAAAGCAGAGAGCTACGTAGAGCTAGTATTACCCGAATTTTGGTTCACGTTCCGATCGAGCGATGCAGCGGACGGGACGGATCCGCTATCACACTCTGTAGGATGCTTTGATGGTGTAGAGAAAGCTGAATCACGATCTGAGGAAGCTATAGCCAAGCACATGTTGGCTATTGAAAGTGACGTCTATTCTCCGTAGCCGCGCTTTAGGCGAGCGAGGAGCGGAAGGCTTTGCCAGCGTACAGCATCTGGCAGCTTGCCGATCCAGACAAGAGTCGATGCGAGATTTCATGGGATTTCATCTAGAGTCCGAGTCTGCCGAGGCGGCCGCGTGCCTTTTTTTAAAACGGCATGTTGGAGACTTCGATGTAACATTTGAGGAAGATGAAAAGAGTCACATTGACTAAGCAGACTCCACGTCCGCTGCCCGCTTTGGCCAGCTCAGAAGATCCCGCAACCGCACCATGCATGGCCTTCGCCCCACTTTCCTTTGAGCTAGTTAACAGCACCCATCATCGCTCATCGACAGGTCTTGCAGCTGTCTCACGAGGACGATCACATTCTATCAGCCATGAGCGACACTACACAAAGGCCACTGGCGGTGAGTACACTCGTACGAGGCTGTCTTGCATCCTTCTCGTCGGCATGAAAGTTGTACTGACCACGACGACATCCTCCTTCAAACTACCCGTTCTCACCCTGCTGTCGATGTGCTCACTCGACACCGATTCTGGAACGAGCATAGAGGCTTCACGCAGCCGCACCATCCTACAAGCCCTCATCCCCACGGCTCTGCTGCCATACATCGCCTTTGTCCTCCTCTCGTCGGTGTTCCTTTCCGCGTTCTACTTTACAACGTAGGTACCTTCCCCGTTTCCAGTATCACCTTCCTCCTTTTCACGTACATGCATAGACACGAGCACAAGGACACTGACCGACTCTGTCTGCAACATGATTTTGCGCCTCTCTTGTCAACAACTGTGTCTGATTTTCCTGCCCACAGACTACCGAAGAAGCGAGGCATCACCGTGACTGAGATCGTTGTGGGATCGTGCAAGTCTGCAGGCAGGCTTTGGCGTCGTGGCTCTTTTCAACGCTGTCGGCGTCTATGTCTGATAGCTTTGCCGAACCCTGTTATGGACAATATATCCCTGTTTTCTGCATCAACGCTATCCGAATGGACTGTGGCTGTAAGTCATTCTAAAGTCAGTGATGAGCTACGGTCAAATTTATAATCTCTGAACGTGATCGCTCAGTTGAAGAATGCTTGAGAAGGGCACATTCAGCACTTGTATGGATTGAGAAGGCTCCTAGCTGGCTCACATCGGCGCACCTGTCGGTGCGCGCCTGAACGATGATAGTGGCTCGTGAAACGGCTGCGCATTCCAAACTGTCCCTTGAACAACTCCGCCGTTGGCTGTAAGCTGAAAGCAGCATGGCATCAAAGAGGGCTTGATAGGCTGGATTTGGTGACATGATTTTCGTGCATTTTTAAGGAAATTCCAGCGGATCTGCAATCTGTGACTTTAGGACAAGCTTCTCCACGTCCAACGCGACCGTCGGAAACACAAAAATCACCCAACCGGATGCAGGTGTGTAGTCGGCGTCAGCCAAATGTGTTGCTCGCCTTCACATCAACCACCTTGCCTTGTCCACACACAATCGATATTCGGCGACGTGACGAGCTGCAACAATCTCCACAGTCCAGCTCAAAAGTGACAGCATCCAGAAGCAACAGGCAACTCACTGATACCGTTCTTCATTCGTCCATCGGTGCATCCGAACCCAACAACCGTTGCGACATTATTTGGAAACTTCCCACCAGCCAGCAAAGTGCCCACTCGAAAACTAAACTCTCAGAGCTTAGCCTTCGTTCGGAAGCCCCGCCGTTCCCGGATTGCGTTCCGCAGATACTCTTCTTCATTTACGCACGTCCATCCGTTGTCACACGGACATCATCGGAGCACTGCAGCAACACTGCACCTTGTCTGTGGCCCCTCCTTTTCCCATCGTCACACGCAGCACGGATCGACGATTGCTGTGGCACAATGCCCGCCGTTCGCACAACGCCGAAGGACGTGTTGATACGCGTGCCAAAGGTGGAACCGTACTCCAATCGATACCTCCCTCCATCGGTGCGTGCTAAGGAAGAGGCCAACAAGGCTGCGGGCGAGGCGGCTGCTTCCACGGCTGATTCGACGCTCAACACAGCTGCTGCTGTGGGTGCTTCAATAGACTCGACAGCTACAACTAGCGCTGCTCCTGCTGCTCCTGCTGCTGTGGCAACATCAACGGAAGGTGTGCTGCTGCTACGGATCCCAGCACAGCAAATGCAGACGCTGACAACCCTGAAGCAGATGCATCCAACCGCGAACGAGGCAACTCACCCATCCTCCCTTTCCTTTCCCTCGACCGACAAGAAGATCAAACAGTGGAGCTGTCCAAAGCGGCTACCTCATCAGCTGGGTGGAACAGTCTGCTTGTGTGGGCGCGACGTCAACGCGGTGCCCAGTGGGACGAGTCTACAGCTCTCTGGCAGGTCGACAAGTACAGTCGAGAATACTACAGCTTTTGCCAAGACCCCGCCACCACAGATCGCTCAAAACAGCCCGGAGACGACACTAATGACGGAGCATCAAAGAAAGAGAACGACGCAACAGGGGCTGACAAGGACAAGGTGACCCTAGTCGACGAGGATGAAGATAAAGGTCCCACCCGTATCTCATCCCGCAATAGCCGAGAGGATGCGGGCGGTGCAGCAAGCCCACCTCCTATTGCTACGGGTCGCTCGGCCAGGTTGCTTCGTCGGTGAATTGTCGGTGAATCCGTCTACGAGATCTGCCAGCACACACTTAGCTACGCACTGTTCCTCTGTCATTACTGTATTCCTTCCACCAGACTTGCGCACCGGAATCGCACAACAGGACTCTTTTTGTATGCCTATACTATTACTGGAAACTCTATGTATCGGAACCTTCATTCTATTCCGCCCGCCTGCCGCTACGCAGGAACAGTTCTACTCTTTTCCACTCGGTAGGCGTGGGTCCATGTAAAGCATTTGCCAATTGATTTTGAGCCAATGACGTCGAGACTCTAGAAGTACATATAAATAACACAGTCGGAGATTGTCAACAGAACATGGTTTGAGCTGAAAGTTGACATGAATCGAGAGAGAGCATGATTGAGCACGAATCAGGTTTTCCTTTTTCCACCTGATTCTCA